>JAOXYM010000024.1:19465031-19504043 GCA_028567055.1 Leptatherina wallacei
AAAGGGAGTGCAATCCCTGCCGGACGATTTAATGGTAATCTCCAGATCCGAAATAGATTACACACAAACACACAGAGGCACACTTACACACACACACACACACCATTTTAAAAACCTGCAACAAGTCCAGTGCCACTCTCTTTAAGCTCACGCAAGCTGTCTTCCATCACAAATCACATCGTCTGCAAATGTCTCACCTGACTGTTTGTCTGAGGCAGTCAGTCCTGTCAGCCCAAACTCCTCCTGCTGCTCTTCATCATCCAGGATCAGACTGACTCTCTTCAAGTTCTCGATGCTGCCGCTGCACTGAGACATGAGACGCAGCTGGAAAAATATGACAAAGAGGTTCAGAACTGAGGACCAACGCAGGAGATAGACTGCATCTGTTGAAAGCATTACAGAGACATTTCTGAGACGTACATAGCCCTGCTTTATCGGCGTGCTGGTGAGGGCAGGTGTGCTGTCAGCGTGTCCCTCGGCGTCCAGGAGAGCTTCTGCGTCTCCTGGTGTCTGCCATCTTGGAGACTCATGAGCATCCATAGATCTACTTGAGACTGAGACACAAACAGAACAAAAGTGAGTTTGGAAATAATTCTCTTATTTTTGATCAATTAAAAAATATAAATGGGTGTACTGTCCCTAAATATGTGGATTGATGATCATTGATAACTGAAGATCTGAGTGTCAGTGTTTAGTTACTGCCACGTTCAAGCAGCAAGACAGATTACAGCACCACAACTCAATTAATTCAAGCTATATGTGGAAACTAACACTGCTTCATGCATGTGTATAGATCGGCAGTAGCCAGATAATAAATCAAAAGACTAGTTTTTGCATCATTAGGTGTGAAACACAGCCTAAAATTCTTTGCAGGGTCTTTTTGTGTTAATTTGCATTACTCTGTGGAGTAAGAAAGAGATTCAAAATGAAGGAAGAGGAGGATTGATGAAAGCACATCTCACAAAAGATAAAAGATTAAAGGATATGTAAATGATGAAAGTTCATGAAGGAAAAGGTCTTGATTTATCACAAGACTGGGACTAATGGAAAAAAGGTTGTAAAACACAGGAGAATGCTCATGCTAATGTAAAAAGATTAAGACCATCAAAAGAAACATATTTGTTGATTTGTGTTCAGGTAGGGACACACTTTATCTATCTCATTGTTACTATATGTGAGATGCAACCCTACTGAAATGATTGCTTTATAAGACCCTAAACTGAAATAAAAAGCAAGTAGCAGCATGACAAGGAAATATTCCGTTTTGGAAACTTTTTGAATGTTTTTTGAAACTCCTCACTGAATATGACAGACATCATCATCATGTATCAGTTGCTGGCAGAAGTCAGAGATGAGACCTCTTTTTTCTTATGAAGGATTAACTGCAGTTACATATTTTCAGCAACAGCTTTTAGCTATTTCATCTGTACGAAACAGAAGAAAAAAAGATAGAAGACAAGCTCTAAGACATTAGTCAGTTTATTTCTCAACCATTGCCTTAATTTCCCCCTTCTATCGTTCTATACACTGACTGAATCAGTGGAGTCCAAATATGATTGAAAAATGAGCAACAGCAATTCTTTTTTTTTTTTTTTTTAGAAATTCTCAGAAATCTCTTTTGGTTGTGTCCTGATATACTTCCACAAACATGATGTGAATCTCATCCTTTGATAGATCCTTGTTACTTACATAAAAATCACACTGACTGAAAACATCTGACTACTAATGAAAAACTCTGAATCTTCCACATACCGCTGTGATTAATGAGCTGTTGTTAGATCATTTGCTGGCAGCTTATTCCACCATGAGAAGCCGAGCTGTGAGCGGATTTACTATGCTGGCTGTGAAGATGTTTTTTGTACCTAGCAAGAGGTGGTTCCCATACTGCATCTGAGTATAGAATATGTTCCTCTTAGCCCTGAAGTCTACTTTAGTTTTTAGTTTTCATTCATCATCTCACATTAGAACTTCCTTTTTTTTTTACCAGTCATACACAAACATTATCAGAGTATTAAGAAGGAAATTAATAAAAAAGAATAAATTAATATTTTCCCGATGTCATTTACGATTACAATAAAAAGAGAACTGCATCTTTTGTCTCCATCTTCCCTGTTGTGGATTTGCTCTTCGGTGTTGATACATCACTTATCCAAAAACCTTAAACAAAATCTTTTTTTGTGTGAGATCAGAAGCTATAAATGTACCTGCTAGTGCACTAAAGTAAGTTCCCTCCTCTTCATGTTCCTCTTCTTCTTCATCATCCTCATGTGATGATGACCCTCCGACATCTCCAGTATGGTCCCACTCCAGAGGCAGGGAGTCCACACTCACAGGTGTCTCCCGACCAGAACGCTCCAGAGGGGATGTCAACAGGTGGGTGGGTGTGGCTGGTAGGCTTCCCTGGCTCCTTCCCACCCACGGCCGGCCAATCAGCTCCAAGCTAGACTCCAGGGAGAAGGTTGTAGTGGAGAGCTCTGGTTCTTCTTTAATCATCTACAGTAGAACAGACACAACAGGTTAGACATAACATGTCCTTTATCTCTACACTTTCATAGTTTTCCTTTTAGCTTTTCCTATTTACTTAATTTATTTTCCTACTTTGTAACTTGCTGATCAAACAGAGTGGAACGTACTATGAAGCCACTGGACTTAAAATCTGAATTTTCATTTAAAATGTTGAATGTTTTTTTTAAATAACCTGCACAAAGAGAACTCCTGCAATGTGTCGCACAGACGTAGAAAACCTTTATGCATGCAGAACATCACATCACCGTGCTACAGAACAATAGAACGTAGCAGAAAAAGTACATGTTCTGGATGCTAAAGCGTAAATACTCAGTGAACTAAAAAGATAAGGTTGTGTGCTCCAGCTCACCGGGGGCTGGCTGAGGCGCTGGTGGAAGCGGACCAGCCTGCTGAAAACTTCCTGGCAGTAGGAGTGCAGTTCCTCCAGCTCGTCCTCTATCAGCGCTGCATCCTGCGGTGAACTTTTCTGGATCAGACCCTCTCCAAACACTATCAGCCCATCAATGCGCTCAGTGTTCAGGGTGATCTCCTTCTGAAAACTCTGCAGGAAGACGGATGAATGAACAGAGACAGAGTTAGGAAACCCAAAAGAACAAAGCACCCCTGCTTACAGGATTTCTTAAAGAGTCCTGTTAATGAACCGGAAGACAAACTTTCCAAAAACAAACATTCTCCAAAGTGAACATATGAATCCTTAATGTGTACTTATTCTAGAGAAGGGAAAAACATTTTAATCACACAAAATACTGTCCTCCTATTCGAAATAGAATCTCATTTTATGGTACTAAAGGTAAATCAAATTTGTTCAGTGTGTGTGTGCCTCACATTGAGCTGTTGAATCTTATGATGGACGTCGCTTTCTGAGAAGTGCTCAACGTTGGTGAGCTGCAGGTCCAGCTCAGTCAACCACACCAGCATGCTCTCCCTGGTGCCTTCAAAATCATCCCTCTGGCTGGTGAAATACTGCGAAAAGGATGATAGAATGATTAAAAGAGAGAAGATGATAAGCAGTTCATTATGTTCTTTGGAAGAACATTTATTTCAAGCAGTTTAAGTGGCGCAATGAATGGTTTACTGCTTTGGGCTATAACTTCAAGTAAGGGAAAAGTTAAAGAACAGTGAATATTCTTTGAAGAACCATGTTTATAAGTTATATAAGTTGCACATAACTTTGTACTTCAATACCTTGAGCCTGCGGAGGATGGTGGCCACTCTGCGGTGCAGGGTGTCCCAGCGACGGTTGCCCTCACGGACCATTGCTTTGAGCTGGCTGGCCCGGTCCGTGCGGTTTTCCCGGGCCAGACGGCGATACTGGTTGTTGATGAGTTCCAGCTGAGTCAGCCGCTCATGAACCTGCCTTTGGAAACCCTGTAGAACAATTAGAGAGAAAGAATCAATCAATCAGTATACAGAATATTATTCTGTACCGTTTTGAAAATATTCATTATGTATCTAAAGGAAAAACTGAACGGCAAAATTTTGCAGCTTCATGCAGAAAAATAACGAATGAAGTAACAATTTGAAGTTAATGGCTGCTGTTGCCCACACAACTGACCTCGAACTTCTTGAGTTCTTCCTTGGCGACAGTAAAGAGAACATCTGCAGAGTTGGGGTTGGCGGCAGTTCTCTCGGCCATCTTCAGCCAATCCTCGAAGCGGGAGTAGTCATTAAGGAACTTGCACCAGAGTGTCCACGTCTCCTCGATCCTGCAAAGAGACACGATTCTGGTGTTACACGGTGTATAAGGAAGGATTTCTGAGATAATCGTTAATGCATTTCTTGTCTAACATTCAATCCCAAGAAAACAGTGCATATCGGAAGCTTTGAATGAAGGTTGTAAGTCAAAATGTATTTTCATTTAAATCACAAACCAACTAAATTTTTATAGTACGATGACATTTGCTTTTTTTGTTTTTAAAGAAAAACCTCTGAAAAACTAAACATCTTCATGTGGTTGAACTGCGCTGCCAACTCCCCCTTCCTCACAATTCTTTTTATTGAAAAACACTCCACTTTATTCCATATCTCATACTTAACATTAAACAGTAGAATAAGTTACAACAAAAAACATCCTTGAGGTCAAATTCTTGATGCAAAGATCATAATGTGCACTCATCTTTCTGTTCCTACCTGAGCCTCCTGTCCAGAGCCATAGCACAGATGGTCCTCCAGCGCTGGTCGAGGCTGCGGCTGGTTTCCTGCAGGGAGTCACTCTCCACCTCAGAGCCACCGGCAGCGTCTTCATCCCGCAGCAGAACATCACACAGATTGAGAACTGATGCAACACCTTCCGTATGCTTTTCAATGTCCCTCTGCAGCTCCTGGACGGACATAAACACAGGCATTATTGCAGCCCATACCACAGACCTCATGTATTAAACATCAGTAAAAAGACAGTGTGGCTCTACATGAGTACAGTAGAACCACCTCTCCCAAATTAAACAAAGGACAGATGTAAATTATTAATGATAAACAGACAAGATGAGACAAAGAGGAAAAGGGAGTGACAGAGAACCAAAAAATATCCAGGAACAGAAACAGAGGAAAGCAGGAAACCTCAAGCAATGAGGAAGATTCTGTGCTTTGAAACAGTGAAGAGCGGATTAACTTAGTGTGATATTTTATGTGTCTACCTGCTGCTCAGCCAGCCTCCTCTGGATCTCCCGTTCGTGACAGATGCTGTAGGTGATAGGTCTGGACAGCTCAGCTTCAATGCGAGAAAGCCACGAGCGGAGATTACTCATGTTCTTATCCAGCTGCTGCACCGTCACCAGAGTCTCCTTCAGCTTCTTCACCCTGGACAAACCAGACGCTTACAATGTTTTACAGACTGTATAATCCAAACTTTATGTTCAATAAACTCTAATGACTCTTTAAGGCACTTGTGCTCATTCACTGTGGCTACTTTGACATTAAACAGACAGGTTCTCAAACTCTGTGGCTGGTGAAACTTTCTGCCAAAAAAAAGGAACTAATGGGTTATTGTTGGAGGTCTGATGAAATTTAATTATTCTGAAATATAGAGGATACAGGATAAAACTTTTTTTAAAGAAAGGAAGAGAGAAAGAAAGCTTTTTTCCATCAACCTACAACCCTCTCAGGTATCTTTCACTAGATCTAAAGTCACTATGGCAACTGTCCCATTCATGAGCGCACACGCTGTGCCACACTAACTGGTGTCATAGCAACACATGGGACAATGAAAGCTTTTTTCTGAGGCTTAAAAGCCTTAAGTGTGCCCCATTTTGGAGTTTGAGTTAATTTCCCCATTTGATCCCTCTTCTCCTGACAAGGTCCAGAAGAGCCTGTCAGAGCTGCGAGTGGGACGCTTTCTATCAAAACAATGAGAGCTAAAAACAGCTTGGAGTGTAAATGTTAGACTCAAGAATAAATAAAAGGGTCCCAAACATATGCTGCATGTATGGCTGTGAGAGGATAGAGATTTTCTATGAGTTTTAGACATTTAGAGTCAACTTATCTTTCATTAATGATAGTTTCTTACTTTCTGAAAAGCATAAATTAGATTCTGATTCACTGTTTTTCTTTTCCGAGCATGGCTGAAACTGAACTGGGGAGCTAAAAAGTGTCAAATATCAAAAGATACCATTGCCTACTTCTGAACAAGGGCTTGTATTGGGCCTTAAAAAATCCCATAGGTCTCAAAAATCTTTAGATTTCCACGTAATCTCCATATTATCATGTCTCGATTATTTTCAAATGTGTACACTTCCAGCTTTCTGCTTTGTGCACATCAATTATTTCCATTTTCAGAGCAGCTGTTCAGAGGAGCCCATGGCTGCTGATTGGTTTAAAAAAGGTTTGGGAAGTCTATGGTGAGGTTTGCATCACCTGACCTTTCCAACTGATAAAGGTCTTTGACTTTTGTCAAAGTTTTCTAGGAGTTATACAAGTCCTAAGTTTTAAGTAAAACACACAGTCCCTTTTTTGTTTACTCAAAACTAAACAAAAAAACACAGCAACAAGTCTGCATAAAGTATTGAAAAGAATGTCTCTTCTTCAACATGATGAACTTTGGAGATCAGTTCATTTTTATTTCAGTTAAATTTCACAGAATGATGCATTTTAAGCAGCATTAAATACCAGATTCAAATCCCAAATTTGCTAAATAAACTATTACATATAGTTTGGAAAAGTGTGAATTTTACGAAACTATAAATAAAAAGTAAGGATTAAAATCTTTGTGTGTTTTTGTATTAAACGTTCCCAAGCCTTTGTCAAGAGAAACGTTGACAGTACAGTTTGTGGTCAGTAGGAGTCTGTGTATAGTACATAAGACCATTAACACACAGGACCACATGTTTATGGCCATGTAATCAAGACATAATACAGTCAGTTTAAATTACCCCTTGAAAATACTTTTCTGCTCTGCAGATGCAACCACCCCGCTCAACTAACAGACCTCTTTCTCCCTTTCACTCCCTCTCCACCTCTGACAGACAAACAAAGGCCAGCAGCTTCATGTGGAGGCCAAACAAAGACACAAAACCCAGTCAGGGGTGCTTGTTCAGGAGATGGGCAAGAACAGAATGGATGAAGAAAATGAAGCAGAAAAGTGCTGGAGGATAAGAGAGGATATACGGTTGTAGGACCCAGATAAAGAGCAGCTCACCACAGGAGGGCATAAAGTTACACACTGATGAAACTTCACATGGCATTTACTCCTAACTGTAAAATATAACTCTTCACTGCACTGTACATGTGCTCTTTTATTCATTGTAATACTTTCTACTCTACTCTTCTTGCACCTGAATTAACCCCTAGACACCTGGAGTCTCAAATTTTATACAAACCACTTCTGGCTTTTTTTAGATCTTATTTCCTGTTATTATTTAATTAATTAATTTCATACTTTAAATATTTATTTTATTCACTATTATTTATGTGTTTATTCTTATATCATTTCTTTCTATCATAGTATCATCTCTATTATCATCTATTTAATATTTGAGTGTATCTTATTTTATTCCAGTCTTTTTCTTTTTTCTTATTTTTTTTATGAACTCATTTTGTTTTTATTTCGTTGTAAATACATTTAGGCGTTCGGGGGTTAACTACAACCAGCCAAATGACAAAGTGATTAAAAAAGGGTCTTTCGTGCAAACAACTTTTATTTTACCCCAAAAACTTAAGTTAAGCTCATAATTTTGGGTTTTAAATGAACAACTTACAGTAGTTGAGCATTATCTCCATCACTAGCCATGTTTAGTCAAGTAAAAAAAATAAAAAAGTTTTCCCAATGTGGATCTTTGAAAAAAAGAATTTTTGGATCCCATGTTGTGTGTCTCCATGTGGTCAGGCTTAATGGTCTGCTTAGGGAGTATTTGCGATTAACACATACCAACATACCCCCCCCCCCCCCCCCTTTTTCCACCCTGCTTCACGAGTCATCCCACTAACAGACTACAAAAAGTGGGGGGCAGTCAGCAAGGACTTGGGGACATATGGTACTGTCTGAGATTTCCCGGTGGTGGGGGGGAGGTTGGGGGCTCCGGGTTATTAGATGAAATCTGTATCTCCTGCTCTTCCACAGTGCTGTCCATCTGTCTGAGAGGGCAGTAACAGTTTAACAACACAAGGGCTTAACCTCTCCAGTCTGTACACTAGAGGCCATGTATTCCTGACAGCTGCAGAGCATAGCTGACACAACAGCAGGTGGATAGATACCCTTAAGAGCCATTGTTTACTTCCAGGCATCCAGTTAAAGCTTTTTCAGTACTTAATTATGCTTTTAACTGGAGAGGAGCCTTTGCTCTAAACGGTGTTTGCGCTGGAGGATAATGGTGGGAATTTAAATCTGATTCAAGTTAACTACATGCACACAAACACAATTTGTCTTTCAATTCAACCTTTATCTTACTACTTGTCTCTGAAAAGTGCTTTCTGAACGCCATCAACATCCTCTTTTGTAAAGTGCTTAATTGATATAAACACAGTATCCCACAGCGCAGCTTCTGTGACAGCTGAGGTTGCTCTCACCTGGCTTCGATGTGGTGAAATAGGTTGTGCCACCGCTGATTGACCTCCTGCAGCGACCCATGGACCTGGGTCTGCTTTGCCTCGTCACTGGCGAGCAGCAGCTGCTCTCCCAGCTGCTTCAGGTGGCTCTTGTTCTCACTGAACAAGTTGATTTCCTCCATGCAGTCCTGTGGAAACATCACAGTAGGTCATGACACTTAATAAACATATCTTGACTATTATAGCCTTCAATGAGCTGCAAAACACAGAAGATGTGGAGTTCAGTATATCCTTCATTCAACTTGAGGGACACCTGTTTGCATTCCCTAAGCAGCAAGGTATCAAAAGGAAGTGCCATCGTTTGTTAGCCTAGTAATTACAGCTAAGCATCAGGTGCTTCTAATGCTCTTATCTAATTCAAGAGGCAAAAACAACCATTCTTGGTCATCTAAACCTGTTATTATCTTGTTGACTATGTGAGCATACTTTTTAATGAGACAGGAAAGTACAAAGAGCTTTCAGATGCTGAAAGGACTACTGTGGTGTGTGAACAGAAAATACACAACCAGCCCATTCCAGTCCACCATCTGCTATTAACAGGATAATGCATGTTGCACTTGTATGGATTATAATAATATCCACTTGAGTTGCATCTATGTTGTGATTAAAGAGCTATGAAGCTTAAATAAAAATCTATTTTGTGTTAGGCTAATAAATAGTATTGCTCATTGGGACTTCACAGTGTGTTACAAGGGGAAATAAATAAATAAAGATACATTCAAATCTATATTGAATGTTTTTATGAGGTTTGGGTTTTCCCAAATCAGTTAATTAACATTAAAGGTAAATGCTCTAGAACATGTACTGTAACAAATTTGTTTGTGTGGATTTTATTCCAGAGCTTTTTACATGAAGAGACCTTGGTATCTTGTCACCAATGCCCTTTACCTTCTTCAGTTTTTCCACCATTTCCTCGATGCTCAGATCTCCGCTGTGGCAAACCTTGTTTTCCATCTGAGTTAACCAATCACAGAACTCTCTGTTCTTGTCATTGAAGATGGTCCAGGCATTGAGGTGGTCAGCTATTTCCTGCCTGCGTAAGGATACCTAGAAGGAATCAAAGTGACAACAGTGGTGTTTAGTGGCTTTGTTTGTGGCTAGGTCAGCATCTACAGGAACATTTATTAAATCAATAATTGTACATTTTGTACATGAAACTGTCATCCAGTTTAAGGTAGCTGATTGAGTGTTTGGGGAGAACAAATCATCTTTTGGACAAACTATACAGCCAAACTACATGAAACGAATGTATCTCATCTACAAACCTGGATACTCAGATACATTTCCTACTACTGAATTCATGAAGTATTGCTGAAACAGCTGCAAACATAAAGGTCTAATTGGTGGAAAAGCTTGAAAGGAATGGTGCTAAAGACCTTGGTGAAAGTCCATCCAGTCTGAAACAGGGGTATTTGTCATGATACTCCCCAGTATGCATTCCGGAAACACTGTGACCCATATATAATACACAACCATGCATTCGCAGACTCAAGCTTGGTGAGTAACAGGGGCATACATCTTGGTAAGTTGCCACAAAAAATTTCTGTCGCTTGTTTCAAAATCCCCAAAGTATACAAAATGCGATTACATGAAAAAGGAGAGATTAAAATACTGTAAAAGCAAGCAAACATTGAAGCTATGGGGACATTTAATCTATCGGAATCAGCAATCAACTGAATTGAGAGAAATCTCCAGGGGAGTTTGGCTATTTGGTCAAATTAACAAGGTCCATTTTCCTAATGACAGCTTAATGCTATGAAAACACACCACTACAAAGATGAGGAGGGGGCTGATGATCTTTTTAAGGTTTTGGGGGCTTAGTATGCCCACAGGGCACAAATAAATCTGCCTCATTTTACTGTTCAGAGGCATTTATTGGATTCAAATGAACCCCGCTTTGATTTTAATGCACTAACACTGGAAGGCTTTCTGGACCGGGAAGAATTCAGAGTGTATTGTGAGCTGCAGTCACCCCGAAAGGACTCTGTGCTGCCTCATGAACAATAGAGCATGTCCCCTGAATCCCCTCAGCCCAGCCAAGCCATCTGCTCATCAGACCCATTCCAGCGGCTCCCCCCATCAACAACCTGTTAACTATGAAGCAGAAACTGAATGGGCTCAAATTCATGTCTAGAATGGACATAAAAAATCATAAGTGTGAATAGCTGCTGAAATTAATCAGTTTTCTCAAATAACCAGTCAACAGTATCATAGTGTAGTTTAAATAAATGATTAAGGATGCATGTCATGCATGCAGTATTCCTGAGACTCAGAGTCTAGCAGGTCTTTCCTTGAAGAAATCAAGCAGTTTCAAGAAATTCATACAGTATGTTTACGGTTTATTTTTGCTCAAACTTGATAAGAGTTCATTTGTTCTCATGAACAACAACAATATGTGTGCAGACAACAAACGCTACTACATAACAACACACTCTTGGCTGCTGTTTCCACATTTGGGAATTCCAGTAACGTTTGCCAAGACAGTAGCAGGTGGAAGCAGCAACTCTAACTGTGTATCCAATTAGCACAAGTCTGAATGATCCCATAACTCCATAATAACTGACAGAAACGTCCAAAGCTTGTCATAACTGTTGGCTACTGAAGAACAAGTGTGTACTTGTCTTTAAGCCAAAAGACTTAACTGTAGGAATGTGAGCCTGTGTGGAGCTACTTTCAGTAATAATGTAATCACAGAATTAACAGAAAAATGTATGCACTCATAAGCTGATACATGGAGGGAAAACTATTGATGACAACTGGATCAAAACAATCTTTTTTTAGCTACTGATGAGGAGTTTTAGTAATTATGCTGCAGAACTGTTAAGAAAACTTTTTAGTTTGAGCTGTTTGTAGACAGGTTTTGGCCGTTTTAATGAGAGGACAAGAAATAGTTTTCCCTCCATGAACCTGGCTCTTTTATCAAACAAATGAGTGTGTGTGTGTGTGTATTCAGCCTCAAAAGTGCAGAGGCTTTGTGCTGCTGGTCGCCGCCAAGAAACCGCTGGCAGCCACTTTCCCTCCCTCTCCCCTCCCCAAACTTCTCTCTCCACCTGTTCCATCTACAATCTCTTCCTCAGGCTCTTCTCGTGGCCTTTCACTCTTAAACATAAAGAAAAGTTCTTACCTTCATACACAGCTCTTCCCACTGACCATGGAGCTGCTCCAGCTGCTGCTCCAGCAGAATCGAGTCACTGGCCGCGACATACTGGGACAGATCCGTCTTCATAGTGGCCAGTTCCTTTAATCCACTGGCCAAACGCTGCAGAGAGAGCTCAGTCTCCTGCATAACACACACAAACATGCAGTCAGATAGCCATGTACAAGGCGTGTGTATACAAGCTGCTTTACCTCGCACTCGTGTTCGCACTGACCACCCAGATTAAAGGGCTGAGGGCGAGACAGGGGGAGGGTAGAAGGGGTAGAAAGGGGGAGGGGAGTGAAAGCATGGGGGCATTAAACAAGGGAAAGGGGGGTAAACTCAGGCTATATGGTGCGATGGGGGAGCTACTGGTGGAGTTGAGGGAAGAGGAAACTTCCAATGAAGCCATGAAGTTTTCTCTCGGACATGATTACAACCTTATGCATCACATGTAATGTCAATTTTGATATGATGATGATAATGGTGCTATGCTTTATTGTTTTCTTTTTATCTATTTAAATCAC
The DNA here is from genome assembly GCA_028567055.1 of Leptatherina wallacei. Classification (NCBI taxonomy): domain Eukaryota; kingdom Metazoa; phylum Chordata; class Actinopteri; order Atheriniformes; family Atherinidae; genus Leptatherina; species Leptatherina wallacei. The sequence goes on from JAOXYM010000024.1 coordinate 19,477,257, forward strand.
CTGAATAAGCTCTTCAGATTCCTCTGGACTTCCAGCCAGCAGCTTCTTCACCTGATCCAGTTCATTCACGATGTTGCTTATTCCACCCTGACACCGAGTCCACATCTAAACAAGCCGCAGGACACAAGAAGCAGAAATCTCAGGAGTGTGTTTCAAATGCTGTTTTCTATATTACTGGGAGCTGCACTCTTCATTATACATTCATTCATTTGCTGGAGGATGTCTTGTTTTTGCTGCAGAGATTGTGCATCAAAAGTGGTTGTATAACCACCAGCTTTTACAAGTAATTCTTTTACAGAATTATTAAAATCAAGCTCTTTGAAATGGAACAAAACCATAGCGGCAGACTCTTTAGGGCAAGTGTTGTAACAGTGGCTATTGCTTAGAGAGTCTAAGTCGGTAGACCACTGCCAGTGGGTTCTTAGATTGCTCTGTGTGATCTTTTGCTCAAAGGGATTTTCTTTTCCCTGGGTGGATCATGTTGAGCTTATAGGAGTAAGCCAACTTTCCTTTTTTTGACCCTTAGATTCATCAAAACAATCAGATGTCAAGATTAATGTAGCTCATGAAGCATTGAGGACCTGCTCAAGTTCAGACCACAATAATCATGACTAGTTTAGATCTTTACCAACGCTTAAACAAAATATCAGTCATAGCTCAAGATTTTCATTTTGTCTTCTTATCATAATTATACGATCTTTTTTTAAATTATTATTCTTTTCTTCTTCTTTCTTTTCTTTTTCTGACAACATCATACTACTTGTCTGAATAGAAAAAAAGGGAAAAAAGGATTTCAAAAATATCAGTCATGTCAATCAAATACCGCTATTTCTCCAAATAAATTATTTTCCCTTTATGACATTAAGGCAAAGCTATGTATCCTCATATGGGGGCTGACGGGATATTCTGTCTTCTTTTTTTTCTTTTTTTTTAAAATCTCTTTGGGTCTAACAGTATACTACAGCTTTGCCCCAGTGATGGAATGACACTGGTAACCAGCTGTCTCTGGATGTGGATCATGGAGAGATTTGAGCCTCCTTTGATCCCTCTTGGCAGGAGCTCATTGCCAGGAAAGCTCACCAACTCCTGTGTGAGAGTGCATGTATTTGGGTGGATCACGTCCTGGATTGGGGTCATGTAAAGCAGACCCATTCTTCTATTTTGCTAACATTGTAATAGATGCTCTCTTGTTATCAAAAGCTAAAACCTTTTCACTCTAAATGATGTCAGATAGAGAATTATGGGAGAAGTCTGCTGGAGTTCTTCCTGAATCTGGAGTTAAAAAAAAAAAGTAAATGTTTTTAACAAGATTAGGAGGTGTAGTATTCAGGTCCTGTCATTTTTAAAACGTAATCTTCTGTAAACCCATCAATAATTCATTCAATTAAGTCTAAAACAGAAAAAGGTAGCTTTTTTTAAGCTAGCTTTTTTCTGCAAAGCTCAAAGCTTGAGGTTTCTTGCCCTCATTTTGAACTGCATTAAAAACTCAAACCATCTGTCAAAGACCCAGGATTTAGATTCATTTACCAGTATGTGCATTTGCCTAACATTAGAGCCAAAACATAAGGATGCTATTGTGACATATAAGAGTATTACCTGGACAGTGGTGTTGACCAGGCTCATGCTCTTTCTCAGTAGTGAGCTGGTTTGCTCCCAGGTCTCCTCCAAGTCCCGAAGCTCTGATCGCAGTGGACTCTGACACTCAGACACTGTGATGGCTTCACACAAATGTTTGCCGGCTTCAACCGTCTGGGTGTACACTACAGAGTGCAGACCTAGACACTTCTCAACACACTTGGAGAAAAAAAGATTAAAAGAGACACGGTGTTTGTGATGAGCATCTTTGATTTATCAAAACAGAGATTCTGACCTTACTTCAGCTGACAATAGATATGATTTTCATCTTCAATGGGCAACGAGAGAGGAAAATTTAAGAGTAAAGTGCACTTTCTGTGATGCTCAAACAAACCAACCTGATAAACATCAGTAAAGTTCTGTAGCTGATGCAGCGTGTATAAACACGGTCCAGTAGGGGGCAGCGAAGAGTCCACAGCTCTAAACAGCTTCCGCAGAAGTTTTACACCATGACGGTAGATTTTCCAGCGATGCAGGTTTTCCTTTGTCATCGTCTGGTTCTGTCCAGCCAGAGTCACAGAGTTGGACCAGCTCTTCTTTATACGGGTCACTTGATCCATGAATTCAGATCTAAAGAGGACAGAACAAAATAAGTTCAATTTGTGTGTTTTTGAAGAAAGACACGGCCAAAATGAATAAAGTCAGAATATAACAGAAGGCTAGTTCATCCAGTGCTAATCATAAGGTTACACAAGGTTGTTGGGTACTGAATTTAGCCAACATAGATTGAGTAATAAAACATACAGGGTACAATTCCAGTTACAAACAGCTAGTTTGGTCAAAGACATGTCTAACTCGGCAATCACAAGACCACCCAGCTGTTTCACTGGACTGTTTCACATCTGTCACTAACATTTCACACAAGGGAAAGACGAGAACATTCCCTTTAGTTTCCTTAAAAAAATAACAAAGGTCTCCAAAGACTCCCAAAAAAAAGACTGAGAACCAGTGAAAGAGCCAACGATTAAGAAAGAAGTGTGACTGTGACAAAGAAAGACAGGAATGCAAGCAGAAAACCTCACATGTAAATTCATTTAGAGTGATGAAATACAAGACTCAAACTGACTCACTCTGATAACAAGGATAACAGCCACGTCTCTCTCTTGTAATGAACCCAGTTAATCAAAAGTGCATGAGTAAAACATTCAAATGATAACTACACAATGTTATTTATCTTTTTATAAAAGTGTTTGCTGACAGCATTATGTATACATAATTATTCAACTTTTATCTAAACAATTTAGACTTTTGCCATCAATTACCTATTCTGCCTCGTTTCTGTTTCCATGGACGCAACTGCATCGAAGAGGAGACCCTGGAGGAGCTCATGGCCAATAATTATCTCAGCCTGGAGTCTCTGTAGGAGTGGGAGGACAACGGGATAAGAACACAATGACATTTATGAATATATAGAGAGATTTTCAAATCAGATTTTCACATATTATACTGAAAAAGACAGAACATTTGAAATCAGTAGATTTGCTCCCAATAATTGTAAATGTATCCACTTTTCATTAAAATATAGTCGCTATTAAATACAAATAGAACCCAAAAAACTGATTACAGTGGCCTAATTTCACTGGTAAAATGTTCAGGTTTTCCCAACTTAAAACACAAATATTTTTTTGTGCACACATAGAAACAGCATTTTGTTTTTGTTTAACAGTATAAAATAGCAGGTAGTGTTGTGATTACAGAAAGAACAAATGAGTGAAATGATAAGACGTCATTTAAACTGGGCAATTTGTCATCATCCAGGAACTGGCAAGTTAAAGGCTGATTATGAGTGACAGACACAAATCTTACAAGTTAAAGTCTGTGAAAAGAAAGAAATTCCGACAATCTGAAATGTGTATGTACCTGGTGGACAGCTAGCATGTCTTGGAGGTTTGAACAAGTTAGAGGTTTTCTGCACACTGATTCTAGCTCCAGTTTCTCCTGGATACATTTCAGTTTATTACACTTCTCTTGAAAGTTTTGGGAGCGCTGCAGCTCATGATGCAACTCTCTGAAAAACATACAAAGAACACACAAGATAGCTTCTTTTTCACCAAAACAAATGCAAACTTCAGTCAAACACAAAGCTTTATTTAATAACCTTAGGAACCTTCCCTAAGTCTATAGAATTAACTGCTCTCAAGACTTTGATAATAAATATAAACTGTATGCATTTCACTTTTTTCTTTTTGGTTCTGTAAAAACTTTTGATATGAAATAAACGTTCTCACCTGTTTATGTCTGATGCCTGAATCAAGCTTTCCACCCACCGCCTGCTGAGAGTGAGCAGTTTTTCTGTTTCCTGTTTCCTGTGGGTTGTCTCAGCACTCATCTCCACGATATCGACTAATGATGGAAACAAATCACTGAGCTCCAAAACAACCTCCTGTAAATCCAAGACACATGAATTATAAAGCTTTTTTATCATTATTCAAATATGTGCTTATTTGTGGTCTGACTTACCTTTAAAGTATCTGGGTCATATATGCCTGCCTTGAGTTTAAGCAGCGACTTCTGCATCTGCTTTTCAAGGACCTCCAGACGAGTTGGAAATAGTTTCTGCTGCTCAAAACTCTCCTGCAAATAAATAGAAATATATCCAATTTTAAAAAGACCAACATTTGTTATACTTTAACTTCATTGAAACTGTTTATCATCAGCGAGACAAATCAGGAATTTACATCCATAGGACACAATACTTATCAAACTGTAAGATACTTCCAACTAATTTTCTCACCTCAAGACTTTTCTTTTTTCCTAAAATTGCCTTGCTCAGCAGCAGGATGTCCCGTGACAGCAGTCTGTGGTTTGATTGGATTAAATTAGCAGCCAGTGGTTCGAGCTGCCCAAGAAGAGGCTTGGACTCCTCCAGAATGTCTCCTACATTGCTTTGTAGTTCTTCAGCAGCATCCTGTAACTTCTGAGGTAAGAAAAAAGAAAACATTTGCTTGAATTAAAAAGTCTGTTTATTGTTAAACCTGTGCATAAGGGTGGTTTGAAAGGAATTTTTTCTACTTTCCACCATATTTCATTTGTTTCCATCAAAAAACAAACGTCATAGTTGCTTTTTAATCCGGAGAGGAAATGGATTTTTTTTCTCTCAAATGGTTCAAGCTCAAGTATTTCAGCGAAATGCACCTTTATGTGCATCAAGAAATGGAAAAAAAGGAGGAAAATAATTACATGAATGAAAGCCCCTTTTTTTATCGATTGATCAAAACATCTACCCTATGCATCAACAGGAGAAGAGGTCAGGTGTACCATCACAGAGCAAGCCATCACAGATATTTCTGCCCATAAGTACAGGATGCCCGTTCCATTCCACAAAAAAAAGACCAGCCATTGCAAAAAAGAAAAACAACATTTAATTAAATTGCTAACGTAATACATGGACTCTCTCAACCTGCACCAGGAACAGGATGAGTCAAGTGGGAATACAAAATAAGGGTTATGAAAGTGGATGTGCTTGCCCTCAGTAACTTTGGCTGTCTTGTTGGCAGAGTTATGTTTTTAGAGCCATTTGTCTGTTTCTCTGCTTGTCTGTCACACAGATTTTGCTCAGGCTGCGCTCTCCAAGTGCCCTTGTTGTTTAAGATCTAAATATATTCATATTGAAACACTTAAAATACATCAATATTTTCATTAATTAACTCAAATCTATTCACAGAAAAAAACTATTGCGTGACTTTATAAAATATATTATCTGCTCTGCTCACATCTGCATGTTGGTAGGTTTGTTGTGTTGTGTAATTCAGAGGGAGGCAGCTAATGTCTGGAAACAACTACAAATTATTGGACTTTTGAAGACACTGTCACTCTGAAGTTTATATCAAAACACTGCTAAAGGCCTTAAACTCACCTTGACTGAACAAACCATGGCTTCGGGTTCATTTCCAGGTGAAAGTGAAGAACTTGACAGTTCCTCCCACTCATGCCAAAGATGCTGGAGGTGAAGGGAGCAACTATCAGCGAGGTGGGTGTACTCCCGCCAGAGGGAAAGTCTCCTTCCAGTCTTTATTTGTTCATCCTTTATATCCTGTGCTGTATCCTTCCACCTGACAAGGCCACGATAAAAAACGTATTTATAACCTGATTGATGCTGTCTCATGATTTTAAAGACTAAACAAAATTAAATGCATGTAATCCAAATTGTTCACACCCAACTGAAAGGTTAGGTTCAATAGTTTTAATAAAAACAGTATTTAGTTACATCTTAGTGTAAATTTAAATGTGGTCAGGTGCTTCGTATTTTCACACCACCAACCGTTTTCGCTCTTCTTCTATTTGAGCACCAAGTGCCTCTGCTGCTCCATGATGGAGGGTCTCCAAGAGCCTCTGATAAGATTTGTCCACAGCCGGCCAAAGTTTTTCCCCCTCTGCAGCCATTACCAGGAGTTCCTGGGTAAAAAAAAAATGCCTCTTTCATATTTGTTCATTCTAATTACATCCCAGGAAACTAAGAACAGAGTCTGAAAAAGACAACAGCTTGAACTCTACATATGACCACACTTTTACTGAACCTGTCAAAGCTAGACTGAGAGGCTTTTAGCAGCACACGCTGGCTGTTTCATGGTAACACAAAAGATTATTTTGTCTTTTCAAAACTGTAGTTTGAAAGCTGTTAAGCCTTTTAGACTTAGCCTCAACTTACTTTTGGAGCTAACACTTGGATTATTCAAATGATTATCATAATAAAATGCATGTGAGATTTGTTTTATAGTCTTTATGTGGATGAAAGACTTTATGGTTATTGCCACTGCTCACCTGGAGGAGGTTTGAATATCCTTCAGTTTGCTTCAGTGAGAAGAAAGGAGCTTGGTAATGCTGAAGGGAGGAGCGCACCCTTGTGGCATGCACAGTAACATCCCTCAGACCTCTGTGGAAACAAGTCCACTCCTCCACTGTCTTCTGAAGAGTTGGTTTCAGCGCTTCCAGCTGCATGTTGCCAGAAGGAAAACTGGATTATGATTTACAATCAAGTGCATCTGGCTGATTCTTTTTTCACATTTGGGTTTTGTGTCAAGAGCCTTTTCCTGTTTGTTTTTATAAAATGTCATCAGAATACAGAAAACATTTCAGGCTTCCCAAACTGATGAATTACTTTTGATTTATAGATAAGCGATTATACATCATTGGCCACAAACTTAACTTAATAATTATCATCACAAGCAAAATTCTCTTAAATTTCTGAAATGTTAATTTTGATATTACCAGTTGATTTTTGCACAAAATTATGAATTTTTTCATAGATTTTGTTTAAATGGGTGAAAGTGGGAGCATATGCTTTCAAATTTGTGCAGATTCAACCAAACAGCTGTGGTCCTTAACAAGCTAAATTTACCTAAGGCAGTGGTCACTTACTTTGGATTTTTTTGGGAAATTTAGATTAAAGTCTTCACAATGAAATCAAATTAAAAAAAGGTTACAAACATTTTCCTATTAAATAACCAACAGCTTAAATTTGATCTCTGAGTCATATGATTGGCAACTTGGAGGTTATAAGTTAATGCCTTTTTTTGTTGTATCTCCTTTTTACCAACTCCTGAGAAAGATAATGTGCCACTTAACTAAACTGGGACTCCAAGAAACTAAAATAATAATCATAGACACATGATTGTTTTGCAGAGCTGAAAAACCTGGAAAACATAGTGTTGCCCTATAGGAGTCACATCTGCACAAGCCTGATGAACGAGACATTATATCACAACCACAGTGTCATGTTGTGAATGCTTCAGTCATTAACGTGTCTCACCATCTGAATCTTCTGCCCTGAGCTGATGGTCAGTGCAAATAACTCCCCTTGCTTTAACACGCTTTCACCTGGCCCTTCATTTTCAACATCTCTGATAACAATTACATATGTACTTTTACCTGTTCACGGAGATCCACACAGGCAAGACTAACACTCTCGGCTTGGTCTGAGAATGCCCCATCACTTGGGTGCTTCTTCTCCTTGTCATCATGTACTTGTTTAGTTTCCAACTCTAGCAGAGCTGCAGAAACCTCCTCCACTTTGCCCTCAGCAACCTGGAAGACAGAGTTGCATCAGATCAGATGGGAGCATGCAGTACAAAACACTATACAACATACTTTAATCTGTTTGCTTCTCCTTACTATACCTCCAACTCCCGAAGAGCCTTGCTAGCCTGTGTTTGGCTGGTGGTCCGTTTCCACTGATTCAGCTGCTTTTTCTGCTGCTCTATCCAGCCATGAAGACTCTGCAGACGTCTCTCTCGTTCTGCACAAGTATGATGGATCTGTTCAGCTTCATGAGTCTATGGAAGTAAAGCCAAACAGTGGCTTATTTATGGGATGAACAAACGTCTTGACAAAGTGGAAAATAAAATTTTTATAGCCCATTTGGTGTCAAGATGTTTCCATTCTTGTTGCCATGCATGGAATTTCAAGTAATGACTTATTTTGAGTCTATATTTTACTTTGTAGTGGGGCAGCATTGCTCAAAGTCCAAAAATCTGTTTGCATGAAAGTGCTTTTCTGGCAAAATTTAGCTGAAATAAACCCATTCAACTCACATCTAAGATGAAAAGTGCAGCAAAATGATTAGGATTCAGATCAGTGGAAGTCTAAATATGCTGACGTACAGACCTGACTCTCTAGCTCCCTTTGAAGGAGCAGCCACTGAAATCTGACAGTGCCGACTTTCTCTGCAAACATTGTGCGTTCCAGCCAGAGAGCCTGGATGTCTGCTCTCACCATCTGAGACCCAGCCTGGGACAAGAAATCAAGCAGGAGTTGTCCTTTGGCCACAGCTGATATTAACACCTAAGAAACAGCATTTAGTGCTAAGAGTTAGAGATCTCTTTCATTTCTTTGATAATAAACATCCATAAAAAAATAAATACCAACATTTTACGATTTTGCAAATTTCGCAAAATCCAGGATTAATGTGCATTTCCTTGTGCAGAACAAGGTAAGCACATACATTTGTTTTGCTGTGCAGACTAGCTATTGCAGGATGTGATTCATAGCTGACTTTTGATACAACGTTGCAGGAAAAAACAAATCTGAAACAATTGTTAAACGAAGAGACATATTTCAGGATGAACAAAATGTATTCACTGGATGTTAAGCAAGATAGAAAAAAAGGTTAAATAAAGTCTATACATATATCTAAATAACTTTTAAATTCAAACATTTCTTCAATGATCTAACAAGAGGCCATAGAACACAAAGGACCTGATAGTTTTGCAGAATTTCAGCGATCTGAGCCGCATTTTTAGCCTTCAGGACTTGTTCTTTCTCCTGGCTTAGTCGAGCCACTATTTTTTTCATCCAGTCCTCCAGTTCAGACAGTTGCTTCAGTGGTTGTTGTTCTCCCTGCAGATCCTAAAAGACATAATTCAACAAAAAAGGAAATGAAGCTTAGCTTTACATGAGTCATTTCAAACTTTTACATTTTCAAATTACTTTCATTTCCCTCCATCGAGCTCGGTAATCATGCATTAAACATCTGCTCTGTCCCGTATTTCCTTTGTGCATATCCACATTACTAAATCTTTGGGAGATAAGATCTTTTCTTCATCTGCTCAAGTGAATGCCAGATTTTAAGGTATCAAACTAAACCTGGAAGACAAACCTGCCAAAATTAGCCTCATTATAATGAAGCCAAATATCTGTTTCTATTCAGTGGTGATGAATAGTGAGGAAAAATTAAACCTGACCTTCTTCTTGATTCCTCCCCATCCTCAATCACCCCAAAATGGACTTCAGCGGGGTTTAGCTTTACACTCCCCTCACCAGAGGGGATTTCTCAAGGTCTAATTATTTTTTAAAACAAACAGCACTTAGAAGAAACTTGACATGAAGCCATCAAAAAGCTTGACATCACAGCGACTGATACAGTTTACTTTACTGAGAGAACTATGAGTAATACACTGTTCATCTTGCACTTACAATAGATTTTAACCCAATATAGACTTAAACCTTCTCCTGTGGGAGAGTGAGGAAATGAAAATACTACACCTGCTGCAGTTGATCTTGGATCTTAGACAGGTCAAAGGTTATCTGGTTCCAGCTGACTTCCAGCTGGGTGAGCTGAGCTGTCAGTCCAGGACAATCAGCTTCCATCAGGTGGATGAGCTGGGTGGCATCCTTGGATACAGATGTCCTTAGCAAAGACATGGCCTCCACCTCCATGGAGAAGTCCTAAGGAACAAGGTCACAGAGAGCAGGTTAATCCCGTCTAATGGATGTGCTCACTTGTGTAGGTCTTTATCTAAAGCCAGGAGTTGGAACAAGGCGGGTCAGTCAGTGTACCAGTGTTACTTTCTTGTAATTAGTTTGTTTTTAGGTCTTCAGCTTTCTTATCTTTTAATTGTATTTTTGCCAGAAAAATGTGATTTAGTTGGAGCGATTTACTGAAACATAGAAAACAAACACAACAAACAAGCTTGAAAGTCAATACCTGGTATATGACCACCTTTATCATTCGGCTCCGCCTGAACCCTCTTAGACAAGCTTTTTTGTCATTTCTTTAAGTGGTCGTCAAGAATAGTTCTCCAGGCTTCTCGAAGGACATTATGAAGCACTTCTTCTGACTTTTGACTGCAAAAACACTAATGTTTCAACGCTATTGTGTTTACATCAGAGTCAAATAAACTGTGATGAAGACATGCTAGTGTCAAGGCAGTCTGATTACACCATGAAAAGATGTGTTATCAGTGATCGGTGGGGCCAGTCTCCTTTTATTCTCTGAGGATCTCTTGGGAATCATCTTGTTGGTGCAATAATACAATTTTATGTCTGTTAAACTGTTATCTTTGGCATATTTTTATATACACAACAAATAAGTAATTCTTTGCAATAAACTGATCATAGAAAGATACTAAAAGGAAAGAAAGGTAATGTAAAAGGACCGGATTGACAGCAAGTAAAGAAAAGCAACCAACATCCAAAAAAGCCTGGAGAACTATTATCAAAGCTAAATCTAAAGAAATATAAGAAATGCTACAGGATAGAACTGGAAGTTGTTGTTTTCTTGGTTTTTCTTCTCAATCAAGTTAAAAGCCATCTGATGAAAAGCTAGGAGAACCTTACCAGCAGCTTAACCAAACTGCTTTGAACACACTCCTCACTTGGCTCAGAAGAGTCTGCCAGGCCTGACAAAGACTTCAGGTGTTTGCTGGCACCAAGCAGCCATTCACTGACTGAGGCAAAGTCAGTCAGGAATCTGTGGGGAGGATGAGAAAGACCGATAGATCAACCAATGGGGCAGAACATGAATGCACCTTCATAGAGTGAAGTAAGGATTTCGGCAAAGGTCCAGTAGCGATAATGAATATGGGAGGAGACTCTTAGAGTCAAGTGTTTTTTTGTTTTGACTTGTATTAAGCTATGTTAAAGTCTCTGAATAATTCTTTTGTTGCTCTAAACTCAGAAATATGATATTGAAATCATGTTTAATAGTACACACATCTGCTTTTTCAAGAACACAAAGTCTGCGCTTCACTCTGATTTACAGACTAAATCCCAGGGAACATTTCTGGGCTTGCTTTAAAAACCTAATGGAGCAGAATCCTCAAACTTTTCCAAACTGTACTATTCAGCCTCTGGTAAGACCATAATATCTATTTGTCCTTCTAAACTACACAATGGTGGTTGAGGGTTGCTCCCATCTTCATTTTTTTTATCATACAAATAAGAAATTAAGAACACAAACAATGGAATAATTAATTCTTCATTTTTAGAAGTACAAAAAGAAAAAAAAATCCCATGACATTGTAAAGAGTCTCATATCACTGAAATTAAAACAACTATGTTATTACTGCACCTAGAGGTGCATATTAAATCAACATTGTGTCATTACTTAAAATGAGACATGCTGTAGGTAAACTTCCAGGTTGTTAAAATTATCCAGTGCAGGATGTCTGACTTCTTTTTAATAGCTCTGGCTCGGGTCAAGAAGAAACTTTGGCATTTTATTTTCACGATGGACAAAACTGCTGATATGGTTGTTCCAGATTCAAGATTTATCCTTCCTCTCAGGAATTAATTAAACCTGATTTGCCTCTGCTGGTAGATGAAAAATGTAGTAATGATTAACTTTTTTTGTAGAGTAATTTTGAATCCGGCCCACCTGGCCCTGTTGTCCAGGATGTCTCTGCAGCGTTGCATCTCTTGCTCTATGCGCCTGTAGGTGATCCTCCATCGCAGCTCCAGAGCGCCTCCTGCCTGCCTGACTGCAGCAGCAAGCCCCGGATCTGCCTGGAGCACCTTCCCCTCATCTAGGAACAGCTCTAACACAGCTCTGCTTTCATCCAGTTGGACAAGTGTTTGCTGAGGGACAAGCAGAATCATCAGTGTTTGTGCTGAGGTTATACAGGCTGTCTTCACACTCATAAATCCAGTATGGAGAGTATGTGACTGAACAATAATCTGTGTACTTAGAATAAATAGAGAAAACTAAATAAAGTTTAACCTTACAATTAAATTTTCATGCATACTAATCAAATAAGGCTGAACAAAATCTTACAAACCACTAGAGCAAAACAAAATGTAGTTTTTGATTTTTGCATTTCCAAAATGCGTCTCTAGAAATGTTGCAATCTCTGAATTGATGTGGTGCTTTCTCTTAATGTGTTTCGTAAAAGGCTGCGGTGTGAAATGTAAAGTCTGGATCCTTGTCTTTGAAATGTTGCCGTGTCGTCAGAATCTTTGTTTCATACTGTGGTAAAAAAGCGAAACAACTCAGACTGTGAGAAGAGGTGAGAACAAATTTTGTGGAGTTTGCAGGATCTACCTTGCAGGCATCTAGTCTGTGCTGCACTGGCCTCTCATCTTCATCGTCTTCTGGTGCACCACTGCTGATGAAGGCCTCAGACTCATCCAGGACCTTGCCCAGTTGACCACAGTGCTCCTCCCAGCGGATCCAGTCCTACATCAGAGCCAACCATAAGTCCATACAACTATTCACCGTTTTAACGACATTCAATAAACATTCAATAGAAATGCATATCTGCATGCGCATAAAGTTAACAACTTTCAACGAAGGACTGCTACAAACCTGTAGCCTCATTTGAGAAGCCACTTCCTGTTCAAGAGCCCTTTGCTGCAGGGCTTTAGCCATGATTTCCAGCTGTGCCCGTTCATCCTCCTGACTCTTGAGTGCATTTGACTCTTGTTGGAATAGATAATGAACAAAAGCCAGCTGGGACATGAGGACCTGAAGGAGCTTCTGTGCAAAATGAGACCACATTTATGAGAAAAGGGAAAGAAAAGGTAAACAAATTGAATGTGATCAAGGTTTAAAAATGTGTAATCAGAAGGTTTTCTTAGTGCTGGCTATCTGTCTGCACTGTCAGTGGTTTTCTTCATACTGAACATGGTACACTGCCTAACTTAACTCTAGCAGAAAGCATGATGAGATACCTTGTTCCTGCATGGAACAGACTGAAGTTTACTACGGTTGGGAACCTGGTTCATTCGTCTCTCTGTTAAGCATTCTTCACCCAGTTCCAGGAGGCGAGCTATCCCCTGAAGCAAGGACCGAGAGGCTTGTTGTAGCTTGGTTTTTTCCCCTGTACTCTTTCTCAGATGTTTGCCCAGCACACCCTGCAGGATAAAAATGTTTTTTAGAAGTATCCGGAAACTTTTAAAAGATAGATCTCACATAAGCAGAGATTTCTAAGGTCTGTCAACAGCATGAAGGAATATTAGTTGTACTTTCAGGGGGAAATGAAATGTTATGCAGAATGATAATAGAAAAAAGGGATAATCAGCAACAATATCATTTATTAATTGGAATGCCACCTTAAAATTGTAACATTGTCCTGTCGCTACACCTCCTGTCATTGGGAAAGCATTTTTGATCTGAGCTGTAGTTTATTGGATATTGTTTCTTTTGTTGTAAGCAGTTTCTGGAATACCCAAACCAGCTCAGCTGGCACATTAATCACTAAAATGATCAGTTTTCACCAATTTTCATGCTAGATTTAATTTCAGCTGAGCATCTCTAAATCTAAATGTCTTCATGAGTTCCAAATGACTTTCTGTATAGATATTTGCTTTAACAAGTCCCTTAATAGTTGAACTCGCACTCATACAAAGATGTGCAGCAGCAGTTACCTCCAAACTGGGAGCATCCTTCAAATTTGGAAAAATCTCACTATGTTGCAGCTGAAACTCAGCCAGAAGGCACAGTTGGGTGGAGAAGTCCTGCAATATATGAGAAAAAAACATTGTATTGGTTCTGATTAGTGAATAAAAAGGTGAAGAGATTCTTTACTAGATTAAATTAAGTTGATCATAAGTAATGATCGGCTTTCAAATCACTTAACTGTTAATTTTCATATGAGCAGCATTGTAATGGTCAAGCTAATTAAGATTAAAACATTTTAATTACTTTATATTTATATACACTACCACTCAAAAGTTTGGACACACTTTCCAATTGGATAAGTGTGTCCAAACTTTTGACCAGTACTATACCAATTCATCACATTCAACATTCTAAATTTTCCTGTAGACATTAAGGTTTTCCCTGGAACAGGATGGCAGTCAGTGACAGCTGATTACAAACCTGATCTTGGTTGCTGAAACCCGACTGTTCAATGAGCTGATAGCGGGAGGAGGCGAGGACAGGTTGGACCGTTCGAAGACAATCTTGAATGATGCTCAAACAGCGGCAAGCATCTGGCTCTCCCTTCAAAAGTGCAGGTTTGATGTCTGACTCAACTTTTACCACCAGCTCAGCTAGGGTCAGCAGCTCAGTTGATACACACTACACAAGAATGTCAAACAAACAACAAATGGGGGATTTTATGGAGAAAAAAAAACTATATCCAACTGAAAAATAGAAGCTTTTATCAATCTCCCTGAATTTCCTTTTGTTATACAGTTGGATTTGACATAGTGAGAAAACAGCATATTTTGAGCTTATGTTGGTAAACCTGTATTCATAAGTGTGTATGACAGACAATCACCTCCAACTGCAGCAACCTCAGCCGAGGATCGTCTTTACCAGCTTCAGCAGGAGTTAACAGGAAGTCTGTCAAAGAGTCCAGACTGAGGAGAAACCTCCGTACAACCTGGAACAACTCCTCCTTCACACTTGAACGAGAACCTGTAGTCCTCACCTGGAAATGAACAAACACAACCATCACTTTTATTCATTTTAATCCAGTAAAATTGAAAACATCAGATCTTATGACACATAAAGTGACTACAGCATTTATTGAAGAGCAGTATGTTATTGGTGCATTACCTTCTGTTGCCATCATTACATGTATAAAGCCAAATCCCATTTAAGAACTAAAGTGTTTCATAAATATGATCACATTTTGCTGATTTCATTAACTGTGTTGAAACCTTTGATTGGTACTTAAGATGTTTTTAAAAATCCACCCATAAGAGTAGCTTAGCATGCCAAAAGTTAAATTAGAATAAATCTTCTTTATTAACTTGTTAAATCCAGGGAGATATATTGTTGGTCATTATTAGAACAGTTGTCTTTAATCAAGAGCAAACCTTTGAGATGAGTCTTTTTTTATTTTTAACCATGCGTACCATTTGTCTTAGCGTGGTGATGGATTCATGTGTCCAGTGGAGAACTGCAGAAGCAGATCTGGTTTCTTGAGGCTGAAAAACATAAAAAATGACGCCACATGTTAGTTCAGAAATCAAAGGTTTTGGTTTTTTGGGGGTTTTTTTTTTGCTTGAAACAACTCTTCTTCAATCAAAATGTTTTTAACTTTTGCTCTTTCATTTGATTAATAGTTTCCATCTTTATCTGTTTAGCCAAATAAAATAATACTGTTTTTACAATTCTGGCTATTTATTTTTCTGATTATGTAGAACCGGAAACTTTATACAAAAGATCAAATCAAAGGGTTTATTCAGCAGTTGCCTCGGTAACACATGATGTTTCCTTGAATGCTGAGCCTTTCTAAGAAATCTAAATCAACTTCACATTCCTACAATAATTTGTCTGTACTTTCCTACCTTTGCATCCTTTCTGTCAACTTCTGTGTTGGTTTCACTGTTATTCTCCTCCTGAATTTTTCTCAGAATGCTGAGTTTTATTGAGATCTGGGAGTAAAGTTGACCCCAACTTTGGCACTCCGCACCATCGCCTTCATGTCCAGCCAAGCTAAGGAACACAGAACATCCTAAGTCCATGGTATGCTATGCACACAGGTTTTAAACCACATCCATAACTAAAGGAGGCCTTTTTGTTTTTTCCTCTTTTTCAACCTTTTACCTAATCGTCATCTCAGGGAGTCCCTCAGCTTGCTGGGGTATATCCACTGAATCACTATGGCAAGTGCTGACTTCTTGTTGCTCTGTCATTCTGTAGAAGGTCTCCTAAAAATGAAAGCTGATGGATCAGTTGTGGTTTTCACAGTAGACATAATTCAGGATTTTTGTAAATATTTATTAAATATAAGACAATGAATAAATAAAGGTTGACACTCAGTCACTTCTCAACATGAAAAAGAGCTGAAAGATGTTCAAACTCAGACGCTCACCCAGTGTACATGGCGAGTTGTGGACAGAGGCAGATGTTCATCCTCCTCCTCTCTGAACTCATCTGATGCTCTTTTGGCTCTGAATGGAGTTACTGGTCTTGAAGGAATCAGTCTTGTGTCTTCCACTGCAGCTGCCACCAGACAAGACTTTATCTGAGGATGTAAGGTTTCCTGTTTTGGGGATTTCTGCAGACCTGCAGCAGCGGCTTCAGCTAGTGGGATGGCGGCTGTGTTTGGAGAATCAGGCTTCACAGTTTTAGGACTGAAAGCTTTCAAGTCTGGTTTTATTAAACCAGTTTCTTCATTTTGAGATCCAAAGCTGGAATCAAAGTCTGGCTTCACAAATAAAAGACTGGTTTCAGCACCTTTTGAATTTGTCTCAGCTTCAGAGGAAATCTGCAGCAGCTGAAAGACAAATTGAAGACTTAAGACTCAAAGCTTATGATATTTTGTGAAAAAAGAAGAGGAAATTAAATGAATAAATACCAATAAACTAGAAGCACTCAGAGAGCACAGACCTCTTCCAAGCCATTGTAACTTTTTTTTTTGCCAATGATTGTGGGAATTATTTTTGAGTTAGAAGCTTTAATAGCAAAATAATCCATATCTCCACATAGTAAGGAATAGTATAAACAAATATCTGGATCCAGGAATTTAATCACTTACTCCTTATTCCAATTTCTAAAATTTTCTGAAACTTTTATCTAAATCCATCCCTAACCACTTGAGTTATGTGGCTAACTGACAAACCAATGCCGCTGAATACATGACCTCCAGCTTGGCAGAGATAACAATAAAAAGTACAAAAGCAGCATGTTACTGACCATTACAAAAACAGATCAAATTGATGGTTTTTTAAACAAAATAGAATCCAAATTTATCATAATTTACCTTAACATCTGTCTGTGGTTTCATTTCGGCCATATCCTCACTTTGTTCATCAGAAAGAGTGATCGTCTCCTCCGGGTCCTAACACATGGGTTGAACAAATACACTGAAACTGAATCCGTGCACAGACTCAGACACATGCACATTCATATTCACATGCTCTTCTTATTCTATGTGTGTGTTTATGAAAGGAAAGGTTTCTGAGGAGCTTTTCAAGCAGCTGCTCCTGACAGTGGCAGAGTGGGAGCACAATGACCTGCCGCATGCAGCTTCATTTCAGCATGCAAAAATATGCAGATTTCTTCAGTATTGCAGAAGAAGAGGCAATAGATTTGAAATTGATTCATTTGATTGAATTACAAATAAAAAAGGAAAAAAGAGGAGAAGAAATATTGAGTTTCATTCCAAATCGCAATCAAAACAGTTTTTTTTAACATTTATTCAAAATTTTAAATATTGAATACGTTTGGAAAGTTTGAATTCATCCATAACTGAAAAGTTTGATTGACACAAGCTCTGGTATTATTGTGATATTTTGGAATGAAACCCAAACAATGGAGATTCCCAGTGGCATGCTTTCCCCAAATGTAATCATCTCAGATTTACCTCTGCAATACTGCTTGTTAGTGTGTCAGAGGAAGAAGAGTGACAACTCTCGTCTTCCTCATCGTCCTCTTCCTCTGAATTAGACAACTCATAAGCCTCCTGCTCTCAGTGATAAGGGTGAATATATGAGCAAAACTGTGATTTCAGTAATAAAAGGAACAATGCTGTCTTTCTCACAACTATATGCAGAGTTTTCATCTTTTAATTTCATTTCAAACATCACAAATATGAATTACCTCTACTTTTTATGAAGTAACTTGACCGTTTAAAACTACTGTTATCAGATAAAAACAAAGATGGTTAATTACTTTTGTTTTCTCTCAGGGTTAAATTACTCTGCACACTCATTTGAATGGGATTACACACTTTAACAGTGCCTTTAGGTCATTGTTTTGTTAACTAGAAGTATTTAAATGAAACTGAGCTGAAAACACATTCAAAGGATGTGCCAAGAGTGTTGAACTCAATTCAAATAGTTTTACTATTCTAAAGAATATGAAGATTATTTTCCATTAGTATGCACAACACAACAACAACAGACACATTTCCCACAAAGGAAAAATTATTGGATTTCCTTGAATTTGTATGCATAAAAATGTATATAAGCAGCATTTGATTGGTTTGATTGATACACAGATGATCCCAAATCTTTAAATCAGACATTGCATTGATTAAATTTGCTCAGCTGGTAATGGACTGTATATCATAGTTGTAATCGTTGTTACCTTGACAAAACCTCTTAGTGCAGATTTGTCTGGCTCCTCTGTCTTCTCAGGAGAATCAGAAATTGTAGCAATGCCAAGATTCATAGTGGTGTCTTCGTCTGCTGTAACCTTGCTCTATATCAATCAGGGACACAAATAAAAAAAAGTCATAAGTATGAAAAGTTTATTGAAAAAAGTTAAAATTGTACTGAGATATCGGAAATCTCAATATCTTTTGTATGAGCTTAATATTTTCATTTTGCTTCATGTTGCACCTCCAGCAGGGAGACTTGCTCCTGGGTGAGTTTTTCCAGCTCCTTCAGGGGCTGCACAAGTAATCTTGCTCGGCTGAAGACCAACAGGTCCTCTGCTCCTTCTGTGATGTGGAGCTCCCCTCTGCATGTCTCTATGTCCTCCAACCCTCTCTGCATTGACTGCAGACTGGCCAGGATCACCTTAAAAAGATATAATGTTACCTTTGTCCCTCTGAATTTATGTCATACTGCGACATTAATTAGGAGTTGTTTTATTCTTTGAATAAAACTGATGAACAAAGGTTGTCCTAGAGTTTATAGCTTGAGAAATCGTACCAACTTCTTACCTGTCGGTTTTGCAGATGCTCTGCCAGGGTTATGTTTGAGACATCCATCGAGGATAAAATCGTCCTGATTTTTGGGACATTTTTCTCCATGGTCTTTAAGTCAGCTTCAATCACCTCCACAATCTGAGAAGAAAATTGCCCGCAACTATATAGCAACTTAAACAATTTTGATTAAAAGCATTTTATTTGATCTATAACTAATATCCTTCTTACTTTTATAGTATGTAAACATACAGTATATCTGACCGGAGCATCCCTACAATTATGAGTAGACTTTGACTTTGAAGCAACACAGCCCTTGTTTCAATTCCAGCTGGGAACCTTTTGTTCTGGTTAAATTACCTCCCACTGCCATTTCTTTCTGTCACTTTATACTGTCCATAAAGTAGATACTCTTAAACCTAATAATTGTCTGTTATTACTGGTAACTGGTCAGTAACAACAATCTGAAACGTGGAAACTTTCTTACTGCAACAGCCTGCAGGAGTTGCGTTAGTGGCTCAATGATGCTGCGTTGCATCTCGTGGACTTTTTGGTCACTCTGGTTCAGCCTCTCCTCCTGAACACTGATGTCACACACAGAGGAGATCTCAGCCAGCATTGACCTGAAGTCCTGCAGGGCGCGTCTGATCCTCTCAGAGTCATCAAGGACCAACTGTAGTTCAGGAATTGGGGAAAAAAAAAATCCCTCAACATGAAACAGTTTACAGTTATGGATGGTGTGTTGCAAGAGTTTCTGTCCTGCATCAGAGTGCTGGTGATAAAAAATGAATAGGATAAATATATTAAATTCTAAAAGAAATCAAATATAGAAAAACAGATCTAAAATTTTAAGCTTTGGCCATGTTGCCCACCGTTACCCAAGTTCTAGTATGTATGATCATATAAAAGCATAAGAAATTACTAAACAATGGTCATCAGAAGCCACTGACAGATGTTTGTGTGTTAGTTCACTTGTCACTTTGAAACTCTGACCTGTAATGACTTTGTGTGATTCTGAAGACTTCTGGCGGTTGTGAATGAACAAGGAGTGTTGAGCCATGACTCGGCTTCCTCTAACCAGCAAGCAGCTCTGTGCAGAATGTCTTCAAACTCCTGAAAACAGGCAGGGATCTGCCATAACAGAAGGAATACAGGGACTATTAGAAGCATAAATCTATTGTATCTTTCTGCAAGTCAAAAAGTGGGATGTGCTTAGAAACCTAAGTTTCACATAGATAACTAAATAAGTATGTAGCTAAAGATGTTCTGACCTTGCTGAGGAAGGCGGTGCGGTGTTCGACCATGTGTGCTGCATTCTGGTAGAGCTGCAGCGGTTCTGTGAGCTGGTCAATGAGAAGCTGAGCTTCATTTGGCTGCTCCTCTGCAAGATCTTGGACTTCGCTCTCCAGGAGCATCAAGCTGTTGTGCCATCCATCTAGCTCATCCCACACATGCTGGAGAACAAACAGGGAAAGTGCACAAGGCTCGTTGAATCTCACTGTTTCCTCTTTCGTATTATTTGAAACTAGAAGTGCTTATTGTTTATAAGTCAGATATTTTGCAAGCCTGTAATTCTGTAGTTTCGGATTTAAGGCCCTTTTATGACACTGCGCAACGCCTGTTATAGCAAATTGATGCCACAAAATAGTCAGTTAGGGCAAATCTTTACATCAAAGGTGAAATTAAAATTTTATAAACTTTGGGTTACATTGATAAAGATCTACAAAAAAGGATGGAGATCTGAAAATGGAAATTACAAGAATTTCAGTCACTTTATATGCAGGCAAACAGAAACGGAAAAATAAGAAGCCGACACACCTTGAGGACATTTTGAGCGTCAGTGACTGTTGGGCTTTTCTGCTGCAGTGATGCTTTCACTGTCTGCAGGCCAGATCCCAGCTCCCTCACTCTACTAGCCAGTTTCTTAGCAGGGCTGCTGTGCATCATGAGCTATTGAACAAATAAACATTGCAAATAAACTTTTGCAAAAACAGGTTTCAGTGGGAGATTCTGCGAATGAAGTATGGATCAAAAGGCTTCTTGTCACCATCTCCTCTGCTTTCTGTAGAGATTGTTGAACTTCTTCAATCTGCTTTCCGATATCAGCTGGGATCTCTGCATATCGGCTCTGCACGCTATCCATGGTACACTTAAGCTTGCTCTTCAGGGAGCACAAATCTTTTTTGAGCTTCTTTCAGTGTTGAAACATGAGAGCCACATGAGAAAGATGAGAAAACACAGAAAGCAGTGTGAGACTGAGAGTCGGGGTCAGAAGTTTGACTCCGAACTCCTTTGATAATTTGTTAATTTGTGTAAAGTTGCATTTATTTTCCAGTAAGAATTTAAGTGTAAGCTTACTTTAGTCTATATGAAATTAAATAAATTAGCTTTTATTGCAAACCCTTTTTATACACAATAAGAGCATCAAAACGCTTAGGGTTAGGCTTTGCATAAAATGCTACACTTTTGCTTTCTTGCCCGAACTTAATTGGCCTAAATCTAAAGCACCACGTTTATAAGTTCACAAGGCATACAAAATTAGCTCACCTGTTTTTCACTTGGATCTAAACAAACTTCCAACTCGGATAGAGTAGTTAGCAGGTCTTTCTCCACCTGTCCTATCTCCTCTTGGACTTGCAACCTCTCCTTCTCCTCTGCCTGTGCTGCAGCCACAACCAGCAGGTTTCTTTCTATTAAACTGTGGGGAACAACATCTTCTTAATATTTGTTAAGTATGGATAATCATTTCAAATGTCTTAACACTATCAAATAAATCCCACCTCCTGACATTCTCTTGGATTTTCATCAGTGTTTTCCCAACAGGTCCAGGGCTGATGGAATCATTGGAAGTGGATAAGCTTAAGGCATGCTCCAGTCGATGTTCCAGAGACAATATGGCCTGCTGCTCCTGCTCCAAACCTGCCTGGTACAGCTCAGCCTGGGCAAGAAGCTCCTGGGGTTCCTCTTGAGTGAAGCTCACAATGGAAGAGTCTGGAAGCTCAGCTTGAAGGCTGGCCAAAAAGCTGCAACACTGCTCCATCTAAGGAAAATTGAATAATAATCTATATTATTTATAGATTACTGAGGTTATACAGCCAAAACAGAAGTAGTCTTGTTTGAAGTTCAGTGCTACAGCCTGAATAAGTGTTGATTCTTGAGTTTTGTAGCCTAATTGCTTTAAATTTTTCTGTTTTGTTGTAAAACTCACACTTGTTGTGATGTCCCTCCATTCCTCTCCTCTCTGTTCTGTGTGTGCCATCAGGAGGCCAAAGCCTCGTCGTAACGATGCCCAGCGCCTCCAGAGGGCACCGAGCTCGCCGTCCTTTCCCACCCCACAACCCTGCATCGGACACCCAGCTCTCAGGTCTTCCATCTTCCCAGCAAGGCTGCGAAGATCTTCCATCAGAATCTTTGTAAAGAAATTAAACTCAGATTAAACTTGTATCACTCCGAGGACACTAACCTCTATATCTAAGACAGCTTCTGAAATCAGTAACACAGTCTTCACATCTTATCATGCTTGCAGAAATATATAAAGGGTATGTACAGAATATACAGAAGGGTGTTTACAGATGCTTAAGATTAGTGCTATAAATATGTGTACTAGTAACTACGGTCTAAATATAAATATAATATATGGATTTGACTGAGAATGGAATGTACATAAAATACAGGTGTATACAGGTATGGGTGATATACATACTACCTAGATTTATAATACTATATTTACAGAGAGGACAGTATGGTGATGTGTAGGGGCAGGGGGGTCAGTGGGGGGCAGAGTTCAGTAGGGAGACAGCTCTGGGGAAAAAGCTGTTCCTCAGTCTGGTGGTCCTGGTTCGGACCAACATTGTAAATAAGAATTTGTTCTTAATGTTTTGCCTGGTAAAATGCAGGTTCAATAAAAGATGGAAATAAAAATGAATCACCAACATCTGTAAACTGTCAAGGTAAATGTAATGCAAGGTTCAAACAGCCCAAGAATGTAGACTTGTCATCAACCACATAATGATGCAACCAACCCACCTTAGCTCTTCTTTGTTGAGCAACACATTTGTCATGTGATGTCACTTGCTCTGCAGCACATTCTGCAAGTCTGGTTTCAAGCTCTGAAAGAAGCTGGCGTATGCTTTCATGACACTTCCTGTGACTTTGTTGTCTTCTTTCACACCTGTATGAACACAAATCAGGAATTTAAAAAAAGAAAATACATTAATAACATTGTTAAATGACAAATGGTAGGGGTGATCTTGGGAATAAATAACACCACATTACCTCTGTAAGCATTCCACCCTGAGCTGTGCCTGAGCCTCCAGTACAGCTCTTCCTACCAGCAGCTGACTGAGGATGCCAATGTGGAGAAGTTCAGTATTTGGGCGGGAGAGGCAGGTCTGCTGGGGCACCCGTTCCACAAGGTGGCAAATATGAGCCTGAAATCCTTCTTCAAGAGCTTCTAAAGCCTGTTGAGTCTGTTTTTGTTCTTCAGTGCAATCTAAAAAACCTCCAGGAGCTGATAGGAAGGTTGCTTCGGCATTATGGAGGAAGCTTATTGCTCCCTGAGCAGCCCACTGATAGTCTTTCAAGGATTCTCTAGCTTGAGACAGACTGATCTGTTGGATACATATTCAATTGGTTTAGAAAACTAAAAACTAAAAAGATTAATGAGAAGGTAAAACACTTAGAAGTATGAACAATTTAATCTTACCATCCATGAGTGACACTCTTGAATCACTCTCTCTCTAAGGTAGTGCAATTCCTTGTAGTTTCTCAAGTTAACTTTTTCTTTCTGTGCCAGACCTTCCAACACTCGCATCCCAGATTCCACATTTCTCCAGATGACCCAGTGTTGTTGCAGTGCAATATCTATGGCTTTCTCTTCAGGATTGACTGGGTTAGCTCCCTCCAGCTTCTCTCTGGTACTTTGTAACAGCTTCATAAAGGCAGGAAGCTCAGAGTTGAAACGCAGACCCATCAGAAGCTTGGCCTCGAGGCTTTTGATATCATCTGTGACCGAATTTTCCCAGGAGACCAAAGTTTCCACTGTGCAGTGAATCCTTTCCCTCTCGGAAATCAGCTCAGATGGGTGTAACTCGTTAGATATAGCCTCCAGTTGATCTGCTGCTTCTTGACATTGTGTCTTGACCAAAGGAAGCTCAACAAGGAGCGTTTGACACAGTCTAAACCTCTCACCCACACTGACTGCTATGTTTTGGGCATGCTGGATTTGCCCTTTGATAATATCTTTAGATTCTTCCATTTGTTCCCTGAGGTGCAAATATTTGTCTTGTTCAAAAGCTTCTATACCAAGACTTTTGCACTTGTCTTGCAGTTCCCCAATAGAGCATAGCAAGGCATTTCGCTTGGCCTCCTGGTAGTGCTGAAGCTCTTGAACTTGACATTGGTGCTCAATTAGCATGCGCTTCAAATGAGAGATCATCAACAATGTATCTTGGGTCAGAGGAAACTTCTGTTGCTCCATATCAGTAGAAATTTGTTTTAAGCTAGCCTTGATGGTTGATACCTCCTCATTTGATGAGGTCCACTCAAGAATCAGCTCCTCCAGTTCCCAACTGGTGGCTTTCTCGTGAGCTAGCAATCCATCTAACTCTGTCCAAAGGCCTGAAAGCCTGTTGACAAGGTAACGGCTCTCTCCAGGACTCAACCCTGGGGCTATTTTCACGCAACTGTTTGACATTGCTTCCAAGAGATTTAGTTGGTTCTCGATCTCCACGGTGGCTGATTTGTGACTTTTCAGCTCACTCTCCAATTGTCTAATATCAGCTTTTGAAACACTCTCAAAATGGATGCAGATGTCTCTTTTAGCATGTGTCTCTGCTAGCCAGGCATCCAAGCTAGCAAGCGCTCGTAAAAGTTTCTCTCTCTCCCCAAGATTTTTCTTCATTGTGTCAAGAACATGATCCAGGCTGTCAGTAATAGCTTTATAGAGATCCTCTACTGTTTTTAATACTTCGCTATCTTCCTGTTCTATAGTAGAGGCTTCAACCTTCAGGTCTTTAAGTTGTTCTTGCATCTCAGCTCGTCTTGACAAAATATCCGTCTGACATTTTCTCATTTCAACTATTTGAATGCGAGCCTCCTCAGGAAACAGAGCCAACTTTTGCCCAGTGGAAATATGGTTTTCTGCCTGTTTAGCCCATATGATCAAGTCTTGTAGTTGTTTGTTGATCTTACTTGAAGAATTACCACCGCAGCTGGATGTAAAAGAGTCAAATGTCCTCTTGGTGACACTTAGCAAGGACCCCAATTCCTTAAGATTGCGATCAATCTCATCCTTCTCTTTCTGACCCAGAGAAAAATTAAAGAGGGCGTCTGACTGGGACTGTAGATGCACATAAACCTGATTATAAATTTTTAGATCTGTGGTCAGGCAAACAAATTCTAAAGCACTTAAGTTATCCAATTTAGATTTCACAAGAGCATCAAGTTTGGTTTTTAGCTGTTCAGCCTCTTCTAATAGAAGTGAAGATTGGGAGGTGGCGTTTGATGCATGCCGGAGAGCCCTTTTGATGCTTCCTTCTAGAAGTCTCCATTCCTCCTGGACATCTCCAAGCTGAGCAAGGAGAGCGCCTGAGCTTTCAGCATCACTTAAGTGGACTGACATTTGCTGGCTACTTGAGTAGAGCAAATCTTCCATCACAGATTTCTTCTGCTCCATGGTTTGCAGCAAAGCGTTGAGTTTTTCAGCTTGTAAGGCACTACTTTCCAAGGCATTCCTAACAAAATCCACAACAAAACAGCATTATTATACTGCCAACAAGTACATAATACAAGCAAGTAATCGTGCCGTAACTACAATAGTTTGTTTTCAAACACAAGAGGACTCACAGGCTCATTTTTTCCTTCTCAGCAGCTAAAACCTCAAGGAACGCTCTGGTCAGATTCATCTGCCGGTGATAGTGTTTGACCTGATCCAGCTGTGCAGCTTTCACCTGCACAGTAGCAGAGGCATCCAGCAGTGCTGCACTCCACTGTTCTTCAGCCCGTTTTATAGAATTTGGGTCTGAAAGCATTGTAGCATTGCTTTTCAAAGTAGCAACTTGCTCCAGCACCCTGCACCTGTACTCCTACAGCAGAAAGATGGCAAAGGTTTTATTCTTATTTTCTAAAATCAGGGATGGTACAATTCAATAAAATCTAATTCAACTTTATTTGAAGAAATTACATCAAGTTCACAGCGACATACAGTCGATTAAATAAAAAACACAAACTTATTTAATACAAACATGTTGTGATGTTGGATACAGTGACAAACAATATTCCCTGAATAAGAAATTCAAAGATGTTCTTGAACTCATTCAATGGTTTCCTCAACAGAATTTGCAACCTTATGCAAAGTTATACACAACAATCCTGCCATCTCTTCTGATGATAAAACCTCTAAAAGTTATTTAGTTTTATATAAAAAATGTATTCTTAAACCGAGCAATTATTTGTCCATGCAGTTTTTTACCGCTCCACAGCTTCACTTCTGCACAATTCTTCATTCCAAAAAATGATTTTACAGATTTTTTTAAGCATTAAATAACTTTTCTATTCTTTTATTAGCCCTGCCTTTTTAAAATTGTTCTAAAAGTGATCATCATATATATGTTTTAAAAACAATACTACATTGTTGTATTTTGTCTTAATGGTTGGACCTTCAGTTAAACATGAAACATACAAATCATAGTATTCTATTTTCATTTTAATTCAGACAGCACCTTGACTTTTTTCTTCTTTTTTTTTTTGAAACAGGATTGTAGAGGTGTTACACATACCTGTGCCTCCTCCAGCTGTTTGGCCATAGCTGCGACACTGAGTTGTGCAGACTGATATCTGCATGCCAGAACTTGTTGAACAGTACGCACCAACTGAATGTCTGCTTCCC
>JAOXYM010000024.1:19511728-19537019 GCA_028567055.1 Leptatherina wallacei
CTAATGTTTGTATGTAAAGCACCTTGAATTGTCCTGTACATGAAATGTGCTATACAAATAAACTTGCCTTGCCTAAAAATCTCTTATTTATTATTTGCTACCTTTAATGATCTAAAATCATGTAACTATAAAACTGCAGGGATTGTGTGAGTAAACAGTGACAGAGTACCTGTCGAGATCTTTAAGAACTCCACTGACAGCTGAAATGACATTTGCAGGGGGAGTTCTCTGTGTGGTGCTCGACTCTCTTGTCCTCTGCAGGTCATTAACTCTGGCAGCCAACACTGTCAACCTCTTATCACAGTCCTGAGAAAGACAAAACGCTTCTATGAATGAAGGCACTGCCAGCTGTCTGTTTTGGACTTCAATTATTCAGGAGTGAAGTGACATTTTAAAGCCTACTTTAATGTTACCTTTATTGTGCACCACTGCTGTTTCAGACGACAGATATCAGGCAACGCTTTGTGGGTGTCAGACAGAGAGACATACCCCATGTTTCCAGTCAAGTCTCTCAGCACTGTCTGTAGACAAGTGGCTTCTTCCTTAACTCGTTGAATCACTTTAAGCTTTTCTAGATGTTCTCTGATGCTACTCTCTAGCGCTATCTTGTGGTTTTGGAGGTCGCTGACTTGCTGGGAAAGGCTGGCACGGGTGTCAGCTATGGAACTGACTGTGATGGAGTCCCTGAGTGTTACAAGCTGTAAAAGGTCCTTTTCAATGTCTCTTATGTCTCGTAGCAAACCCTGAAAAGTGAAAAGAGTGACAGTTAAATGTGTAGAACACAGCCTTAATGGCTTAGTGATCATATGGTGGCCTTTTTAGGACAAAAGAAAGGTATAATAAAAATGTAAGTAAGCTTGAACATGATTCATCAAGTCAGTTTTGGTGAAGGACTTTACCTCCAGAGCTGGCACATCAGTGTTCACTCCAGCTGAGCTTTCTTTCTGAGCTTGACAGACTGACATCTTTTCCTGCAGGGATGTCAATTTATGATGGCAGTCCTGCAGCAACTGGCCCAATTGTTCCTCAATACTCCCACCTTCCTCGAGGCAGGAGCACAAACCCTGTGGATATTTGAGGCATGCCAAGCAACAGTCAGAGAACATGTACGTAGGTACACACACTTATTGTGTGAATGCTCTAAGCTAGACTCCTTCAGTGACCCTCGTTTATATCATAACTGTTCTTCATGTAATCTTAATGAGATCATAAAGCTCCAACATACAACGAATGACCCAGGTTTATTAAAACCAGAATTATCAGACAAGAAATCAGATATGTGGATAGATCTGGATGCATTTTTATTCATGGCATTCTACTTTCTATATCTTGTACTACATCTTTACCTTCAGCTCTGCCATCAGTGCAGAGCAGAGGGTGTCTAACTCAGTCCAGGAGGAATCTTTCCAGATGTTGTTGCTTGTTTTCCCAGCCAGCTCTTCCCTCTGCTCATCCAGGCTGGTAAGGGTTAACTGCAGAGATGCACATTCCTCCAGCAGCTGATGGGCAAGTCGGCAGGCATGTGCACGCTCAGCTGCGCCAGGCCAGGAGAAGAAAGTGGGAAGCTGATCAGTTCTGTGCCGCAGCTCTTTCGCTCTGCAGCAAGCCTCTCGTCTTGTGGCCAGGTACAGAGAGGTGAGCTCTGGATCAGCTTGAAGTGCCCTGATACACCAGGAAACACACAGAGATAGTGGCTACTTAAAGTGACCAATTAAAATGATTTAATCCGAGCTCTGAAATATTTAATGCTTCATCAACACCAGTTCACCTGTAATATGGCTGAACTGACTGCAAAAGGTCTCTCCACTGCTCCTCTGTTTTCTGAACAGTCTCCTGAACTTCCTGTTTCAGGTCATCTCTGTCAAACAGTCTTTGGCTCAGACTATTTCCATTAACTCTGAGCTCTTCCAGGCGAGTCTCCCCCTCTGTTGTTCCCATTAGCACAGCCTGAAATGTATTTTCAAACATTTCACTAATCGGTAAATGACCTATTCAGAATGAAGCAGCATTATAAGAGACAGAAAGTTTTTTAGATTCTGCTTGTATAGACTCCACTTCAGGTAGTTTTCTAAACCTTTCAACCATAATATTCGTTCTACACAATGATTGGTCTTTTTTTTTTTGCTTGGAGCAAGACAGAACAAATATAGGCAATAAGTCAAAGCCTACACTACACCTTTATGTAATACAATAGACATCTATTATGACATTCTTAATTTAAAGATATATTTATCTGCAAGTATGACATAAAGCCATCTGGTTAATATCAAGTCGGTCCCCTCATGTAAAAAAATGACCTTTTTATGATCATTTGGATTTTATGAGTTGTAGTAATTGGCTTTAATCAGACATAACTTATGGATATCTTGTGGGATTTTGTATAACTTTGGATTTAGCATGTTGTTTACATGGTTACTGACACATGTGTGATTCAGACTTGAGGAATATTTCCTCTTAGAAAATACCAGTGTCGTGTTTCAAATAAAATGACATATGCGCAGATTTGTTCTAAAACATTTAGAAAAAGTGTGAAGCCTATTCAGAGTGAGTTGAAATTTCTTACTTGAGCACAGTGAAGTCTCTGTTCTATTGGAGTCTGGATCCCATGGCTTTCAATAAGCGGTGAGTCAACCAATTGTCTCAGATCTTTAATCCATGATTGTGTGGACTTTGACAAAGCCTGAAACACTTCAGTTTCCCTACTCAGAGAGCAGCGTGTCTCCTGTCTGCCACCTCGCATGTCAGAGTGGAAGTTGTGGTATTGTTCCAGGAGTTCGCAGCTCTGCTCCAGCAGCACAGACTCCTGGAAGTGGCTGCTTTGTAAAGATGACACAAGTTGGCCGAGGAGCTCTGGCCTAACACAGCGGAAAACAGAAATGAGAGTTTGTTTACACTTTCAAAATTAAATAAGAGAAGAAAAAGCTTTGCTCTGCTTTGTTATGAAGATTTTTTTTACATCAAGGTTTGCACAAAGTGGTTGAAAAGTAAAATGGAAAACTTGACACAATCCTTCAGCTCCTTTCAGCAGCAAAATAAAAAGATATAGATTGATAAAGACACAGTTTTATGTTAAAACAGTGCTTTGTCTGTAAATGCAAATGGAGTCACTTCATGAAGCTAACTTTTAATCATGCTTAGAACATGCTGGTCCTTTTAAAAATATAAGAATAGTATTGTTTTACTCTTTAAAGGGTGCAATTATTATATGAAATGTAGAATTTAGAATATGTTATGCTGTTAAAATAAGTGGCTACTGCCTTTGCAATGGCTAATAAGTGAGATTAAGGGCATTACCTATGCCTTGTTCAGTATGCAATCTGCACAATTGTTGTGCAACTGCAACAGTCATGCAGATTAGCATGAGTCAGTCATCTGCAGAAAACTGGCTATTCAACCTCTAATCTTTTCACTCTGTGCTGAGCATTTCAGTGACAGCTCAGCCAGGGTTTACTCTGTTATCATTGTGTGTTGTGTGACCTCACTGGAAGTGGAGACAGCTGGCCAGGTTTTCCAGGACGGATTATAAAAGAGCTACCACTTCATAGGAGTGGCTCTTTTATCATGTGATTTTTCAAAACCACATACCAACCATTAAATGTCTTCACCTGCAGAACAATTTACCTATGTTGAAGTTCTTCTTCTTGCAAGAGACTACAATCTCCCTTCTTTGTAACATGAAGCCATTGTTCCAGCTGTTCTTTCTCTGTTTGCAGCCTATAATGCACAACAAAACCAACTCATGAATGCACAGTTTGTATAATACACAAAAGATTAAAGAGAAGCTATAGTGAAAAAAAACATTTGTGCAATTGACTCTCAAAGATGAATGTCTGTATGCTTGTACCTTGAGTTGGAACTGTATAGCTAAGATTATTGTATGATTGGGAAAAATACATACAAATTAAATACATATACGAAGGGTAATTTGATCATTTCAAGCCTGGCTTTTGTGCAACAAAATGACACATACGTTTCGAATAATACTGTTACTGTATAAGCATGTTACAACCTCCAGCCCTTATTGTAGGTCACTTTTGCTTGATGCTTGCACGATATTTATTTTTAATACTTTGGTGTTGTTTCCATTTTTCTTTTTGGCAAAGAACACACTTATACAGAGCTCCTATTGACACCATATACTGTCAGCTTTTAGACAAAGATATGAAAATTCATGTCAAGCAGCTTTCTAAAATCCTTTCTGCAACAAAATAGATAATCAGTGGATATGTGTACTCATGACATAATGCGTGTGAAATGTGAATTTAGAAGTTGGAACAGCTACCTGTCAAGGTCCCTGATATTCCTCTCAGTCTGTTCCTCAACCTCAGAGAAAAGTTCATGAATATGTTTTACTTCCTCCTGCAGCTGGATCCCGCTCACAGACAGACTCTGGAGGTTCTCTGTACCGGCTATGGAAGCCAAAACTCGCACATCCTCCATCAAACTCTCGGCCTGCTCGTCTTGGGTGTGGAGCTCCCAACATAATTCCTAAAGAGGAAAAAAAAGTCCACTTTAAAATGCATAAATACTAGTTTTGCTAAAAAACTTCTGTGAAAAAGATTTACTCATGAAGTGTTTTTCAAATTATTCTAATAGCATAGATTTTCTTTTCTTTCTTAAAATAAGAAATTACACTCATAATCAAAGTTCAAATGAATGTAGTACAATGCTTAAAACCAGACTAACTCACTCTTTATGATACAATTTATAGTAGAGGAAGGTTTTGACCTGGTGGTGAGTATAAGAAAAATTTGTGTATCTAACAAGATTTGTCTTGTCCTTAGAGCCCATGGTTCTTTCAGTTTGAAGCTGTTGCTGACATAATTTGAGGATGTTTTTTTAGAAGGAAGTTTACAAAAGGCAGACTAGAGGCTAGGTGGTTAAACCATTACCTCAAAGACACCAACATAGTCATGTATCATGAAGTATTTAGCTAATTTAAAGCACTTACCTTAAGTTTTGCAAGGACAGTTGCAACATCTGGACCAGTGAGAGTGAGGAGAGTATCTTGGATCTTCTGGAGGGAGTTGAAACACTCTGCCATCCTCCCAGTAATTTGTCCCTTAGTGGCCACCATCTGCTTATAGACATCCTCAGCTTCAGCAGTAAGCTCCTTCAGCTGCTCCATCTTCTTCCTCATTTGGGTCTCAACCACCTTGAAAAAAAGACAAAATCAAGAGACATTATGTGATAAAATACAGCAGCTTTATGTGTATGTGTTGCTGATATTTATAAAAACTTGTAATCCCAAATTTAATGAATAACACCAGTGTGACATCTGTGTAATAGTGATACCTTATTGGTTGTGTTTTAGTCTGTTCTAATCCATACTGTATATTGTACACTTTGAATCACTGAATCATGCAGTTTGAAAAATCCGCCAATGAGCTGGGATGTTTTGTTGCAAGGTGGCAAACATGCAAGAATAAAGATTCCATTTTACAAAAGGGCCAAACTTTCTTTACATACATCTCCTACTATTGTACTTTATCATGACTTCAAATCTGCATCCTGAACAGAAAGCTAACGCAGAGCTGGATGCTGTACCTGCAGCTCCAGTGGGGACTCTGAGCTTTGAAGCAGCGACTGAATCTCAGTGGCTCTTCGGTGGAAATGCTGAATATTCTCCTCTTGGTTCGCAATCTCATTCTGGAGACAGTGTAAGGGAGGTTAATATTGAAAACAACTAAAATCATAGCTACGAGGATTTGAACTTTACAGAACTGTACGCAGGAACTCAGTTTTACCTGAAATGCCTTGATGTCATCCTCAGTCTGAAATGAGGGACACTGAGCAAACCCTGTGAGTTTACTGTCAGTCCAGCTCCCCACCTCTGCCCCCAGCTGAAGGACCCCATCCCACAAAGTCAAGCAAAGATGAAGGTTTTCTAGGTGGGAATCGGTTCTTTCTGATAACTGCAAGGAGCAAATATATTAGACTTCCAATGTTAAGCTTTAATCTATTCCATCTTTAGTTTATCTGTATATGTTTCATGAAGAAAGTATGCAGCAAGACAAATAGTAAAACTCCAGTCTGTTCAGTGAGTTTTCATCAGGGTGAGGTTTAAAACTGGAGAAATAAAAACAAACAAGGACTTGAAAATAACAGGATCAGCCAAATTTCCTCTGTGATAAACTTAAAGAAAATCCAAAGATGAATCATTGTTGGTATTTATAAGCACTTCGTAGAATATGACAATGGTTATAAATAAGTTATATATTGTATCACAAGAAAAGGGGAAAATAACCTTGATTAGATAAAATGTGGAACAAAAAGTTTTAAAAAAAGCAGAGTAAAGTTTAACTTACATCTAGCCAGCGATCCATGAGACCATCTGCTTCACTCTCAAATGGGATAGTGGTGCAACCCGGCACCTGACGTAGGCGAAAGTGAAGTTGCCTGCAGACACTGCGGACCTCCTCTATATCATCCCCCACACTATTCAGTTCTACTTTTGTTTCCCGGATCTTGTAAAACACACATTCAAAAACAATGACACTTCATTTAAAAATGCACTTAATGAAACAGTATTAACCCTTTCAGATCTGAGGCAACATAGATAATATACCTTGGTGTGTAGTTTCTGCAAGTTATCTTTCCCCATGTAGGAGGCTTGTTCACTGATAGTGCTCTCAGCTCTCTGCAGTGTCCCATTCACCTCCCCACGAACGCTCTGAAACCTCTTCAGCAGCTCTGTTAGGACAGCGCTCTGCTCCAGCCTGAGTGCAACCCATAACACAATGCAAACACAGGCCAAGCTCAGCAAATTAGCACAGCCGATTGCAGAGTGACATAACCACCAAAGATAGAAGCAGTCACAAACATATGGATTGTCTTTACCGTTCAGATACAGCTCTTGTTGTCTTCTCCCAAAGATCCTCCACCTCTTTGGTCTGATTCTCATTTAGGAAGCCTGATTGTGAAGAAGCACTACGTAGGTATCGCACTTCAGAAAAGAGGCCAGCAAGAGGACTTTCCAACTCCGTCAAGGCATGTGTCCTGCAGGTTATTATAAAATGCAATTAGAAATTCATTCTAGGACATGAAGCAATAGATGCTTCTGACGATTGGGGAAAATAGCCTTTGACACTTTTCATTTCATGATACAACATGTATAAAATCAATTAGGACAATGTTTTACATACAATGTTTTACATTTCACGTTAACTGAATTTATAAATGATCAGTTTCCTGAATTAAATATAAACAGGCAGCTGTACTGCTCAATTCTCTTTGGGTATGACAGCTGTCATTTAACACACATGGTGTCTAGCTGTTATATAAGCAAAAATGTGTTTCTGGACCCATCTGAGTGTTGTACCTCTGTTGCAGAGCAGGCAGGGTCGGCTCCTGCAGCCTCAGCTGTTCAGCCGCTTCCTTTGTCTCCCTCAGTGTTGCTAACAAGGCAGCTCTCCTATGGACCAAATTCTCTTTCTCCTCTCCGTCTTTTTTAATATGGCTACTTCTTCTTTGTCGTCTCTGGTCACTGGTTTTCAAGGTATCCCCCACAGATCTCCATGTTTGAGCCTTGTGCTCTCGCGCTCTCTCTCCTTCCTGCCTTCTCCTTTTGGCCTCCAACTCTGCTTCTTCTTCAGTCACACCTGGAGTGGAGCATGTTTTCAACTCTTTACTGTCCTGCATTGACTCCTTTTCCAGAAGAATTAGCTCTTGTTCTCTCGGTTTTCTCTTGGCTACCACATATTCTTTCTCCTTCTCCACACCATGCAGGGACACAGATTTCACCATATCCTGACATGTCACAATTGCACCATCCATAGTCAGAGTCATTCCCACTGCCTTCAAGCTGCTGTCAACAACATCAGCTTGTTCCATAGCAGACTGCAACCTCTGCACTACTGCCTGCCAAGAATGTCCCTGCTGCTCCAAGTCTGCCTCCTTTTTCTGTCTGCTGGGGTCTTGGTTTGGGATCTGAGCCTTGATGTCTCTCAGTGAGGCCAGGAAGTGATCCAGAGCCTGTCCAGCTGACTGAACTTCCTCCAGCTGCTGTCTGAGCTGCTCCAGTTGATGAACGTTATTGTAGAGTGCCTGGCAGAGGGATGATGGGGATGTGGCTTCTGGCCCTCGTCTTTCCTCTTCAGCTCTCTGTTCTGATAGCTTCCTTATTTCAGCCTGCAGCGTACCATCCATCTCCTGTGAAATGTATTTAGGGATTAATGATAATGTGTGCATGTTTCACTTCTCTTAAGATAATTATTTGAAAAAAACAGAGATCTACGTCTACCTTTAAGTCAGAAAACATTGTAGATTTGGCTAATGTCAGAGAGGAGATGTTCACAGACTCCCTTATGATCTGGTTCAGTTTATCTTTGATCTGTGCCTTCTGAACATCTGCAGACTCTATTGGGACAGCCGTGTTCTCCAGAGACATGATTCTGACACAAACAGCCGAAAAGAAGTCAAATTTATTCATGAAATTTCACATCTTTATTCCCAGAACACTGATCTCCTTGCAGTTTCTTGGATTCTAAGGACCAGAATAAGAGGCAGAGCCTTTAGTTTTCAAGCCCTTCTTTAACAGAACCAGCTGCTGGTTTGTACACGGGACACAGAAAATCTATCAGGTTTTAAAACAAATCTATTTGACAGCTTTCTGGTAATTAATCTCTTTGGGCTTTTCTGGTATTTGTGATACATGATATACTTTATCATTTAATTTTCTGATGCATTATAGCCTTGCTTTTATCACTATCTTTTACTATTGCAACACACTTTTATCGTCGTCCATCCTTAATTTTTTTTAACCCGTTCTATTTTAATCTTTGTGTTCTTTAATCTCTGTAAAAAAAAAAAAGTAAAAGAGGGTTGATTTTATGTGCTTGATAAAGTGCTGTATAAATAAATTTGAATTGAGTTGAGTCGAGTTGAACTGCAAAGCCAGCATCACGGTATAATAGTGGGTGCATTTTGAAATAAACATAAGTCCAACAACTTGGGGAAGGCCATCTAACAGATCTGTGGCAAAGAATTAACAGTCAAAGGTACAAACTCTGTGACCTAACTAATCTAACTACTGTATTTTATATTACCACTAGTCTAACTTGAATCCATACCTCTTTGGTGCTTCCTGTTCAGAGGGGCGATCCACCTGTGATGACGAAGGTCGCTCTTGGATGACGGTCCATTCTGCTTCCTGTTTGCTCTCCACAGTGTTGCTCTTGACAACAGCCTGGAAGATGGGAGAGTTGCAGAGTAATAGTCCAATAAAGAGCAGAGGAAATAGATGGAGCAGAAAGCCTATCCAATTACTGAGGATTAGTGCCATGCTGCTGCTGTGCCCAGGTCAGGCACAGTCAATAAAACTGCTGAGTCTGTTTCTGATCGGAAAGCTGCTTTGAAGAGAATGTACAAAGTAAATAAGATTTGTTAAGTGTAATTAATTGATGCAACCTGAACCAACACGGCCTAAAACATTTACTTTAAAGTAGAAATTGCTAAGTTTTATTCGAGTGCTAATGCAAGCTAAATTTCACATTGTAGAGGAAGGTTTTCAGACATTTTCATAGCCTTTGTCGACTTAAGCCCACCTGTTCCCAATTGTAGTTAATGGATATAAACATAGTGATGGTAGTATAGTTCTGTAGAGATATTTTTCTGCAGCAGGTACTGGAAGACTTGCTAGGATTAAGGGAAAGATGGATGCAGAAAGGTGTAATTTGATTCCAAGAAAACCTTTTCCAGTATGTTCAGACTGAGATAAAGGCTTACATTTCAAGAAGCTAATAAGTCAAAGCATGTAGTCCACACTAAAGTGACTTTTTGAAAACTCTAAGTGGCCCACCTAGAGTCCAGCCTTAAACCTTGCAGAGCATCTTTGGAGAGACCTGAAAATGACCATGATTTGGTGCCCTCTTTCCATGATGAGCTTAAATGTTTCTTAAATTTGAGAAACTTCTCATAGAAAGCTTTGCCAAAATTGTATAATCATTCCTCAAATGACTTGAGACTGAAACTATTGCAATAGGAAGTAGAAGCTAAATATGAAGTAATGGGGCTTTATACTTATGTAAATAGAATATTTTAGTTTTCTGTGGTAAATTAATTAAGTAAAAACATCAAAAACTGTTTTCATTTGATATAATATTTCTATGTGGATGGAAAAACAAAATAATACACAAGGAAAAAAACAAAACATATTCAAGATGACTCTGAAACACAAATCAAGCAAAACCATATAAGAAATTTCCTGCCATCACTGTATACAGGTAAAGTACATATCATAGAAAAAAGCAAACTGCACATAAACATTAAAAAAATTAAGACTGTGGAGCCCTTCTGAGGCAAACTACACATCACTTATGGTCTAACAGTTTGGTTACATAGAGAGGAGGTAGCCCGTCTCATGACTGCCTGATTGGCTCAAATTATCAGCACAAGAACAGGCTCCAGTTTGGGGCTTAATCAATCAGTTTTTCATTTGACAATGTCATTTAATGACCAGTAAAATTTAGTTTGATGAAACAAACAGAAGCTTGCAATTAAAACTGATCCATTAACATTGAAATGTTTTGCTAATAATAATGAGTCGGGGTAGCAACCTAAAGAAGAGGACTAACGTTTACAGAAATCAAAGCTACTGAAACTGACTTAATGAATATTATGTTATTTTAGACGGAAAAAAGAGTATTCGACTTTTTGAATATGCAAATACTGTAAATGCTTTTTAGCTGCCACTTAGAGCTCCCACGGTGGCATAATACACAGGAGAGTATAAACAATCAATCAAAATGATGATGTGTTCATACCTGGAGCTGAGTTTGTGTTTGCGGGCTGCTCTCTGTGATGTGCAGCAGACGAGCTTTCAGCAGCTGCTCTTTGGCTCGAAGTGAAGACTTTTGCCTTTGCTCCGACCTGCAACCTTTACTCTGCATCAAGTTGTGCTTGTTCTCTGTTGGGATTTCCCGCCTTTGTAGTTGGAGGATGTCGCCATGCTCCACTAACAGAGCTTTGACCTCAGGCGAGAGCTGTCGTTGTGTGTTGTCAACGCTTTGTTTCTGCGGGAGACTGGTGCTCAGCTGCGTGTCGGCTGACATGGATGTCGGACTCAGCAGGGTGTTCTCCTTGGGCTGCTGGCCCCTGCTGAGATAAGAAATGTTCATCAGGGGGACACCAAGGCCAGTCAGTCAGTCCAAAAGGAATCTCTTCAGGATTAAAAGACTATTGAGGATTACAGAAGCAATGCTTGAAAAAATTCTGTTCTGCACCAATCAAGCTATGCTGCTTACTTAGGATTTATTCTAGAACAGTATAAATTTTGCATTAATTTGAGAATAAATTGTAATACAACAGACTATAATTCTAATTTTGTCTGATTCAACCACATTAAAATAAAAAAATTTTATTGCAAATCTGTCATTCTTAAAGAAGTTCCATGTTTTATCTGTCACTAAATGTCTTCAGCTAATTTAGAATTGCTCATTGAAAGATAATTCAAACTATCTTAATTGCAGATAAAAGCAAATTGACTGACTAAAAGACACAAATCAAAGTAAAACCATTCAAGATTTAGAAACTGGCAAGGACAGATTTAGCTTAAAATGCTTATAAATATGGCAGATTGTTCTTTCCTTCCAGGGATGAACATTTTCTTACCTCTCAGGCAGGAGTGCTGTGTCACTAGTTTCCTGCACCTCATCTGACTCTGTCAGCTGCTGTGTTTCAAGGCTGGAGGATTTCCTTGGAGTCAGGGTTTCACACAGCTCTCTGAGTGACTCAACATGTTGCTCAACAGATGGACCCTCCTCTGTGACAGCCTGGGAAAAAAATGAATTTCTGAGAAGCTGATAACAAAAATGATTTGTCATCTTCTGCCGAAATCAGACCATCTGTCATGCAGTGCAGTTAGATTAAGGCCATGCTAAACTCGTGCAAGTACCTGTTGCTGCTGCTGCAAACAATCATGCTCAGTCTGGTCAGTATCTTCATGGGGAGTGTTAGTACACATTTCATATTGCAATACAGAAAATGACAGCTTTCCTTCTCTGGTTAGAGACCTGAAGGCGGGAACAAAGGCAGCCATTTCTCTGCGTACATCCTGAGCACAAACAGACAGTTTGGGGAAATTTCATTGTTATGTTTGTAAGAAATAAGTTAGTTAAGCTAAGTTGTGACAATTAGAAGATAGTAAATCACTGGACAGCATAAAAAGAAAAAAATAGAAGAAATTGTAAGAAATTTGTTAAATAATGCCTGTGTGACTGGATTTTATTTCACAGTTTTGTGTATATAATTAAATTGTTTAAAAATGTAATTAACTCATTAGATCATACTTTAATAAATGGGAAACCAGTTTGGCCCATTTCCATTACTGAGAGTTGAGTTTTAGTTATGGAACTAAAATGGAAATGAAAATCCATGAAAACAGTGAAACATGTGAGATCGGGATGTGGTTTCAAATTCAATTATCATGACCAGTATTTGGCCATTAAATACCGTTCAAATTGTTTACCAGAGGATAAATTGGTCTTTTTTAGACTCTTTAACCCGTTCATGTCCTACCTCCCACTGCTTTCTGACTGAATCAGAGAGGAGCATCAAATCCTGGAGCTGGGGCTCAAAGCAGAAGGCCCCAAAACCTTCCACAGCACCCAGGAACTCTTCAAGCATGGCAGGCTGCAGAAGTTTTAAAGCTTTCTGCACAGAAACACATACAGCTGAACAAACATGCACAAACAAATCTGGTGGCAAGATAAAGCAAAACACCACAGACCCTTTAAAGAATTTGTTCTAATTCTGAAATTAAATGTTAAGATTTCAGTTTTGAGGTCTGGATGTTGCAACATAAACAGGGTTTTGTTTTAAGCACTTACAAGCAGACACAACAAGTAACAACAATAAGATTTAAACTCAGCTTAAATTGTTCTGAAACTAAAAACTTTCATTTTGTTTCTTTTGCGTAGAGTTTATAATACTTAAGAAACATTGTGTTTGGGGTTGTTTTTATATCTAAATGTTTGGAATTGTACCTGTTTCTTTTTGGCTTGTGACTCTGTAATCTCTTTGCCAGCAAACAGCTTTATGGCATGCTGGATGCGTCCCTGCAGACAAAGCCTGGCCTTCTCCAGCCTGCTCCTCGCCATCGACTGTGCTTTGGAATGAACTTCACTGCAGATCATAACCGGGGGAGATGTAGGACTCTGTGGAGTGTTGGCTTGCACTCCTGCTCTGGATTTGTGTTGGATGTTCTGGAAGCATGTTTTCTCCTCTGTGACTGAACTTGCTGCGTGTGTAGACAGAGCTGGACTCTCTGGACACTTTGATCCGACAGCGGATGGCGTCATAGCAAGCTGATCATCCTGACTGAAACCTGACGCTTGAGCTTGGGATTCAAAAAACGACCGCAGCTGAACTGAAAGCTGACGTTTAGCTTCTTTAGAAGTTTTAGCAGACGACTGAATATGTTGCCCTGGTTCCCTCGAGGGCTGAGAGATCAGTTTTACCACTACACGGGATGCAACTTCTATTTTATCCTCAGTGTTGGTGTCCTGCCTTTTAGAAACCTGGAGACCTCTGGTTCTTTGATGAGACATGAGAGATGAAATCTGATTCGGGTCTTGAGTTTGCAGCATAACGTTTCCAATCTGGTCTACATGTTTGGTTCTGGCCACAACATACGTTCCTGTGTCTGAAGGTGTCTGACAGACTGTTTCAAATGGCAGCTGCTGCTCAGGAAATTCACCAACTTGCTGCTGGAACCCAAGGGAACTAAACTTCCCAAGAATGTCCTGCAACAAAAGAAATATTCAAATAGCATAAAATCTGAGTAA
Source organism: Leptatherina wallacei (assembly GCA_028567055.1). Taxonomy (NCBI): domain Eukaryota; kingdom Metazoa; phylum Chordata; class Actinopteri; order Atheriniformes; family Atherinidae; genus Leptatherina; species Leptatherina wallacei. The sequence continues at coordinate 19,525,513 of JAOXYM010000024.1, forward strand.
CTAACAGAGCAGAAGACATAAAAAAAAGTTATCAGGGATTAGCTGTAACTCACCTGAGTGTGAGAGACTGCAGCTGAGACTCTGTCCTTCATGTTAGTGGTACTGAGATGCTGCAGAGGAGAGGTTTTCTTTTGTCTAGTGACAAGGTCCTGCAGATCGTGCCCCTCAGTTACCACCAGCTGTACGAGCTCCAAGCCTCGAGGGATCAGAACCTATAAAGTTGTATTAAATTAATTCCAAATCCTTGATCTCAAGGATCCAAACCACTTCATTTTACAATACAATATTCTACTTTGACTAATATCAAATCAACAGAAAGTTTTAGCTTCCCTGACTTTGGATGTAGACTCTAATGCGGAGCGTCCTTTGTGCATTTTCTCCTTTAGTCGGTCGCAGCAGTCCAGGGCGTCTGAGTTCCAATGATCCAGCTCAGCCAGACGTCCTTCCAGCCCAGATGCTGCCCGCTGCAGGTCCCCGCAGGTTCTCTCTGCTTCAGCAAGCATCTACAGATACACAGATACAAGCTAACCAGACTGAACCCAGCACTGTGCTATATTACAAGACGGGAGAATAGTTCAACTGCATTGGATGTGTACATTGATTTAACCATCTGAAAATTTTTGTTAACTATAGAAGAAAAAAAGATTCCCACATTACACTGAATACCTGTGGGAGAGTTTGCTGCAGGTTTTCTTTGTCACTTGTTTGAAAGTCAGGAGAAGTGATGAGAGAGGACATGTCCACATCTGCTATCTTTTTTCTCAATGACTGATGAAGGTAAAAAAAAAAATTTAAACAAAGGCAGCTTAGACATAAAAAATATATTTCTAAATCCTTTTTTGTTTCCTTCTAAGTTTTTCCCAGGAACTCAGCCATTAGAAAAATGTCCTCACCTGTAGTTTCTGTCTGTTTGCCTTTAGTGAGACTGAAGCCACCTCGAGTGGCTGTCTCATTAGTAAACTGGCCTCTTGGGTCAGTGAATGCACCATCTGAAGGCATGAAGCACCAATACTTTGCTCTGGTGGTACTTCCTAAGGGAAAAAATCCATATAATTGATGCATATCGTTCCTTTAATCTCTAAACCATTTTTAGGGTGACTTTACGGTGACTACAACTTTCATAAGATGATAGTTGAAGACTGTATTATGTTTTCATACTCACAAACACTGTCTTCTTCATGCATTCAGCCCACTGAATGTTGACTTTGCTGAGCTGCTCAGCCAGAGTGAGGCTGGTTGTAGTTTCGGTCACCTCAATAAGAAAGTTTCCCATCTCATTTAACTGAGCATGACACTCACTCAAATCCTACAGCATCCAAATAAAAAGGAACATTGTTAATGTTACGCTTCTTCTCTGTAACATTCATTGACGGTATGCAGCACAAACAGGTTTACCTGTATTTTCACTGTAGGATACTCAGCTTCTGAAGATATCATCTGTGGTAGCCATGCTTGTAGAGAAGTATAACGATGGTTGTACATTTCCCAAGCAGACTCCACTCTCTCCATCATCCCTCTAGATGCCGTCACAGCCTGTTTGACCAGCTCCGCTTCACTTTCTGCTTCCTTCACCTGGCGAGTTACTCGCTGGGAATCTGCCCCTGGGGAGTGAAGAGTGTGTGAAAATCAAGTGTTAACCATTACTTACAGAGCTCATGAAATTCCAGAGAATGTGCCTTCACGGAGCTTGTAACATTCATATCTAGTACGTACCTAGAGAAGCTTTGCTGGTGTAAGTATTTGCTCTCTCCCTCAGGTTTTGGAGAGCATCCATCAGAATCAAGATCAGACCTTGACGCTCAATGGTTTTCTGAACAACCAGCCAAAAAATAAATAAATAAAAAATCAGGTTTTTCCCTCCGTTTTCCAGGAAAAACAAGTTAACAGATTAGTTTGTTGACATACCATTTACTGTTAGAAACCATCCAGATAGCAAAAAATGTTTGGTCCAAATTTGGCCTTGACTTACAGCGTTGACTAAATGTGAGTGTGGCTGCCAAAACTCAGCCACATCCCCACCAGATGTGGCCTACAAGGATATTGCCATAATCTATGTCCAGGCAGGTTTCTTGTATTAGGATCACATGTGGCCCACACAACACTAGCCGTGCCGTAACTGAGCCATAAGTGGCAAAATTAGCCCGAATTCGGCCCAAACATGTCTGCTATCTGGGCATGGTTCAACATGCCTGACACTCACATGCCAGTCCTCCATCAGAACACCTATTTGCTCCTGAGACTTGCATGGAGCTTTCCAGGTCTGAACTTTAGTGTTAGCATGTCTCAAGAGGTCCAGCACAGTGTGAAGAGATTCCTGGTATTCCAACTGGATCCCTTCATATTTGGCTGTGATTCGGACGCTGGTTAAACTAATTTCAAATAAAAACAGGGTGATTAATGACTCGTGAGAGGCTTACAGTGGTTGTAAAACTTTCCTTTGAGGGGTTAAACATTGTCACATACCGGTTTTTTATCTCCTCTAACTTTTCTGGAGGCACGGCTACATTCCCCGCATCATCTGTGTTGTGGTGGGTATCAAGGATCTTGAAGTAATGGTTCATCTCCTTAATTAAAGTCTGGAAAATGCATGTAATATTTTAGATAAATAATATAACAGCATGTGCCAAGTTTCATCTCAGGCTATAAAATGTTATACTTCTGTTTAATATTCATGTCTACCTAAAGTTACTCTGCCTTTGTGTGATTTCAGTTGTTTCAGAACAACGTTATTCCCTTTTGCACACAGGACAGATCTTACTTGTTTTCTAGCTTCAGTATCAAAATAACCTTTAGGTTGTCTTGTTGAGTTCTTGCTTCCTTGGCAGCATCTGCATGATCTTTCGTTTTCCCTCCCTCTTCCTTCAGCACTGCCTCTGCTCGCTGCAGCCACACAACGACTGAGTCCAGAGGGGAAGGAAGACTCAGGTCCAGGTCTGCTTTGCACCTCTTAAGCTGCAAAATTAAACACATTAACAACCCTGTAAACCATTTTCCACATGAAGAGCAGTTTTCCCCTGAAGTCTTAATTTTATTTTGATCAAATAAAATGATAATTAATTAAATTATCAAATTTCCAGACAGCAAAACCAATTAAAAATGTGAAGAACTCCTGCCTAGGACAGTTGAAACTTAATGTTTGCTGGCTTTATTCAATACATCACCTGTTATGAGACTTTTGAATAAAGATTATCTGTGCCAATTTTGGTGAGTTATATTATAGTTGGGGAGTTATATTCTGCACTGAACGCATGTCAATCCATGAAATCTTCAGATCCTAATTTTGAAATTTGGTTCTTTCAAACATTAAGTCAAAATGTTGCATGCATGAACACAACTAAAACTTTGAGACACTGGTGGCAGAAGAGTTCACATGACACACACACACAAAATGTTGTGCAAAGACTTTGCAAAGTCTTTAGAAACCATCCCCAATCAGTACTAAAAATGTTTTATGGTTCTAAGTGCTGTTTTAGGCTCCAATGACAGAGAAAGAAGGATAAAAACACAATGAAACACAGCACTGCACATAATGAAGCAGTATGGAAAGAGCTTTAAACTCCAGATAGTGACACTGTTGCTTTTTATGCCCTCACCTCTTCCTCCAGACGATCCCACGCCATCTTCAGAGTTTGCTGCTCCTGGCTTAGCTCAGGGCAGCGTCTTATAGCAGCAAAGAGGGTCATCACTGGTCTTCTCTGCTCAGTGAAGGAGCCAGCAAGACTCTGAAACACCTAGTAAATCAAATACATTAATAATGACTTGTAATCACTCTGTAATATACACACTGATGTGATCAGGTTTTTCTTTTTTAAGCTCTTTTGCTTTGCTTCACCTGATATTTTTCTGCATAACTTGATCCCTCTGCTGCTGCCCATGCCTCTGATAGTTCTTGATAGGCCTCCTGCAGCCAGCAGGTCACCTCGTGTGCTCGCTCACTCTGAGAAACCTAATATTTCACAATAAAGGTTATCATCTACTAGATTTAGTGTTTATTTAGGTGAACAAAAGTGTTAGAGCTGCACAATTACAATATTTATCCTCAACAGCTTATAAGTTCCAGAATAGAAGATGAATTTTCTGCATGCAACAAAGGTCAGAACCCAGGCGACTGCATTGTTAGGCAATAACAATGCAATGAATTTAAATTATTGAGCAACAAAAAGCCAGAAAGGAAAAGAGAGTGTACCTGGTGTAGTGGGGAGACAGCAATGGCTGGAGTGAAGTGTGCAGGCAAATTCACAGGTGAGAAAATGGAAGGCTGTTCCAGAGGAAAAAGCTACTCCACCACCAGTTCAGAGTATGGAAACAGTCAAAGGAAAGGGGAAGAGAAGTGGTTTGACATGCTGAGCTTCAGTTATGGAGATATTGAAAGATAAAAAGGGGAAGCAGCACATGCTGAAGGAGTGTAACTAACCTAACTGAAGCAGTAATTAAACATCAAGTCTAGTTAATGTGTAGCTTGCCTTGGGTAGCAATAAACTTCTAGTACGGAGAAAGGAATATTTGTGTAAAAGGTGTTATAGTCATTGCTGTAATATAAATGAACTGTGAATCAACTAGCCTGTAAAATAAAAGACATATTCATACAGCTTTGAAAGACAATAAATCAAATGAAGGAAGCTAAAGTATTGCAAAAATTAGAAACCAAAAAAAAAGAATTTGTATCTAAATAACATCATTGAGCCAGAGGGCTTGAAATGAATATGATACTGTGATTATGACTGCGAATTGAATTGCTAACCTGCAGGTGGTCTTCAGGTGCTGGCATGTCTTTGGAGTACTGCAGGAACTGGGCCACATAAGTCATGATGGATTTCTCATCAGGATTTTTAACATCAACATCTGAGGTGAATCAAAGCAAGGAGACGACGTTGCTATCATATCGTTCTTGCTTTATAATATAGAATTAAATGTAAAACTTTGATTCATAAATTGGTCAACATTTCAATTCCTCATATCTTTAGTTCATACTTTTTACACAATGTCAAAAGAAACATTTTAGTGAAACATTACAAAATGTCATCAGCCTCACCTTGGAGGTCCAGCAGGCGAGGGATGTTGAGCTCCCGCTCGGCCAGGTGAAAAGCCTCTTCCAGGTTCTCCTGGTTGCTTCTGGACCGGACAAGTGACAGATCAACCAGCTGTGGTCTGAGAGAACACAGGATGGCCAAGAAGGCCTCTCCACTTCTCCAGCTTGACTTGAAGTCCTTCACACTGACGGAGCAGTGAACCCTGGACAGATAGAAACACAATAAACAACAGATGGAAAAACTGTTATTGACATGTGTAGGATGATTACAGAATACATGGGAGAAGAAAACACCTGCTAAAATCTACAGAAATTAGAACTAAAGAAACATCTCATTTTTAGTACTAAAAGGAAGATTAATGCCATCTCTTAAATCAAATAATAATTGGCACATCTTTATCATAAATATGAAAGTAGATGCATGTAAATGGAAAAAAAAAACTCACTTTTGGCATTGGTCCCTGACCCACATGAGAAGAGCCTTCTTGGCAGAAATACGGAAGCGTCTGTGGAGAGGTGATGTCCGCCCTGCAGGGACTGGACTTGCAGGGATGGGACTGCCAGACCAGGAATCCAGGCTGGACAAAGAGTCCAGGGAGGAATGACGAGAGCTGAAGGAGAGAGCACTGGCCAGCTCCTCGATCTAAAATAGAGATGTATTGAAAATAGAATTAAAAATGTCCTTATAAGAATGACAAACTACAAAAGATTTTGAGTGCAAACATTTAGAAGTCATTATAATACATAAATAGGTGCAGCTGTTTCTTTTCTGTTTATCCTGCAAATTATTTCCCACATTAGGAAATAGTCAAATAATATGTGGTGTCATTAGTGCCGACGCTGGTACTCACATGACAGTGGAGAATAATGGTCCATACGAGGCCAAGGATGATGGTTGGCCGCCCATCTGTGATGTCTGGGATGTTTATGTTCACCAATTTGATCTAAATGAAAAACCACGATGAAAGTGTTAGGCACACTACAAGTTTACAAGTTTTCTAGTTTTAGGAGCCTTTTGTTTTCAAAACTGACTTCAGTGTAATGTGCTTTGTTTTTCTTTTCTACTCAAACTGGACGATTGGAGGCATATGGATACAAGTTCTAAAATATTGATCTAAAATATAAAGTATTTGATATGATCAACTGAAGTTGCCATGGTGACTGTGTTGTGGAGAACTACTTGGCCCCATCACCATACAAGCATCTTTTGGCGTGTGTAAAACTTACAGATTTTTTCTTTAGGAAGTTCAGGGCCGTCTCAATGTTGGCCCTCTGCTGGAAAACCCCACGACCTCTTTGTCTTTTCTACGAAGATCATTAACAACATCAGCCGTGTAGAGTTGATAGTGTAAAAAACGTGGTGTCTGCTTTTTCACCTACTTGAATTATGATTTTTTTTAGGGATGAGGGAAGAATTTATAATGAACTCACAGATGTAAAACGACTCACCAGTGACTGACCGCTCATCACCTCCAACAGGTCGAGTAGCTGCGATCCGTCTTTGAGATCGGAAAACAGGTCCGACACATACGAGGGGGGGCATCTCTGAAACATTCCACAAAATGAAGCCTTATTCTTTTCAGTCTAGCAGCAGAGCTTCCAGTTAATGAGACTGCTTTGGTCTGCTTTAAGTTTATGGATTGTAAATCTGAGAAGATGAAGACCTTATGGACAAGAATTAGTTTCACTGAAGCATCAAAAAAGAATGCACACAAGTCTGTATCTGTTTTAACCAAATTAGTTTAACAGAATAGAAATTATATTAATTTAGCACCTAGTAAGAACATTGGAAATATAAATCATTTGGTAAGTTTTGTTATATTTCTTGTTTACATTTGGATTTGTTTGTTTCTTTGTTGTTAATCCTTGTCCCCCATGTTCTGCCTGCATTTAGATCATCTATCTAAAAACCTTGACACACCTCTAGAAGTAACCCCAGGACATATTTGGTGGGAAGATTAATGCATTTCACACAGAAGAGGACGCTGTTTGGAGCTTCCTTGTGTCAAGAAAAAAAAAAGAAGTTAGAAAAAAACAAATGGAAACAAAAGTATCTGAATAATCTTGTTTGTGGGAAGCATTTCAGTCAATACCACCAACGTACAGCTATATATCAGCACTTATTGGATAATGACATGATTTTGTTTAGGACAGGAAATAAAGAAAAATAAATCTGGGTCAAGTTTCCAGTGTAAAACAAAGAACATTGTTCTCTAGACAAACATGCCCCAACTGGGGATTGTCGGTGGACTCAAACAGGCACAACAGATGGCAGGTTATGAACAAGTGATTTTGCCGTTGGAGTGCAGTCAGTGGGACATATTATGACCGGGTAGCCTGGTTCAGATTACGTGCTGCTCTGCTTCATTCAAGCACTATTTATATTTCAGGTCAGTGTCAGCAGCTCAAGGTCTCTTTCCCCGAGACCAAGCATGAGCTGCTCCACCGCTCTCTGACCAGTGAGTCAGCATGTTTCACTCTAAGTTACTTCAAAGACTTTCCGAATGAACCACAGGACATCATCTACATCTGCACAATCGTTGTGCCCTAACATGGTTGATATATCACTCATTTTTTCATAGGAGTGCTTTGTATTTATGTCCTGCCCTTATTAAATGTATTTTTGTTTTAAAACTTGAATGATAATCAAAAGGGAGAATGAGAAATGCAGTGCATGATACATAAATAGAGGCTCATGTGTTTAAACTTGGATGATAATAAAAAGGGTAAGAGTATTGCAATACATACAGAACATTGTTTTCTTCTTCCACATGCATGTAACAAATGATGATGCAAAGTTCACTGGACAATAATTCCAGCTTCAATACTAACATTATTTTTTCTAGCAATACTTTCAATTCACTTGACTTTAAAATGCTTGACATTTGTTTTTGTTTTGTTGTTTTTTTTCCCCAAACATAAGAAATTTATCATACAAGCAACCAAGAAATGGAACATTGTAGGATACCTTTGCAAGCTGAGCGTTAATCCAGTTGGTGAATGTCCTTTTCTGAATCTGTTCATGCTCCACTGTTAAAGAAATCAAAATACATTTTACGCAAATGTTACATCTGGTATGACCACACTAGTAATACATTCAACATTAAGGAATCCATTCACAAAACTAAGGGGCAAAGAAATGAACTTAAAGCTGTTGTTTCTGTTTTTGTGACTTAACTATTTCTACGACAACCAACCAAATATATCACAGTGTGTCTCAAAATATTTTAAAAAGTGTGTTCTCTGACTCCTGACAAGCTCACACTCAATAATATTCCAGAAAGTTTTGATATGCTACTGCGGTGGGAACTATGATGCAATCTGTAGTCACATGCAGATCTTGAACTACTCACCCACATCAGAAAAATGGACAACTTTTTTACCCTCCATTCTTAAAAACAAAAGTTAATGTACCCATGTATTATGACTAACAACTGCAACCATTTCAACAGCATAAGAGTTCCTTTTCTTCTTTTGTAAGACTTCTTCTAGCTAGAGCAAGGCTAAGGGTCGGGATCCGGCTATGAGATGGGACGGCTTCCAAGACAGAGACAGACATAGATACTGAGACACGAATACACACACACACACACACAAAGCAAACACTATATGCATAGAGACACAGTCTTAAACTCTCAGATAAGACGTATCCACAGACAGAGGGGGGATTTTTTTGTTAATGATTCCTGAAGGTTTACTTGTTAGAGGATTGCAAAGACAATGCTGAGACTCCTTAATGATTCAGTCTGGAATAAATTGCTGGCCGTGATATTTTGTCTGATATATTCAGAGAGGCTTACACCCTCTTCATGGACTCACTTGTTGAGACCAAGCCATTGGCCACGAGTCTCACTCTTACTCACTGGCTCTGCTATTTGTTTAAGATCCTGCCAAGGCAGGCAACGCCTAGAAATGTAATTACTTATCTTCAGTCTATTCACCTGGTACATTAAGCACACAAAGCTGTGGGAGGCTGCAACTTCTCTTGTCTTGTCATGTCAGACTATAACCTGATTATTTTAAATTATTTCAGGACCTGTGTAAAGATTTCAATCAGGCACTGGACAGATTAAAAGCACTATTTTTAAAATAATCAAATATATCTATCTTTGAACTATTTCTAAAGCATACAACAAAGATGTTTCTTTTCTATATGACCAACATTCAGAGAGCTGCAATACTTTATCATATTAGGGTAATCAGATTTTCATTAATGCATATTTGAGAGATGTGCAAGAGCTCAGCAGCAAACCAGGGTTATAAGTTAGTTTAGTGATCAAAAAATAATTGTAACTCTCATTGCAATTTGAAACTATTAAAGTCAAATGACATTAAAGGGATTATGTATAACCTTAAAAACCAGTTTGACCAAAATAATAATAATTTTGTAATACTTTCAACAGATTTTTTAAAAATTTTCCTTCAAAAATACATGTTCTTTGATGAAAAGTTGATCCAAGATGGTTGCTGACCACCACAGTGAGTCTCCACTGCAGCACGTTACATGTCACAACATCTATACAAGTACAGAAATAGTCTGACCTTGGAGGAGCATGTGCACATTGTCAATGTCCAATGGAATCCCTCCATCTTCTTCTTCTGCTCCACCTGAAGCCATTTTTTCTCCAACTGCAGCACAAAATAAATCTCAGAGAGGTCCAGAAGATAAAAGTAAGTTATTCATTTGTCCTGAAAAAACATCAGCTTCCAAAGAGAAACATCAAGACAATGAGTTGTCTCTACTGCCTGATTAGTCACACCTATCCTTCCACACACACCCTCACATTACCAAAGACATACTTACCGATGCAAGCACACACATGCAAACGGTCTAATCAACAGCTCAAATAGGAGGATAGGTGCTCAAAAGAAAAAGTCAGTAACACACTTCCATAATGTGGATGTACAAAAATAGATGGCCTGGTCACACATCTTCAACATACCTGAAGCAGGGCAATAGTCACTGCAGACAGCTCCCACTGGGCATATTACATTGAAGAACCCGGTCGAGTGTGATCAATATAAAGTAAATCTCTTCCTCTGTCCTTTGAAATTGGCACAACTCTGTTTTGATTCGCAGCATTCAGTGCCTTCAAATAGGACGTGGCCTTTAGGTGCTCATAAACGAAACAAGGTGCCTCTTGCCAATCAGAGCATGCGGACAGAAAAGAGTGGAAAGTCCCGCCCTCACTGACTTCAACTTCAAATCATTTATGATGGCTCTCACACAGGCTTGATACCCTTTCGGTTAAAAGAGGCCATATATTCTCAAACCACAGATTTTTGTTTCAGGACATGTGAGAGTCTCTGCTTGACTGTCTTTACTTTCCTGTACTATTGTAACAACGGAACAGCAAGGAAAAGAGAAACTTGGAAAAACCCTTGGTTTTAGATATAAAAATGAAACTGTTTTATGTTCCTTTAAGAGGTCATTCCCCCTCAAGTCTCTGCAGATCTTAATATTTGTTTTTGCTGCTACTTCTCCAAGTCGGTTTCATTTTGAGCAAAGATGTTGGTTCAGTGATTATTGTGAGCGAAGATTATCTTGATGTAATAAAGACTTTATCAAAAGCTAAATGTCTTATTAGTTGTTATTCATTGTGTTTTACATGCAGAAAGATAGTGCATCAACATTATAGCATGTTGCACATTGCCATTTTTACCCTTGACAGCAGTGCCAGTGTTTTATTTATTCCTTCACTATGGAGAAGACACAGAGCTGGAGGGCAGCCTTTGTGCCATACGGCAGCTGCACCTCTGTCATGGCAGTGGCAGAACAAGATACTGTTTAGCAGCAGAACAAGCTGTAAGGTTGGTGATTTGTTCCTCTGAAGTAAAAAAAAAAAACTGTATGAATTAAATAACCAAATTAATATTCAAATGCATCAATAATTTAGCACCAGAACTAATTTAGTTGATTTGTGCAGAGACAAAACAGCACCAGAAGTTCCATCATCCAGAACTGTGAGCTTCCACACTGCAGAACTAATTTTGGTCAGTCTGCCTTCTCTTACAAAAGTGCAAAGCTGTGGAATTCATTACCGACTGCATTCAAGACCATATCCGAGTTTAAACCCTTCACCTCGTGGCTTAAGTCCTGGCTGAAAACAAACCAGAACTGTGTTCATTTGTAAATATGTAACTATGTACAAAATGCAATGTCTTTGTCAAATAAATAAATAATAAGGATAGTTATTGAAGTGCATGACCCCCTAACATTATCAAGGGAAATGAAAGTGCTTAACAGCTTGAATTGTTGTGAAAATCAAACATTTCCCTTTTCTTTTAAACAAAAGGGAAATGTGCCACCGGGCGACTTGTAAATAAAAAAAAGAAATGAATGGAAGACGAGTTCAGATAACACAAAAAAATTAAGAATCTTTGAAATTTATTCTCTGACCTCTTATGTGTGTGTGTGTGTGTGTGTGTGTGTGTGTGTGTGTGTGTGTGTGTGTGTGTGTGTGTGTGTGTGTGTGTG
>JAOXYM010000024.1:19587432-19601897 GCA_028567055.1 Leptatherina wallacei
AATCAACACCCATGATATTCCCCTTATAGACAAATATAAGCATCTGGGAGCATTTCATGTTCAGTAAAACTCTAAATTGTTTGTTTTTCCCAAATGTTAAAAAGTATTTTGATTCATTCAAAACTTCAAACTGACCATATAAAACCTAATATAAGTACTGCCTCAGGTTAAATATATATAAAAAAAGCACTAATTTAGTGCATAATAAAACAGCTCAAAACAAATCTGTTACTAAAAGAAATAGGAATGTTTGAGATATGAAGGTCTTAGAACTCAGTGAAACTCAAAGATGTGTTGGAGAGAAATAAAGCAGTAAAAACTGATAACATAATTACTTTATCAGCCACTGGCCTTCAGGTTGCAGGATGTCATAAAGACAAAGCTTAAAAGCAAAAAGAAGAGTATCTCTCTTTAAACATTGCAGTGTAACAGCTTCACTCTGAAAGACAGCTGTTTCAATCATTACATTTACCTTTAATTATCCAGGGAAATAGTGGTCATGGTATTTAAAATCTCTTTTTACAAGAGATTTGTGTAAGACAGGCAACAGGTCAGTAGGCAGCGGTTAAATAACAACACACACAATATATACATCACAATATACACAATGTAAGAACAGTACTGATTATAAACGTTATTCATACAGCAGCTTTTGTAAACAAAGGTTTCAAAGTGTTGTAAAATCAAAAAGGTAAAAGTGTAGAACATACACACAAAGAAACAACAAGCTGATTATGAGCAGTGATCAGGCCCAATCAAATCACAGATAAAGGCGGGAAGGATTCAAAGCTTTAAAAACAAGCAGTAACATCTTCAGGATCCGTAGCAGTGTTTTTCTATCAGCTGCAGTCATGCTGCATGATGTTCAACATGCTTGGACCAAAGCAAAGTGCCTCGCAACAGCAATATGAATTTTCATTAACTGTATTTTGCAGTTCTTTGAAATATGGGAGACTTTTCTACCCCCAGTTCAGTTTAGGCTTAAAAGAATGATAGAAGAAAAGTTAGAAAAAATATATGTTATGGCAAGAAACTTAGGATACTTAGAGAGATCTGAGGGCAATACAACCTCAACATTAATAGATATTCCCTCTAAGAAAAAAACAGGAAACAGGGCTATTTGTGTTCAGATGTTTTTGCCCCTGAGATCAAATGTTTGCACCTCAGAAGGCCATGAACTATAACTATGGGCTCAAAGATACACCCTAACCACACAATGACAAGGACTCAAGCCAAACCAGTTAACAACTTTTTGTTTTGTAAAAATTCTCTACATGTCATTGTTATGTGTTTGACAATATTCATTCAACTGGTTTCAAGGATGAGGAATGGAAGACAAGTGGTGGAATGAGAGGGGGGTGGGCAGGTGATGAAGGAAGTGAAGAACAGGGGGGGGGGGGGGGGGATGAGGTGAGAGGCTGAGTGGCGGAGGGAGAAGTGGTACTGGTGTGTCTTAGACGAAGAGATGGAGGGAGTAAATCCTTTTCTTCATCATTACCTCATCTCTGCCACTGCCCTCACCTTAATTAGTCTCAGAGCAGCTCGCCTGGCCAGAAATCTGCCTCATCCCTCCATCCATCCCCCTACCCCCTCATTCTCATCCCTCCCTCCTCATCCCCTTCCACCTCCTTGCCTTTCCTCTGTGTTCTCTCTTTTTCCCCCAGCGATTTCCACATTTCCTCTGTCTCTCTCGCGCTGTGCTTCATCTTCGTCTCAGTGGAAATTGACTGAAATACCAAACTCCTAACCCCACAATATCAACAGCTGTGCAGCTATGCATACACACTCACACACAGCACAAAAAGCTTAATGTTGGTAAATACCGCAGACACACACACACACACACACACACAGCAACATACGTGGCTGCTTCAGGGTTGGTAGCTATAAATACAGAGGATTGCAAAGAGGAGGAAACTCAGTTAAAAAGTTAAGTGGGGAAAAAAGAGGCGCAGCAAGATTGACACCCCGACGTCTCAGCTCTCTAGAGGCTAAATTAGGAGATCCACAGCTCACACACATACACACTCTGACAGACACCCTGACTGAATGCATGCTCACACAAACTAATAGTTTTCAGGTGCATACACACAGTCTGTGTGTGTGTGTGTGTGTGTGTGTGTGTGTGTGTGTGTGTGTGTGTGTGTGTGTGTGTGTGTGTGTGTGTGTGTATGACATGTCAGTCTCCTTGGTCCCCAGCTCCGACAGACACTGAAGGCCTCTCCAGTGTCCCCGTTTTTCCTTCACCAGCTGAATGTTGATGGCCACTGGGACACTGCGACAGTGGGAGATTGCTGCACATTACATACAAGACTTGATGCAATATTCTCTGCTATTATTCTGTAAATGAGTATTGACAGAAAAAGGAGAATGAGACCTGACGGTTTCGATTAAGTCTATTTGAACAGGGTATCCTGAAAAGATAACCAAATCACAATACAAAGAACTGACAATAGATATTGGTTTTAATCACTCCGGTTTTAATTATTTAGGCACTATTTTCTCATGGAAACTTTTTTTTTGTAAATTTCTGTTTCTGAATAAGGAGAAATGGATTTCTATTCATAGCAGCAAGGGCCAAGGAAGTTAGGAAAACTAATGAGAACTAAACTAATACTACAATAAAACAAACACAGAAAGAAAATAGAGCCAAAGAAATGGGTAGGGCAAGAGTATAACCACTCTACAGTGTCTTAGCCAGTGTTTTTCAATCAAACAGTATGTATTTCATCCCGATAATTACCAAACCTGACAGATTTTTCAGTGACACACCCCCTAATGATGGTTAATTCAGCATCCATATTGCATCCTACCTCTACTCTGAGCTTTGTCCAGTCAGTAAAAGTCAGTGCGATGTTCACTCATGTCTTATCTCTTGCTCTGTGCCTTCCTCTCTTTTCTTCCTCTCTTCCTCCAAAAATATCCTCTTGCATTTCTTTGATGAATCAGCCACAGTGCACGTTCAAAACGGTTGTGTGTTGATATCCAGTTGCTGGCGTGTCACGCGGTGCATAAAGCGAAACTCAGCTGTAAAGTGACGCAGCATAATGAAAGCAAAAGTAATGAAGAGCAGTTTTTCAGCCTCAGGACATTACCGGGCAATGACAGCTCCAGGAATGTACATAATTATTGTCATTGGGCCATCAAAACAAGTCTGTGACTTTCTGGCCTTAAAAATAAGCATTTTTCGTTGATGTAAAAACTCTTACAGTTGACTGGCAGTTGAAACATGGCAAAAAGCAAACAACACAGGGTAATGGAACAATCATTTTACTAGTATCACAATGTTATTGTTAATGTAAGTTTCTTTCCATTAATTACACCAGTTTTTAAATCTAAAACATGATTTAGAGATAAGGAGTGCAACTGCATGTAAAGGGTAAAAATGGCATAAATGATAGTGAGGTTTGCATTGCAAAAAGAATGTATTTAGCCTCAACCTTCATCTTTTTCAAACTCCATTCAATATTTCTGATTTCTAAACCTGACCAAGTGACCAAGTACAGACTAAAACCAAAGAGAAAATGTTTAAGTTTGTTCTTTTTTAGGGTCAGAAACTTACTTTAAAGTTCAATTTTGTGTATATAATAGGAATATGTTTTTTGTAAAAAGAGCTTAACAATTTTTTACTTTGCAGATTTTTGAAAAAATATATCTTCACTGCAGTTTTTTTTTTCCAAAAAGTGATTGCTCCAGACTAGAGCATAATTTCATCTGTTGTACAGAACAGGAGAAAATGTAAAAGAAAGAAATAATCTGAAATACATTTAAATGCAACTCAGCACAAGGCTGCTGTATGTGGAAAGAAAAGGAATAAATCAGTCATGATGATGATTCGACGCATGACCTCATGTTTCAATCAGTGCAGTTAAGACACAACCAACTCAAAGCTGTGAAATTACAGCCACTTGTACTGATGTCAGCAGTTCTAGTTTCAGCCGGCAGGGGGTGCTATTGACATGGAAGTTGCTCCATAGTTAACCTGCTCCTGCTACTGGATGCGTCCTTTGAGGTGGCCTCCTGCTGCAGCCACTAGATGGCATTCAGGTTCTTTTCAGTCCCAAACCAAAGCAAACTGGATGAATGTTTCTGTGCTTGTCTCTCTCATTTAGATATTGAGTTGAATTTTGCCAGATGAATCCGCAGCCTCAGTTTGCACCCACCTCAGACAGTTCAGCCCTCAGGTTTCAGACTTTTACACTAGGTGGTGAATTTGGTGTTTTTCACAATCAAAGGGAGCAAACTTTTTTACATGAAGATTATATAAAGATGTACACTTTGCTTTGTGTATGATGGCGCTTGTGATGCACAAATATAAACAAAAAAACAACTATATTGTAATGATATACGTTCATCTTTTAGATCCAAAGTGACATGAGATACAATAAAGGAGACATCAAAATTACTAAAAATTGTGTATGAAAAAGACATGTGCAAATTGTTCTGTGGAAAAAAAATGTTATTTATACAAGAATAAGGATGGCTTAAAATGACAGAGTAAGTAGCTTTTAGTGAGTGCGGTATATGAAAAGAAGAAAAGAAATTAAAAAGTTTTAAAAGAGGAATTATAAAAAAAAACATCAATCTATTTCCATGTCTTTATGAGAAGGGACAGTTTTCTACTGAAGTATCCCTTTTAGATACTGAAGTGCTCCTCACACATACATGCACATTTGCACACACTCATGCAGAAAGAGACAGTAACTATTCAGCCCATTCTTGCGTAAATCACTTGGCCTCGGGGCTCTCTTAACCCTTTCTCTGTGTGAGTGAGTGTGTGGTTGTGTGTGTCTTAGATGTCCCTTTGAAAACAGTAATGTCGGTG
This sequence comes from Leptatherina wallacei, assembly GCA_028567055.1. Taxonomy (NCBI): domain Eukaryota; kingdom Metazoa; phylum Chordata; class Actinopteri; order Atheriniformes; family Atherinidae; genus Leptatherina; species Leptatherina wallacei. Next base: position 19,592,258 of record JAOXYM010000024.1, read on the forward strand.
GACAGTATAACTGGTTGCTGTGATGATGCAGCACAGAAGGCCCTATTGAATTTGCATAGAAATGAATGCTGCATTTAAACTGTTTGGGCAAATATCCATAACACAGTTAACACTGAACCGTGAGGACAGCGATAACACACATGTATTTACCACATCAATTAACATGTCTTTAAAGAACCATAAAGTGTGGACAATTATGAACACAGCACAGTCAATTTATACATAGTAACATGTGTAATTTGAACCAAATTGCAGTTTTCAAATAATATATTATTTAATCTGAATTATTAGAATGATAAGAACTAATTATTTACAATGTTTGTGTTAAAACACAACATCCGAGTCATCTAAAATATTTTGTATTTAGAGGTTGTTGGCTTTTTGATGCACACTTCTGTCCAAAGCAAATAACAACCTGCTAAAGAACAAACAGACTAAATAAGTTTTTTTCTGGAAAAGAAAAGTAGAAAATAAAAAAAAACACACAGGTGTGCTGCTAAATTACTGCAAAACCTTTGCAGCTGTTATGAAGACAATGGTCATATTCTTTTATAGTGAATCCAAAAGTTCTTCTATACTACTACTACTAATAATAATAATAATAATCCCCATATTTCAACATTTCTTTGTTAGACAATAAGAATAACTTGTTATATCATCCTCATACTTTCACACTGTGTGACAAGATCTTTAATTAAAAATTATGAGTTTTCTGAGCACGCTTGCAGCATTTATACTTTCTATCTTTCATATCCCAAGAAATAAACATTCAAAATTGGAGTAGCAAACATCGCTTTCTTTTGTCTTAAAAAGTTCAACTCCAAAGATGTACATTTGATGTGTCTAAATAACTCTATAAACTGGCTAATTACAAATCAAACCATTAACCATTTTACATGAATGCTTTTTCATGCCAAATTTGTTTGAAATATATAATTCATTACATCTATTCAGCTGTTACATTGGTCGCTTATCAAGACTGTATTTAATTCTATGGATTGCATCTTATTGACATATTACAGTAAACCCTATTTTGTTCATTTCAAACCATTATCCCTCTTTATCTGCTCACATACTTTTGTGTTGCAGCTTGTTGTTCTGGATCCTGATGCGATGTACTCTGAAGTTAGAAAATATTATCTACTGTTCACACTTAACAAAACTATTTGGACAAGCCGTAACATCGTACAACATGAAATATTCTCATTTTATATCAACTGACATGTAAAAGTCTTGTGAAGTAATTATTGAGCTGATGTAACGGGGTTTTTTTTGCGGGGACTTTTTTTTCCTACTGGAGCGGGAGGAAAACAAAGATGTACCTTGACTGAGTCAATGTGGAGTTACATGCTATTTGATTGCAGCAAGGGATTTTATCTAAAGGTAAGAAAACTGTAAAACATACAGCACACACATACATGCACACAAAGACCTCCCCATCAGCAAGTTGTCTCAGGCTTGCTGAACCCCCGTAATGCTCCTATTAGCAGCTTCAGTTAAAATGGCATTTCATCAGGCAGATGACAAGTGAATTATCCCTCTCGTTTTCCTCCCTATTTCCTGCCTTTCCCTCCCTCTCTCTCTCCCTCCCTCTGTCTGCCTGCCTCGGTCTCCCACTCTCCCCCCGGCTCAGTGACAGTAGCCTTAGGCCTAAGATAAAGAGGAGGCGCGGCGCTCTGCGCTCTCACACACACTCTGCAGAACTGAAGTGACATCCTGTCAAAACAATAGTTTACTAAAACAGGAACTTGTGTGTTCTGTCAGGCAGAGGCTGAACTTCAACTTTGGGACATATAGATTCCTCTTTCATATTGATCCCCCTCCTCATTTTGGGTGTGTGCATGGGAGTGTATGTGTGTGTGTGCATGTGTTTTATTTGGGCCGGTGTACTTGGATCCTGGCCCAGAATCAGAGAATGTATGTGTAGATAAAAACTCAGAGGACAGTTTAGATACTGTTCATCATACAAGCGTCTGTAGTGCTCCAGGGAGGAATTGCCATCATTGACAAATCTCCTCTACAGCTCATCTGTGCTGGCAAAGATTTCTCAGTCGTTTCCTTTCTCACTTAAAAAAAAATACAAGTTTCCATTTCTACGTTATACCCAGTAGCGTAGCTGAGGGTAGCTGTGTGCAGGTGTACGGAGCGGAGAAGTGGATCCTGCTCAGCTGACGATACTTTTAACTCTTTGTCACATGTTGCATATGAGAATACAGGTCAAAAGTAGCAAAGTTATCCAAAATCTAAAGGATAAGAATAAAAGTAACAGTAGAAATGATCTGTAGCAGTAATTATTTTGTCTTTATTATATGAGATGCTTTGCTTTCTTTTTTGCCCAAATGTGAGCCTTTTTGAGGCATAAATCAGCAGATAGAAATGAGATAACTGTGAGAATGCATTATTACTTTTTTATACGTTTCCATGCACTTCTTTTTCTGGTGAGGTTGTAAAGTCTTTCTCTATTCCTACGCATTAACAGATTTATTTTGAACTCCTGGTGAAAAAGAGCCTCCAGGTTGTCATTCTTTAATTAGAACAAAGTCTCTCCTTCTTCTTTCCTTATGAAAAACATGTAAATGCCCTCAAATTACTCTTCATTGAATGGACCTCTGTATTATGGATGAATACATGCTACAACGACACCTGCAGCCGCTATCTTTCCATGTTCATCTTTGCAGAAAAGTTGCCTTCCTGTCCCAAAATTTCAGACGTGTCTGATTGCAGCCACCAGAGGCCACTGTAGCGTGGGGTGCAAAAAGTTAGCAGCATCCTGGGAAACACCCCCCCCTCACCCCTGTCTGTCCAAGGCAAGACACAAGGACAATAAAGAGTAGGACCCAAAAAATGACCGTTTTCCTTTCCATCAATAGAAGGAAAAACTTATTTTGACTTGACAGAATAAGAAAAAATAAACATGAAGTCTTATCATTTGCATTTCTACTTGAAAAGATTTGTGTGTTTGGCATTCAGTGATGTTTTTTGAAGACTTCTCAGGTGCTACCATGTTGCATTACTGCCTCATTAGGACCAGCTGTATCTGTGAAAATGATTACAGCAACCACGGAGTAGAAATGTACCCATATTAGCTTGTAACATTCCCTCAAAATGAAGGCCTTCTGTCATGTTCTATATTTTTTGTTTCTAAGCCTTCCATTGATTTTCTTTTCCCTTTATGCTGTCAAAACCAACAGTTTTAGTTTTTTCTCGTTTTTCTTTCTTTTTTTTGGGGTGTTTGGAGGTAAAGATGGCGTCAGACTGATGGCTAAACTAAAGCGGTTGATGTCGGTCCACACTGAGGAGACTGGGTTTGGACTGCACTATATTTATTCATTTTTGGCAAGAATAAGCCAATGAAGGTGTGTTTGGTGGTTTGAATGTGCAGTATTGTGTAATTCTGAGTGTATAATTGCGCAATATGATGAAACCACAAACATCGAGCACAAAGAAAGACCCCCACACATGGACAGACAGGAACAGCCAGAGAGACAGACACATGGATCCATATATAATATATTCCAGCGTGTGTGTTAGTGTGTGTACACGCAGACCCGAATATGTGATGTGTGTATATGTGGAGTGTATTATGTGTGTTATGTGTGTTACATGTGTGCGATACCTGGCCAGCAGTGGTAACAGGCTCTGAGGCCTTTAATGGGATTTAGCCCGAGGCTGTTTTATTAAGATGTCGGCTTTCCCTGCTGCCTCTGCAGCTGACACCATTCCCCACTGATACCCCCCCTCCCAGCCAACCCTCACCCCCACCGCACACCAACCTCCAAGCTGCAGCCCCCCCTCCTGCTCCCCTCCGCATAACACCCAGCCTTCACCCCACAAATCCCCACAACCGTCACCCCCACTGTCCCTCACCGCCACCCTGATGCCCCCTCTTCCACTGTTCTACACCTCTATAATGACCCTGCCGTCACCAAAAAATACCCCTACCCCTGCACCCCTATTCCTCACCCCATCCCTACGCTCTCCTGGGTCACTGCTGTTTTATTCATTTTATATTTGATGTGGGGGCTAATTATCTTTAATTGTCATGAAAAGATCCTGTGCTGACAAAAGACAGAAAAAATAGAGGCAGAAAACCCAAATAACATCTCTTCTGTTGATGCTCTCAACCTTTTATTTATTTTTTTGCTTGTCGGTGTCTTCATATGCTGACATGATGTAATAAAAAGTGAGTGAAAACTCCTGTCAGGATCTATAAGCGGGTCAACAACCAAGTGGGACCTAGAGGCAAATCGAAGAACGATGAAGTCGACTTCTCAAGCACGCTCGGGAGTCTCATCTCTCTAATCCTCTGTCAGCGAGCTACACCTGGGCTGTGGTTTGATGATTTTGACTCGGATAGAAGCTCACGGATTCACAAATTTGTAGTTTCCTAGATTGATGCAGTACCTTTTTTTTTTTTTTTTTCCCCCAGAAAGAAGCCCACATAATAAACTTTAATGAGAAAAAGATAGTCATGTCTCTGGAGTATGTGACATTTCGTCACAGTTTTGAGGGTGTCTCTGAGTTTATGCAGAAGTTGTGAGATTCAGATAAAAGCCAAGAAAAAAAACTGTACAGTTTTTATTTGTTACATAAGACTTTAGTCTTCCTGATGTAACTGATTTGCCTTCTTAAAAAGGATACATTATTTTTGAACGTACCAAATGTAGTAATGAATATAGAGATTAGTTGGTTGTTTTTCAGGAAACATATAGCAGAATGTTTTATGAGATTAAAAAAATGCAATAATTGATAAAAGAGGCATGATTGATAAAACTAAAATACAATGCCAGTGCTTCAATAGGTTTTTTTTCATTTTTGGATTAACTACGGTGAAGAAGTTTAAAAACCACACAAAAGTACAACAGTGCACAATTTGTTGAATAAAGGTTTCAGCTGATGGACAGAATTTGACCATTAATTAGTTTTGATTACAAAACAATAAACTTTTAATTAGGTGAGAGTAAGTTTAATCAAGTCTTTTTAGGTTTATTCAGCTCATATAAGTGCTTATAAGTGAGACATTTATATAAAAGACTTTGGTTTTAGGGTAGTGATTGGACAAAATATAACTTCTCCACCAATCGCATTGCTATTTGAGAGATGAATTTTTTCATGATTTACATTTTTGAACAGTTGGAGGAAGCATTTACTACCAATATGAGAAGTGCCAGTAATAAGAAGTAACATGATGTTTTAACTTTTATATATTGTCCGTTTGGTTGCAACTTCAAATGCCTCTGAGCTTAAATAAATCTGAATTAAAGGCAAACTTATTTTATTTTATTTTATAAAATAACAAATTTTCAAAAGACACCAAATTTTTTGTTTATATTTTACTTTCTGGTTTTTACTCTTGTTCCTTGTAGGCAACTGTAAAAGTATAAGAAGTAATAGAAAATATATTGTTTATTGTTGTGTTTCTGTGATGGCACATTTGTAACAAAACAAGCTGATGTTCACAATTTAATCAACGTGTTATAACAAAGCCCTCAAAAACCCCTCAAAGAACAAGATCAACGGGTCAAGAAACGGGTTGTGAAAAACAGTGAAATTCTTACACTGGTTTGTGTTCATTGTCATCAAAAACCAACATGGTTTCATCCTCCTAACAACATTTCTTCTACTATTACACTTCCTCTGGAAACACTTAGCCCAGATCATTCTCCCCCAAAACGGAGCCGAAAGCGGTGAATGTGTCTTGCCCTGGACCTCTAGGCACTTCCCCTGACTGCAGCCCTCCGAGGTGCTTACTTCCTGTGCTCCATACCCCCCAGCTCCCACCCTAAGGACACACCCCCCGCAGATAGTGGTGCAACTCTAAGAACATCAGTGACAATGTTTTTGCTTTGTACCCACTTGTTCGGTTTGTGGCTGATACAGAATCAGCAAAGATATTAGGTGAGAATATTCTGGCCACTGATGATGATTTCATATGATGATGATTGCGTTCAACACACTCCTCGGGTGTGTGTGCTGAAGCATTTCTTTGTCTGAGTGGATGGTTGCTTGGAGGGAGTTTTGATGCATGCAGGGGTACAGTGAGTGTGTGTTTTGTAGGTTTACGTGCCTGTTAGTGTGTGTGTGTCTGTCTTGGTGTGCAATGAGTGTGTGTTTTCTTCTGGCCAGTCTTGAGTGCTTTTGCTGTTTTTCCCTAGCAGGCTGTTCTGATTGGCTGGCCCTGGGGAAAGGAGATATCATGTTTAGCCCCAAACCAACATGCATCCCTCATCCACCATCCACTGCCGCCACAATTCTGAGTGTGTCTGTGTGTCTGTGTGAGAAAGAAAGCAAAAGAGAAAGTGTCAGAGGGAGGTCTGTGCGTTCAGGCGATCACACACTCTGCTCTTTCTGCTAAAGTGCTTCTCGTCTCCTTGGCGAAGGCTGATGAGGTATGACATCACAGCACTTTGTTTTATCTTTAAAAGATGAGCAGGGAGACCTTCACTTCCCCTTAATGAGGCCGAGGTGCCCACAGAATATATGGAAAAAGTGTGTGTGCATGTGTGCATGTCCACGCTGGCTCACATTCCTGCTTCTTATCATTTCTTTGCATGCAAGCAATGTGCTAGGTGTGGGTGTGCTTCTGGTTTTCTGCACACTCTCGCTAACACCCATTTTACCCATAACCCCTGGCATTTCCTGTCCTGAAGCCATGTGTCAGACCTCATTGGCTACTGCATCAATAACACTGCACTCACTCAGTTTTCCAACAACACATCCTACTGGCAACACGGACCGCAGATTCAACCATTCATCTTTTCAATTCTGCAGCGGTGGTGATTGGGGTTGATTCTGGTTTTGTTTTCACATCTGCCACAGGTGATGATCCATGAGGGCTGAACTGCACTCTGTATGTGGATGACTCAAGCAGGATTTCAGGATAAATTAAGATTACTATATCATATTAGTCTATGAGTCTGTATTGTGCGCAGGTTATTATGTTTTCACACAGTTGCACAAAAATATGCACCGACAGCTATTTTAAAAACTCCAGAAGAAGATCATGTTTCCACATTTCATGCACAATGAAATGATTGAAACTTGTTGAATCTTTGCACCAAAAATTTGCAGAGAGATGAGAATATTTCAGAGAAGGATCAGTCATGTAGTCAGAAGAATGATGCAGTCTAAGGCGCAAAATGCAACATCGGACAAAACACAACAACTCAACTAGGAACAGAAAAATTCTTCAAATGTGAACAAAAATATATTGTTTCGTTTGCTAAAATTTGGACTGCTATACAGGTTTTTGGCAGTATTTTTGTGTATTTGATCAGGATCTGTTATCACAACAGGTTCAAATTGTAAAGAAAACATATCAGTCTTAATACAAGCAGAATATACAAAAAAAATAAAAGATTCTGCTTCTGTTATCATAACATTACATACCAAACACATTAGTGTGTTAGTGTAAGACCGGATCTGACTGTTGATTTAGTATAAATCTTTCATATTAGCTCAGCTAATAAATATCATTTATTCATTTATTTAATGGTTTATTTGAAAAGAGCTGATACAAGATCAGTTGAAGATCACTTGAAAATGTTGTCCAGTGCATGTATAATACAATAAAACAAAATCTGATTTCAGCAGCATGGGCTGTAAATACTCTGTCTTTCTATATATTTGCTCAAAAGTTTCTCTGCAGTCTCACGCTGTGGCAAAGACTACTGAAGAATGCAAACATTCATATTTATCTTTTGATTTGTTTGGTAGAATAACATAAACAAGAGGCAGGGGGTCGTCTGCAGCGGGATGAAGGCAGACAGCATAAGTCTTGTAAAGTACATTAATTCAAACTGTGCCCATGGCTTTTTTTCCAATAACATGTCCGAACACAAGCTTCTTAAAGTGTGCCATATATTCATGCAGAGCCTGCTGATTAAGTTACAAGTCTGATCCAATTTTTTTCCCCCAACTTAAATAGAGATTTTACACCTATGGGCTTTGGTTTGATGAATTAAGAAACGTGAAAAATTGTTTTCCTCCATATGTCACTCTCCTTGTTAAAGCAGGACTTAATCACTGTATGAATGAGATTACACTGTCTCACATGTCAATGGAGGAGTCGTAGATTAGCCTCTAAAATTCCAGTGGAAAGTTAAAGGTTTTCCCTCCAAGTCAGTGTATGTATGCTCAGACAACACTCAGATCCCTTCATGGATGATAGAAGCTTTTTCCCTTTAAGTATTTCATACCTGCAATCGTTTCATGTAACACTCATCACAGTATGAGACCTCTCTTAATTAATTCTAACCTCCCTTAAACCATTTTATAATTCTTAACTGTAGAAACCATTATGCTGTTTTAACGTTCAGAAAAGACACCATTAGTTGATGGAAAAGATAGATAGCCTTGCCAAAAAATGAAAGAAAATATGCTCATAGCTGGCAGAGATGAGTGGTCCAAACATGTTTTGCCCCTAATCCTCATGGGAAGCTGGTGCACGCTGGTTTCCCTGATGTGTGTGCCATGTTGCCAGACATGGCAGTAGCTGGCTAACGCGGCTGTGTGTGTGATTAACTAGCGTTAGCCGTCATTAGCCTCTGTGCACCAACGCAGCAGCAGACTGCAATTAACCCGCTAATCCGGCTAATCCGGCTAATCCACTAATGGAGCTAATCTGATAGAGTGAAGAGAGGCTTTTCAATAGGCTTTCTCTGGCAGCACACACACACACAAACACGTACACGCATGCGTGCACACAGCAGTGCTGATTTTCTCCATGTCTCCAGCTTTCAGACACATAGCTTCTAACACACAGTCACAGTCAGTCCGGGTTAAATCCAGTGTGTCCACCACCAGTGAATTAGAGGAGTAGATCCATCCCCCAGACATCTCGCCCACAGCCATTAGTCAGCCCGAGGCCTCTGTCACACACTGACCACAGAGAGCAGGAATAGAGGGGGAATGGGTGGATAACTAGAGGGAGGCTGGTGAAGAGAAACACAAATCTCAACTTCCTGTAAATTTTGATTCAAAACTTTGTTTTTGGTTGTTTAGACAAATGCTATCAGACCCATGATGGAACAATTCTATCCTGAAGGGAGTGGTCTCTTCCAGGATGACAACGCCCCCATCTGCAGGGCACCATGAGGTCACTGAATGGTTTGATGAAAATGAAAATGATGTGAATCATATGCTACAGCGTTCACATTAACTAGATCTCAACCCAGCTGAACATCTGTGAGAGTTTAGAGATTGCTCTTTACCGTCATCATCAAAACACCCAAGACATCCTCATTAAGCTACCGCTGTGTCCCTTTGGCAATTTAAACAGACTGGTTTGCCTTACCATGGTGCTTCATTCTTAATACAACCACATTTGGCTCTGTGACTACCTCAAATCCCACCTAGAGTGACTGGTGTGAAAAGAAATGCTGCATTTCCTTTTTATTTTACACGTTATTTTACATTTGAATACTTAAAGAAAGCAATCAGTGAATGAAAACAAGGGAATAGAAACATTGCTCTCCAAAATTGGTCTGGAAACCTGGCATCATCTATGTAAATCCTACAACTTTCCCTAACCTTTCCTCCAGACATTTGTTCAAAAACGTCCTAAAACAAGAAACATCCAATCTACTGCATTTCGATATTGCCATGAACAGTGCGTTGGAATACCCACACCATAAACCAC
>JAOXYM010000024.1:19605207-19615778 GCA_028567055.1 Leptatherina wallacei
CTGGTTCCCGGTTCCCCTTCAAAATAAGAGCGTTCAACTTGTCTTTTTTCCGACGCGTCGATGCGTGTTATATACATTGAGGCATTTATATAATCGATTACGTCGACTCATCGACGCGTCGGGGACAGCCCTATATGAGACCCTGCCCTATACGTTGATGCTTGCCCTATTTATTTGGTGTGACATCTGAACAATGTAAAATGACACGTCAAAAGTGCAAAACATGTATACATTCCCATTAGTGTGTATTTGCACTCAATGCTATGAGATCTCATTGTTATGAAATTATATTTACTCTTCAACTGTATGTTGTGTATATCCATCTTAAATGTTTAACTAAATTTGGATTTGCAACAGCAAGATAAAGGAATAACAGTTGTGCAAAAAAATATTTGATGATGGTTAAAGCAGAATGATTTGAGGGAAATGGAACAAAAAAGGACACAAAGAAGTTTTAGCTGGAATAATGAAAAACATCCTTTTCTGTGCTAATTTATCTGTGACTCTGTTCATGATTACAGGTGAGAACACAGGTTTGTGGAGCCAGAGCTGGAAATCATAAGGTGCAACCATTGCTCTAGTCATGCCTCCATCATTTTTTTTCTTCACTGTCATTTAGCTCTGCTCTCATCTCTTTGTCTGGCTCCTTTTAGCCCAGCGTCCAGCCCAGTCTGCCCATCATCTTAGTTTAGCATAAAAAACCTTGGCCTCATGTCTTTGTGTCTGCACACGTGTCCACAAACCTTGTTATGACAGTTTTTCTATTAAACTTTGAATTTCTAAGAAATGTTTGCGATGTGTGTCTAAAAATGCAAAAAACAAACAAACCAATATATAAGTTTTTTTATTACTTTATCCAATTTCATGCGGAATGAATGCTTGTCTCATCTTGTCAACATTGATTCAGACACAGGGTAAATGGGCAAAGTTTACTGCTGCACAACCTAAAAATCGTTGCAGGCCAAACACATTTGTTGAACAACCACAGGTAAGCTCTTGGCTGCCAAATGATATAATAATTTCCCATCTGAAGTTTCAAGTGAAATGGTTGGATGCTTGACTCCAGAATGGAAGATAAACTTCCTGAGAAATTTTGCAGATTGGAGTTAGGATGCTGCAGTTTGAGAATGTTGTCCCGACCATATTCTATGCTTCACTTTGTTTTTATATAGCCTACGTGTTTGCCTGTCTTTGACCGTGTATGTGCATGTATTTCTTCTTTCTTTGTGTGTTTGAGCTGGAGTAGTTTGGGCAGGCAGAGAGCTGGATCTCTCACAGTAAATTTGGACAGACTGGAGTCTGAGAGGCAGTTCAAAGACCACAGGCCCACAGGCAACAACCAACACGGAGAACGCTCTGAGTGTGTGTATGTTTGTATGAATAAGGGGCGAGTGAGAGTGTGTTTGGTCTGTGGGTGCATGTTTTTGTCTTGACATGTGTGTTTGATTTGCTTGGTGAGCGTTCGTGGTTTTCGGTGATGTTGCATATCTTAATATAACTTTTTTTCCGAAAGAGTTTTACTCCATTTTCTCATGCATACATACAATTTAAAGCTGTGTATATATACACACATGCACACACAGACTTGTGGTAGCGGATATTGCATTCGCATGCGCTGCAGACGCCCTCAGCAGCTGTCCTGCGCTCTGACCCTGCTGTAAGTTATGCACGAACGTTGGCACCAAAAAAACACCAAATAATTAATTATAAAAATACTTCCTGCTAATTGTTGGGCTTTAATTAATGAGATAACCTTTGGAGAGTGGGAGAGGAAGGTGGAGGGGGAAATTATTCATGTTGCGTTTGCATATATGAATATGCAAACGATAATTATCCCCTCTGAGGAGGGACAAAAAATGGCCCAATGTCTCTATCTGAAGCTCACTTAATGTCACGCACACACATACACACACACTCCCACTTACTCTCTTTACTCTTCAATCATCTGCAGTTGCTATCTCTTTGTCTGTCACTCTGTCTCCTCTTTTTTTTAATCTCTTCAACATGATCTGGTCTGATGATAGGTGGCTCTGAGCAATGCACGATATTAAATGGGTGAGTGCTTTACTTTTGATGAATATCACGAATAGGGATATCACCTCTGGCTAATTCCTATTGGAAATGGCTCTGTTTTGTCAAGACTTTATCCCAAAAGTGTGGAGCTTGACATCTGTTACAGGTTGACATGCAGGTCAGTGTCAGACTGTAGTGAATATGTGACTTTGATTAACAGTTTTTGCTCTGAAGTTGTCAGTTAAAAAAGCTATGAGACAGAGGAAGTTTTAATAAATAACCCTGTTTATTGAAGTAAAAAGTTTGTAAGATAATGTTCTGTTGTTTATTTTTTCTCTAATATATTAAAACATGAGACAGTGCATTCAAATTTTCTGGGCATAATCTTTTTTTTTTTTTTTTAAGTAATTTTTGGACCATACATATTCATCTGCTGAGCCTCTTCATGTACTATGTAAACAGAGAAACTAGGCCTAGTCCCTGCTGGCTCAAAACAGCAACTTATTATTATCTGTGCAGCATATAGGAAGTTTTTATCCTTTAATGTTGCTCACTGTTTCTTTCTTTGAGACACAATTTTAGATTTTTATTCCTTTTTTTTTACCTATGGGATTATTTAAAAGTTAATGTCTTTATCTGATTGCCTCACTGTAAAGGAAACACCTCTCTCACCTGTCATCTGACTCCTTTTTACAGCTGAAGAAGTTGACCTGATTACATGAAAACAAATATTTGGTAGCCAGTGAAATCCAAGATACTGACGAGATAATTGCAAACAACAATGGTTGACAGCGCAAAAACAGTTTCACAATAACATCTCCAAGATTATACAATAACCAGAAAATACAATCTGCTTTGCAGTCATGTGTTACAGCAGCGGCTTCAGAGCCAGAGACACTTACAGAAACTGAACAAACTAATCAAGAAGGCTGGTTCTGTGCTGGGGATAACTCTGGAGCCGCTGGAGCTGATTGTCCAGAGAGGAATGTTGCACAAGCTGAACATAATGGACAATTCTTTACTCTCTACACAACACAGTGAGAAAACAACATTATTTCTTCAGTGAGAGACTTCTTCATGTAGCCTACACTACTAGACTGAAAGGTGCAGGAGGTCAATCCTGGCAGCAGCCATTGTCCTCCAGAACAAAACTTAACTGTCAATTAATTATTGATTATTTCAATGTTTTTAAAAGAACAAGAAGCCCACTGCAATACATTTGACCTCCAGAGGTAGATAAAGTTTATTTTTATTTCATTGCTAAGTCACATACATCTACATGCTTACACAATTCCTGTGATGTGAACACTGTCCTGCAGAAAACAACAGCAGAGGGATATGTTACCATCCCATTATTTTAAACCATGGACTGTGAAAAAAAACAAATGAAAAAAACAAACATTTTTGACAAGTAGAGAAGTGTACGTGTTATGTGTTCTCTGGCCAGACAGGGCTGTGCATGTTATTCTTCACCTCTCTACTAATTTTCTTTGGGCTCTTTCTCCTCTTTCCAAACACTGCTTTTCTAGTTAAATGTCAATCTTTGCAATTTGAAGATAGTACATTTCACAATCATAGGTTTATGTTACATCTTTAGTTTTAAGCTTGAGAACACCAAACACATCAGTATTTACAGAGTTAAGTAGAAGATTTTATGTTTAAAGAAACTATAATTTGCTCGTTTACTAGTAGAAAAAGTTGCTTTATTAGTGATAAAGCTTCTTTTTTTTTTAAAAGGTGCACTGCTGCAACACCTCTTCTCTCTCAAGCTTCTTTATGTTTAGCCTGCTCCCATTGTGCAAAAATGGAAACATGCAGGAGACACTGTTTGTTTGAGACATGCCAAACTAGTCACTAGCCAGGTTTTATGTGAATGTGACATGGTGATATTGCTGTGTAGAGGAAGAAAATAAATAAACTCTAGTTGAGGAGCATCATTTGTAGGAGAGAATAACTCTCGTCAGTGTGGTATTTTGAGCTTTGTTACTCTGCACATCTTTAACGAGCACAAACATTACACACGTACAAACATAAGGAACATTAGTCTAGTGATATCCTAAAAGGCCAAATTTATATGTATTTTATTTGCTGCATATATGACAAGGCTGGTCTTTTTTTTGTTTTTTTAACTGATTTTTTCCTGAAAAGATGTAATGTATGCAGTGGGGTTCATGGATTTTGGCCAACAGAGAATTTAACTATTCATTAAACCTGTCAATATAATAATAAAATAATCATAAATGATGGTAATTTATGAATTTCTTATTCATTGCACTAAAACAAAACTTTATTAGAACTGGTGTACAAATCTGCTGAGGACACTGTAAATACTGTGACCCTGAAATGTCATCATGGTTTTACAAATTCCCAATCAGACCTTTCCCCTCCCTCTGAATGTTGTGTGTATTCTTAGCCTTTGTTAGCACCGATATTCTATGTATGTGTGTGTGTTTGTGTTGTTGTTTCTACTGCCGGCCTCTGGGCTGGTGTTTCCATTATGAATTCTGATCACAGACTAAGTGACCTCTCTCTGTGTGTGTTTGTGTGCTTGTGTGTGTATCAGATGACGGACTGTGCATATCATATCCAGTGGCCACATTGATTCTTTAGGTTGGATGAAGAGAATAGTAGCTAATTGAATAGATGAATAATATATTTCTGAATAATAAATTAATGTTTTGTTCTGGTGCCTCTCAGCAAGAGAAAGAAATTACCTCTCAGGTGGGAAGAGCTGTGTGTGTGAGTGTGTTTGTGCTTGTGTGTGTGGTCTCATTAGCTTTAAAACATTATCATACAGAACAGATAAGGTGCTATGTGATCAATGTCTATTGATGAGCAGCAGACCATCGGACACTGAATGTATCGATCTCTGCGGGAAGGCTCACACATTGTTTTAAGGACCAACACACACAAAAACACACACACACACACACAAGCTCACGCACACTCCAAACAGACCGCACTGACCTGCAGCTATAGTGGTAATTTTGCATGCAGCACAAAGTAGGCATATTTAGATGAAAGCTCTTGTGCCTTTGGGCATGCTAACCGATCTGAATGAGTGCATATGGTCTTCAGGATGCCTTCATCTCCTGATTTGCTCTTTTCCTTCTTCTTCTTTGGTGCTGCCACAAAACCATAAACTCCTCCCATCCATTCACTGTCAGCCGCTCATCAATAACACATAGACCGGCATACCTCACTGACCTCGCCTCACGGCCTCTCCATGCATGAACATTTCACACACAAATACACACATGCATGCAGTCATTGTTGTGGAGGTGCCTGTCCCAGGTGGGATTGATTAACTTTTCATAGATGTCCTCAGGGCGAAACACTTAAGGGTTAACCAGCTTCCTCCAGCAGAATTAAAAGAGTTAAAAGTCTGCCCTATCCTTCCACACATCCCTTTATTCTCACCTCTCTTCCATCTTTACTTCTAGGTTTCTAGTGGTGAACTGTGAAGTGGATTATGTTAAATCAAGTTCAAAACATGCAACAATCTATCATTTTCGACCAGGATAATATAGGCAAGAATTTCAAAGTTTTCATCTTATGTTTTTGTGGGTTCTTTGGTATGGTTGTTTTGAGAGAAACTCTGCTAGTTAAAGTACTGTAGTTATATTTGGAGAACTATGAAGAATGTAAGGAATTATCATAACAAAAGAAACACTGTTGCTTTGAATAAAACAACAGTGAGTTCAGGAGGGATGTTCTGTTTATCAAAAGTTAACATTTTTATTTTTTCACTGAATACATTGATTCAGAACATGACAGCTGCATGTTGAAGCTCTTCAATATTTAAACCTATATGAAAACAATCATGATTCTGTCACATCAGATCTAAAAAATACTGCAACTTCAGATGCAACTTTGAATGGACAGCTCACCTTTAATGTCTTCCTTCAGTTGATAATCTGTATTTCTTGTAAGGAGAACAAGGGAAAAGGGTTATTAATTATCATTGATATTAATAAATTGTTATCAAATATACTCATCAATAATTGCTTTATTAAAGGCAGTTCAAGTCTGAAACTTTGAATGTAACCTCCTTCGGAAAAAGTCATGCATGCAGCGTGAGTTGCCATTGAGATCTAGCCATATTAAAAAAGAACAACTCGTGAGATAGTATAGTGCCATTTTATGTTTCTGGAAACCTGAAATATGTACAGATAAAGATACTTAATGGCTGGCTGTTTTGTGCACGGGCCATTTACTTCCCAGCATGTTCAGCATGTGTATGGCTGAAATTTCTGGCTGGTTTTGACTGGGAGTGGAAGTTGTAAGTGGCTGCATCTGTGCAGTGTCTATGTTTAATGTAGATGTATCTTAACATGCTCTTGCTTTTGGGAGTCACATGCAAATGTCAGATTAATCACAAACATCCAAGTAACTTTAGGATCAGAGAAAAATACTGTTCAATGGTAAATACCAGCCCAGTCTCTAATGAAGCAAATAGAAACCATGATTATAACAATATGACTCACCGGCTGTTTCCAGGTGGACAGAATTCCTGAAGAATTTTTTCCATTTTCGTTTTTGTGGATGCCCATCACAGTTGTTGCTACAGCTGTTAGTAGATTGTTCTCAGTTAGGATAACAACTTCTTTTAAAAAAATTTTTTTTTACAGAATTATGACTATTAAGATTGCTAAACTGATCCCTTCAGATTTACTCTGCTACACATTTGCAACTATGAACAATGTTATTTGTATTCAGAAATTCATATGGATTTCTATGTCCTCTGACTACTAATGATTTCAATATGAGCATTTTTGTTAGTATTTTCCTGACAACCAAATGTAATCTATAAAATACTGGGTTTCAGTCAGGGCTGATTGTGTACACAGTAACACTGCACAAAACGGCATGCTCTGGTGCACAAGATTTTCCAACAAACATCAATAAAACATTTAGTAACTTCAAAAGAAGCTGGAGCACTTTAGGGTGACAGAGATCCAGCGCAGATGTTATAATACTACTTCATGTTACCGTATTTACAAGCTAAAATCATATTTAAAGCCTCCACTGCACCCAGGTTTACAATATGAGCCCCATAAAATGATGTGAATAAAATTATACATGTAAATACATTTTTATGTAGGATATGTTATTCCCTTTGTTTTCCACTGGAATCCATCCTGTCACAGTTAGGCATGCTTGGTAAACAGCTGACATCCATGTCACCATGAGACGGTGTGCAGTTTAGTGTATGAGTAGAATAATGGCTGACATATCTTGAATTGTATTCATTTATACATATTATTCGTATATGCATGTTAATGCATTTACCACCATGTTGTATATTTTGTTGAACTTCTGCAGTTTCTGATAATAAAACTATATATAATGAACAACCTAGTGTTTGAGTTGTACATATTTAGATACTGTGAAAGCTTTTCTTTTGATTTGCAATAAGCTATGATTGCTTTTCAAGTGTTTTCAATCAAATATGCAAATATCTAAAATCAGATCATGAGTGTATAACGTAATAGACTAATGTCATTAAATCACTCGAATGATTTTGTGCTTTGATAATACAACAAAACCAATATAATTCTTTCTGCTGGAAACAAATTATGAGCCTTCTTGAAAATTCTGTAAAAATTATTTAACAACAAAATCATTTAAAACTGCTGAGGAGACACATGCTTTTCTTTTGAGACATTTCACATCCAGAGCTTGTCAGGGGGAAGCTGACAGCAACGTGTCGGAGGTGACAAGGCTGGGTTTCGAGAGGCCGATTTGGCGTTAACACATCTGTCAGTTGTGGGAAACCTCCTTGTGCTTCTTTGACGTGCTGAATCCAGCCAGACATCCCAGACAGATGGCAGCAGACACACAGCCGCAACCTCACATCATTCATCTGATACTTTTACTGACGATAAAAAACAGGCCAGTGTCTGTCAGCGTGGTGATATTTTTAATTCAAGCTGTCCAAACAGAGTAGCAACTCTCTTATATCTTCAGATAAACACACACCAGTCCAAAGAGCCTTAGTTTATTATTTGTTTTTGTCATTAAGAGCCACAAATACATTTATGTCTTGACTATTTATAATTTAATGCTTGTAGTTTGCTGTAGTCTTCTTGGGCAAAATCCCTACATCTTGTATAATTGAAATAAACCACTATGAATACTGTTTTTCTCACGTATTGGGTCTGTGTGAGGTCTGATAAAGAAACATTTTATAAGTTTGTTGTTTAGAACATTTTAGATAGATCCAGCATGTAATATTGCTGTGTCAGTTTGCTGATGTAATTCATGTCCTGTAGACAGAAGCAACTTTTAAGCTAAATTTACTTATGCAGATATAAATCTATGCAGTATAAAAATAAACATGTCACGTCACTTCATATGCAGGCCTGCATACCTCCATGTGTTTCATCTCGTTCCAGGGTTGAAGAGGCTAATTTAAATTGAAGGGTAGAGAAATCTGTGAAGTCACCAAACATTGCAAACAAATAAGTGATGATGACAGAAGCAACAAAACCTAAAGAAGAGTGACTGAGAGATGCCAACCACGCACAGTTTGCAAAACAATCCTGAGGTTCAATCAGACTCATGTCATCTTTAGACGTGAAACATGGATGTAAACATAAGAAAGCAGGACATGTGGGTTACAAAACCACATAGGTTGCCAACTGTGTGCAGCAGATTTGAAGATTTTGTCTGATAGACATTAGAAATGCAACAAGGCAATGTTTTCATGTAGCGTTGATCAAGACATAAAAGGCATAAAACTAAGGTAAGTAAGAAATATGCATATATCAGTCTGAATTTCAGTCGGTTATCTGAAATTACTAAACATATACAGGGGGAAAAACTAACTAAAAAAGGATAGATGGAAGCTGAGCTCACTATAACTTTCGGTTTTACAGGCTATCCTCTTTGTAATCCTTCCTAAGTATAAAAAACCCCACAAAGAATCCTACCTCAGTCTTATATTTATAGGACCTTATTTTAAATAATTTCTTTGAACTGTTTTCTTAATTCCTTGTCACAACAACTGTATTATTTTACTCCTTTAACAAATATTCAATCTTTGTCCTTTGTCTTCATGATGATTCTGGTGACGAGTAATGTTGTTCATGAAATGTGCTGCACAAATAAACCTGTCTTGCCTTGACCCTTCTTTTTGAGACAGTTTGGTTCTCCTAAATTCATAGTGGCTCTGTCTTTTTTTTTCAAATTTGTGATAATCTCAGATTATGCTTAGTTAGGAATTTTTACATGATTTGCAGTTAAATAAAAAAAACTGTCTTAATTCCAGAAGAAAATTAAAATATTTGTAATATATTTGCAATATTCTGATATCACGGGTCACAGAATTTCAGTGCATGCAATTATATAAAGATTACAACACGTCAGAAGCCGGAACCAAATAATTTTTTTCTCAAAAAACTTAAGTAATTACATTTTCTCATCCAGTCATTTATCGAATCATGCCAGCATCAAGCTACTTTACTACCACTTACATATAAAGGTTTTTTTCTACCACACAGCACACCCCAAAGTGAACTGATGTGTGCTGTGTGGTGGAAATAATATCACCAAGAGTCTTGATGAGAAGTTTACACTCAAGAATTTATTAGACACTTATGCATAAGGAGGGCAATCACACAGTGTCACAGGAACATCAGAATGAAGCTCTAACTAACAGAAGGTGTTTCTAGCTTTATCTACAGAGTTTTGGAAAGAAAAAGTGTTTTTCAGACGGAGGAGGGAAGAACCGAAACTTCTGTACCTGAGGTCGTCTCTTGTCTGGCCAACTTTGTGCAAAGCAGGTGTCATAACATTTCAGTACAGGCATGTGAGAACCGTTCATCTGCAAACACTTTAGCTGGTGACCTTGGGTCAGAAGTCAAATGTTTTTTCTTTTGCATACAAACTATGTTGCATGCAGACATCTGAACTTATGCTGTTTACCATTACAGCTGTTCCTGAGGACCCAACCTTAAATTTGATCTTCTATACTTGAGTATGCTTCAGTCATCATCCTCATGGCACTTCTTTGCCAAACCCAAATGACATGGTTGCCACAGCAAAATTTACAATGCAGTTCAACTTCATTTATGTTTCTGTTGCTTTTATTTTTGAGGCACAGACAAGTCATGTCATGCAAGAAAGCAGATGTGAGTGTCAAGATCAGCATGTGTACATAGGCTACAGATAGTGCAGAGAGAAGCTTTGATACTCAAAGAATGATTAATCTAGTGATTAACCTGATGATTGACCTCCTCCAAACTGACCTGAGAATGGATGTTTGTTCTGTCTCCATCAATAGTAAGTAACTCAACAAACATACTAGAAATTTGGCCCAAATGATCTTGAGGAAAATAGAGTGAGTTTCACCACCTTGTCCTCTTTCTCGTCCATCCCCGGAAACCAATGAAATGGCCAATCAGGGCCGGCTGAACAAGCGAGGGAAACACAGAGACACAATGTGGCCTGGCAGCTTTAAGCAGCTGACACAGAGCGGCACTGACACACACACACACACACACACACACACACACACACACACACACACACACACACACACACACACACACACA
>JAOXYM010000024.1:19624616-19648576 GCA_028567055.1 Leptatherina wallacei
TTAAACCTAAAATGGTTTTTTGAACCAGGCTGTAAACATGTTTAATTCTGCTGTGAAGTTGGCCTTTTTAACATGGGGATCTGCTCTGTTTTGCAGCCAGTGCCTAGTGGAGGAGGGGGGAACTACAGTTTTTGGCACTTCCGCATAGGCTTTCTAAGCCGGAGGTTGCCCCTTGGTAAAACTGCTTAAGTTCCCTTTTTTTAACTTCTACCTTATCACAGCTACTTTTAGACATTGCTTTAATAATTCCATGATGAATTGGGCTGCTATGCTCTAGTTTTCACTTAAAGTAATGTATGTTCTTTTAGAAGGAGATAACCATTTAAATTTACTTAGACACAGTAACACATATCATGATTCTGACACTTCTGTAGTAATTTCCGCATGTCTCAGCTTTCTTTCAGATCCAGATTATGCATATAGCCCTTGTAGTTGTGAAAATATACACATTTATTTTGGGCATGCCATTTTGGACAAGAGGGACCAAAAATAAGCTTCGTCAAAAAGAGGTTAAGTCATCTTCACAGCAAGTTAAGACAATAGAAGATGCTGGCCGATATTATCCACAATTATCTAGCATCTATCGTTATGATGGCTTTTACAAAAGGCTGCAGGTATATGATCTCTGCTTACTATGGGGCCTCCAGCACTCTGCTTGATAGCAGTGGCTTCCAGAAGTGACATCATATGTAATGTGCAAGGGAAAGTACAATCAGAAGAGCAGTGATTACTCAAACGACTTGTCTATACATTTCTGTATTGGCTGCTTTTCAGTTTTACTGATTCATTCCTTGTTTTATTCTTTGACAACCTGGCCTTCACATGAGAGTCATCAGGTTAATATATAATGCAGTTTCTCAAAACAGGTACAGATCAACTTGAATGTGAAGCACTGTAGGACACTAATTGCTCTTGAAAATTCCTCAGCTGATGATGCAACATCTCTTGCATCATTATGTGTTATTGGATGACAGTTGTTGCTCCAATCTGTAATATGGTTTATGTTTTTTTCTATGAGCATAGATTTCAAACAGAAAACCATCGTAGATTTATAGTAAAATATCTTTTTTATAAAAAGAGAATCTTGCCTGTTCAACTTTAAATAATTCATTACAACTTGTTTATATTTTCATTTGTCTAAATATCATCTCTATCTGCTTTTAGGATATTATACCTAAAGTAAAGGTGTGCAATCATAGAATCATTGCAACAGTGATGGTTCACTGACAAAAAGTGTTGAGGCTGTACATATCTGTGGTAGTAGGAAACATTTTACTCATTTTACACAGCAAGAGTAACATGATTCCAGCTGTGATTGAAGCTGTCATGCTGGGTAAATCATCTCCACAACAGCCACTGACTTTGACGAATTCAGTGTGATCACAAGTTCACTGATGGATCTCACTTGGCACCACAGTTTTTGTTAAAAAAAAAAAAAAATCTTATACTATCTAAAATGAGACTGCAGATCATCTAACTACTGACATTTGAATCTTTTCTCCAGCAAGAACCTAAACACAGACACCCAACAATATAAAGGCCAAAGATGAAAAAACAACCCTGAATTTATTCATGGCTTATGATCAAAGATTTGATTTGGGACAAATAAACTTATATTCTTAGATCACAAAGCAGTTAAAATAATCACAAGAAACGATTCATTATTTCCAATAATTTATTTTCCTAAAGGAACTGTGAGCAAAAGCAAGACAGTTTCATACTTTTACACGCTGAAATTATAGAATACATCAGGATTGTATGCAGTTAAATGCTAAAAAACTGATGGTGTTGAAAGAAATCCCCCCTCTTTTCATTCTCTCAAGGCTGAAGAGGAAACGGTGCTCAATTTCCAGGATGGAGATATTAAAAACACACACTGACTAGAGGTTTTGGAGCAAGATATGGCATGACAGTGTGCATTAGTGTGAGTGTTTCGGTGTGTTCACTACAAGGAAGAGGAAAATGGCATTGGTAGTGGGTGGGCGGGTTGGCGAGGGGAGGGAGGGCTGAGCTGGTAGAGCGTAGAGGGGAGGAGGGAGTATTATGGGTGTCAGGGTGCTAGCAGTCTGTCGCCCAAGGCTGTGACATTACTGCACTTCTGCTCTGCTTCAAAAGAACCAAATCTAACTGACGACTGCTGTGATGGCTCAGTGTGTATGTGTGTGTGTAAGCAGTACATACTGTATGTGTGTGTCTAAATCACACTCACTGTGATCTAAAATTGGGATAATGTGCTGTGACACACTCCCGAGTGGAAGACTTGAGACTGTATTACTCTACTAAACCAACACCCAGGGCTGTGTGTGGGGTGTGTGTGTGTGTCTGAGGCCTAACAGACTGATGGATTGATTGACAGATAAACAGGTTGTGTATAGAAACCATGAGTGGATTCTGTATTGAGTTCTCAGTCTGTGTAAGCTGAGCTGTTTTTAGTGTCAATTGACAGGTTGAGTGTTATTGAGTGTTCAAAATCAGTTAGCAGCTCAGCTAATGGAAAACCTATAGTGCCTATGTTAACTGGCTGGAGAGTTGCACAGAAAGCCAGCAATGGCTTTTATGATGTTCAATATACACAACAATACAAAAAAAAAGATCAGAAAGAAATGTATTGAAATTTTTTTACCTTTTGTCTACTTATACACTAAAAGGGTTGAGATAAAACTGTGTGAGCTCATCCTCTAGAGATGGGATATTTTTGTTGTGTATGCAAACGTGCACATCAACGTTCTGCACTATCTGTGTATATACTTGCTGCAGCTCAATGCGGCCAAAACGCTCAATACTGGAGGTCACTGCCAGGGGAGCACTTGAACTCTGAAATAGTGCAAAGGCCAATTTGCCAGTCACTTTGTATTTCCACCGTATTTTTTGGCAAGTCTCCACATAAACCCCCAAGATGCTTCCAATTTGTTGCCAACATTTAAGGCACGAGTGTTTGTAACCGTGCAATGGGAAGGAAACATCATAAAGATGCCAGTAGTTGTGGACAAAGTCCAAGAGGCAGTCTTCAAACTATCTGCCATTGCAGAGGCGTGCACAGACAATTTGGGGGGCAGGTGCTCAGTGAAAAATAAGGGCACCTTGTGCAGCGTTTAGAACCGCCGGCTGTCTTATTATAGCTGTGTGAGATTTAAAAAAAACAAAACTATTACAACTGTAAGACTAACACTAGACTGTGTCAGCCATGGCCTAACTTCAATATCCTATATTGTTGTGTTCTGCAGACAAATTTTAATTACAGCTAGATTTTTTATTTTCCTTCTACACATCTCCTTTCATTTAGATTTCTTTTCTCCTTCAGCTGCACTTTATTCAGACAGCAGGTCATGAACACCATCAGGTACAATAAAGTAACCACACAGCCTATACATGGATTATACCACTTGGAACAATGTTCATGTAAAATATAGTGAGAGTATAAAGAGAAAGAATCTGGTGGAGGAATATAAGTTCTTTCTTGAATACTGTAAGCTGCCCCTTTTATTTCACTCATATTTGTAAGTAATCATTTTACAACCCATTTTCAGGAAAAATAACATGTTAAGCAAAATTTGAATAAAACCCAGTGGAAGCATTTGCAAATAAAGCTTTATGGTAATTGAAAGCAGACAAAAAGTTAGCTTATAAACTGTTGAAACCAAGAAATTAACTTTAAAATACTGCATGATATACTGCATAATATGTTCATTTTAAAATCACTGGCAGTAACATGTTAGAGAGAAGCTGAGACAAAGGCATGTTTACCACTTTGTTATCACTTCTGCTTCTCTAATATAAGACTAAGAAGAGCAATTATTGCAGTTTGAAAGATTGCTTTCCATACATCTCAGTGTTCTGGCCTTCATTTACTGCATCCAAAGTGGCCCGTGCCACTTTGGTGCCCAAGACAGGATTATGGTCAGGGATTGGTTTTATCAATGGGTGTCCAGAAACAAAGTTATTAATGGCGCTATTTTGAAAATCGATTTTGGTCGTGGTGAACAGAAACCACCAAAAACCACTTTATCCTCCAAACATGAGGCCAGCGGTGTTCATCCTCCTCAGTTTTAGCATCACAGACAGCTCCCTCTGATAGTTATCATGTGTTTCATTCCCTGTCCGCTAGATTGTTTGTGCTGGTATACCGCCATGGTTTGTGTGCTGTGGTCATGTGACTGCAATGCTGTTTGATTGGTGAAAACTCCATTTGAGCAGGTTCCGGCCAGGTCAATCAAACAATGAGAAACAACAAGCGGTGGGGGGTTTTGTTAATGTTTTTCTGTATCTATTCACCTTTAATTCTCTAGACAGAGCACAAGGAAAGGTTGCCAGTCGGGGTTCTCTCTTTTTTCTTTTTCTTCTTGATGTCTCACAGACCCCCTCTAGCGCGTGGCGCCCTAGGCAGCCGCTTATATTGCCTATGCCAAGGGATGGCTCTGATTGCATCTTACCTCAGAATGAGCCAAATGTTTTCAGTGGTTGACAGCAGGCAGTCCAGTTTAGCACCTGAACTCTTGAAGAGTTATGCTGTTGTGAAACAAGCAGAAAGTGCTTTGGCATCACAAGCTCATTAGATGATTTTTTTCCCCCTTTGTACAGTGAAGTTGTAACTTGTATCCAGCAATGAACTGTTCTCAGAATGACTTTCAGAAGTTTCCATGACCTCACAGAGTGGTTTCCACCCCAGAATTGTCTGAGGGCCTGCATTACAGACATTCAGTGTTGGTTTTCATTTTTGTCTCATGTGCACAGAGATGTTATGATGTATGTATGTGTTTTAATAATACTATGTTCAGCTCATGATACAAATTTTTAATCTAGAAACATTTGTAACCCAGTAGATAGAAGGCATAATCTTATTGTATTTGTGTTATTTTATTTCTGTTCCAAAAGCATTTTGTGATTGTCTTTTAGATGTGTCATTCAAAGGAAGTACACCTGAACAGTTTTTTTATTGGCTGTATAGAAAAATGCAGCACTTCTGATTGGAAAAGAAAGTTTAAGGCCCACCCCCTGCAGTAACATGCTCGAACAGAGAGAGAAACGCAGATGAGCCAACTCGTGCTGTTAAAGTATTACCTGATCAATTTGATCGAGAATCGCTGCTTTAAAAAATTACAGAAAATCTTTGTAAAGTGCGGAGATTTAGATTTGACCGCCAGGAGCAAGCAGCTTTTGGCAGTGTCTTGGTGAGTGAGAGTTTTGTTAGCAGCTAACGGCTTAGCAGCACTGACGTCTGGCCTGGCGTTACCCGACTCCTGATATTATTTTTATTCTTCTAGATCAAGTTCTAAACCTTTTCCTTGCTGTACTGTTACGTGTTGATGGTTTACATTTTTTTTTATGTCATTCAATGTTTCTTTTATGATGTATTATGTTATTTTTTTATCATTTAGAATGTGTCGTTGCACGGCCGCCATTTTGTGCACTACTGTTGCTCATGGTAAGCAGTGTGCTTTAGAAATAGATTACAGCTGGGTTAATTATACTCTTAAATGAAAAATCTAAAGAATAAGAAATGTGTTCTTTCAGTTAATGCTCTTGTGGAGTATGCAAAAAGCTTTAGCCTCTCCAAGACACTGCTGAAATAGCTTAGCATGTTGACATATTACTATTTGAATAACATAACTTTACCAGCCCTTTTCTTCCTAAATGATGATGTAAGCAAATTCAAAATGTGCATGTATAGATACGGTTAATGAAATACTTGTATTCTGTTATTTACATTTTATGCAACATCATATTTTTAAAAGGGATTGTCTGTTTTCTATTTCCAACAATTAAGATGACTTACTTTGTAATCTTACCCAAGTAGCTTGAGATAAGCCTTGGTGTGACTTGTCTGAATATTAGATCTAGACTTGACATCTAAATGGTTTGAGGATGTACGCTATTGTTTTTTTTAACACCTGTTTTTGTTTTTTTATGTTTCCTCACAATCAGACACACGTTTTGTACACGTTGCTGATAAAAAAAAATAGAGTTTTGTATACTGTCAACCAAGAAATTCCACTGGTAAATACACTCAAAACACGATTCGACACACAGGAAGACATTGGTGTGCCTATTAACACTTCAAAGGCACTTCCATGTCACAACACCATGATGCAGCTAACAGCCATGACATGCTCTGCACATGCTTTTATCAAGTGTGTGTTTGCTTGTCTGATACAGGTGTGCAGTACTGGACAGTATGTCTGTAAATATAGGAGAGCCCAGGTACAATTTTGTGTGTGTGTGTGTGTGTGTGTGTGCTTTTTACACTTATGAAAGGGTGGTAATTTCACGCGTGGTCAGACAGTTGCATTTCAGCTCTAGCCTGGAGTGTAGCAGGAACTCCTTAACTGTTCAATGACTTTAGCTGGAGGCAAGGTCCGCCTACACACACACACACACACACACAGAAGCACACACTTATAAAATTACACCCATCTCCTGGTTCTGCTTCCATACCCACTTACACACACGCACACAGGCTTTTGTTGCTGTAAGGTGTATGTAGTTGTTTTACGCCGGAAGGGAAGATCACGGCGTTGTCTGTTTGATAAAGCCACAACGTCCATCTCCTTCAAAGAGCGCCGCACTGAAATGATGTGAGGTGAGTGTGTTGATGGATTTGACGATTATGCCGCCCAGGGCGCTGAGAAAGAAGCACTGATGGTGCCGTGCTGTAAACCAGGAAAAGGAAAGGAACATGAATAGCTTGATTAAAAGAAGTTAAAAGGTGAGGATTGTCCCATAAAGGAAATCCAAACCTGCTGACATGAATTCTCCACCAGCTTCAAACATAAAGCCAAGACGGTGAGTTTATCCAGTCTTACAGGTCACTGATAGTTGCTGTTTTGTGCAGTAAGATTTGGAGATATTTCTATCTGATAGCACTAAAATATGACAATTACAGGGACTGAACACTTTTTTTCTGGAACGACCTTCTTCCCAGGAAATAGTCTCCATGAAAACTGCATACGTGAGAAAATTGCAGAGCAAGATCACCAGGCATTTTTAGACTTGCGTCTGAAAATGAGAATGGTTTGACATATTATACTGCACCTGAACTTCAGCTATCATGTCACAGTGAATCAAATCCCAAAATATGAAACCCAACTTCTGGTTATAAGATGGGAAAGTAGGAAAAGGTGAGTAAAGACTGGAAGCTTAGGTTTTCACTTGCAATCTGTTCTAGGTTGAAAAGATGCAAATGAAGAAGTCTATCAACACAAATCCTATAGATACTAATAAAAATGTTTGTAATACAAACAAATTTGATTCTAGCAAAGTAAAATACAATATAGGACAGAAAAAAGCTGCATACTGTACATCAGTTTTACTTTAGCCCTGCCCCCCTCAGTTAGACACTTCTGCAGCTGTTCTATCCAACCAGTCAGCTAATAACATTCACCTGCTGTCCCGGCTGTAAATCCATCCCCTCAATCATCGCCGCTACACTTGTCACTCATGTTGACAGGCTGTCTCATGATCTCTGTGGCATAAACCCTGACATCACCAGACAAAGGCTGAAAACGTGAATTCATCCAGAGCCTTTCACTCATTTTTTCAATTTACAGAAGCATTAAAAACAGGCAAAGACGAAAATACCTCCAGACATAATTAGACAAGCCTACAACCATTCAGCGAAAAAGGGAAAAATAAGATGTTGTGAAGAGCAACGTGGCTCAATGGTGCTAGTCTTACTCTCAAACCGGCTTAATATTAGAGAAATAATATTGGCACAGTCATTCAGAGCCGTTTGGACTAGACAAGGAGCTAGATGCATTCTATTCATGCAATTAAAGTCATTAAATTAGTTGGGTTTGCAGGCTAGCACCGCTTGCTACAAGACCCTGCAAACTGCTAAGCAGTCTCGTGATACCTGAAGCTAACCTTGCACCTGCTCTTTGGGGCTTTGTGTCATTCATTGCAGATTTCCTCGTTTTCACTAAGGTGAATATTTATTCACAGTGTAAACATAAGTAAAAAGAAAAAAAAAATAACATCAGACAAATTAACAGGACCAAAAAGAAAAATGATTTCATGACATATAATTTTTATTTAAAAAAATTATTAAAAAAAAAAAACAAGAAAAACACATGTCTGCACCATGTCTATTAAATGGTTTTATAAAGTCTAACTGACTTCATACAGGATGTACATTAGTTCCTCTTTAGCCTACACACCATAATAATTCATGTCAAGACCATGTTACTACAAAAAACACATTGTTTCACCCTCTGATACAGTTTACAACTCTCCAAACTTCAATAAAGGTAACCAACTTAACCTGGGACTGTCTTTGCTTTAGCTTACTGATATTTGCTGATGTTAAGCTACATAATGCCAAGACTGACAAACAAGGAAGAGTAAATGAAGTAATATTACAACTGCATGGTAGAAATGTACACATGTAAAATAAGGTGTAAAGTATTTGTGTCAAGGATTTGCTGAGTTGAAAAGATCTCACCCACTTCATCATGAATGCAGAGAGATTGGGTTTGTGAGGAAGCCAAGTGAACATGTACTGGCTTATCATCATTCATTGATGGAACTGGACTACAGGCCCATTTGGTTAGTTAAGGGATTGCTAAGGCTTTGTAGGATTAGGAAACTACCTGGAAGACAACATACCTGCATAGGGCAAAGTTGAAATTACATTCCACTACTTCTGTTCTTCTCTTCTCAAATACAACTGTCCTTCATGGATAGTCCATTAATCATGCATTCTGTTCCAATTTTCAGTGTTTAATGAAAATGTGTTTTTTAGATGAGCATCTTTTTACCAATGTTTGAAGATTTAAGTTATACTTTTTCTGGTGGAAGTTTCATAAATTCAATCAATCATTTTGGGCTTAAATCCTCATCAATTGACACACAGTTACATCACGTAAGGTTTAAAGAAGAAACACCTTATCCTTAATAGCAGCTAAAAGACTTCAAAATGTTTTATGAACAAATGCAGTTCCTGCAGTGCTGACTCTAAAAGAAGATATTTAGAAGAACTGTAAAAACAGTTGTATGTATCTTGATGGAAAGAAAGTAACTAAGTAAATCCAACTGAGTGGAAAAATTCTTTTCTACGGGTCAACAAAGGTCTGAGGAAAAATATTTTATCTTTGAAATCCTCTAAATTTATTTGGAACATTCAATTGTTAGTTATTCTTGAGGTTTTGTTTTGGAAATATGTTCTAGGACTGTCCTTACCAATGCACAGCAGGACAGGTCAGTAGTAGCTGCTGAGACTGATGGAACCATAAGAAGCATCAAAACCACTCATATTAAAACTAGAGAAACAAAACAGAATATTTAATCATCACAGCCACTGCAGCTCAAAACACAAAACAAGGAAGTTGGTAGTCAGTCATTTCAGACACATCCGCTGTCTCCCAGTTAGTTTAAAACTGACTTGAATTAATTTTGTGAGATCAGCTCTCTAAGAATCCAAGCAGACAGAGCTGAATATTGAAACGTCCTGTTTCCTGTCAGTCCAGACTTTAGAAGAGAGGGAATAAGTAATATAGAGCTCATAAAGTAACTTCCCTTTTTATTCTTAAGATGTAGGTCTGTAATTAGGATGGGAATAGTCT
This sequence comes from Leptatherina wallacei, assembly GCA_028567055.1. NCBI lineage: Eukaryota > Metazoa > Chordata > Actinopteri > Atheriniformes > Atherinidae > Leptatherina > Leptatherina wallacei. Next base: position 19,634,174 of record JAOXYM010000024.1, read on the forward strand.
GAATGATAACAAGCATATATTCGAGTTTACAGTGGAACAAAGAAGACTATTAAGCTGAAATGTTAGATATACAATGGTGAGTGAAGGTTTATAAGAACCTCAGCACTAAACAGTATCCAAGATTTCTGCATCCAGATGACATATCCAAAATGCAGCACAGACTTAAAATGGTCGCATCAAGTCCAAAACTTCATTTTACAGAGAAAAATACCAAGTCGGCTTCAATGTTTTCTCTCTTATGAGATGTGAAAGAGAAAAATTATTAGGTTTGTATTGTAACTCAGTGTTAGCGCTTGGAGTAGAGATGGAAAGATGATTCAGCTCTTTTGATTCTCTAATGACAACATGTATTATTTCAGTGGTATATAAAACATGATGCAAGCTGAAGAAGTCTGACACTGATGTAAAAACCTCTTCTTCCACCGGTTGGATGGACCTGGTACACAGGTAAAGAATGTAATACACTTTTTGCAACAATTTGAAATAAAAATACAAGTTGTGTTGTGGGTTTAACACGAGGCAAATTCCTTCAAATTTCTAAAGTCCATGTTTAAGTTAATTCCAGAGTCTAAGCTACTTCCTGTGCTTGACAAGCTGCCGTACATTTGCTAAGCTGGAAAGACTGTCAGCGAGTCTGTAGATGGGTCCAACGCTGCTTAGTTGGAAAAAGAGGAGCTCTTCTGATCTCCAAGGATTACGATGTGTGCATGCGTGTGTGTATGTGCAGCCGTGTGTGTGAGTTCAGGCCCTGGACGGCTTAAGATGGACTGTATATTAGAGTGGAATGTTAAGAGTCTCCGGAGTTTCACACCTTCCACCCCTCTAAAACGCAGCCGGCTAATGAGAGAGGGAGAGATGTGAAGAGGGCAAAAGAGAACGAGATGGAAAACACAGACAGCCTGTCTCCCCGTCTCTGACGTATTGACATGCAGGCCATGTATGTGTGTGTGTGTATGTGTGCGAGTGTGAGTGCATTTGTGCAGCAGTAGGCTGCTGGGTTAGAGGATAATTGCCAAACCGTTGGGACCTGAGCTCTGCCCGGCCTGTCAAAGCAGGCGTGACAAAACCTCCAATCAACCCTGCAGCAACCAGAGAGGGAGAGACGGAGGGAGAGATGATGATAAAAAGAGAGAAAGAAATATGGAGGAAGAGATGGAGAAAGGCAGGGAATAGAGGAAAGGCTCATTTTACCATTCTTCTTTTAGGAAAATAATATAATTCACATTCTCTGCTAGCAGGAGATTACTTTGTATGCAGATGCAAGAAGCACCTCACACCTACCATCTTTTCTCGCTGTCTCTTCGCTTGTCTGTCTGTCTGCCTGTCTGTCTGCCTGTCTGTCTGTCTGTCTGTCTGTCTGTCTGTCTATCTGACCTTGTCCAGTGGCTTTGGACCTCTCGACCAATTGCTGCCAAGGTTGGACTGACAAACGCAAGGCTGAAGATCTGAACCGTGATTGGACTACAGGTCTCTAAATGAGCTTCTCCAAACTCACATACACGAAACCATGTGCACCTAGATACATGCTGTTCCTACATAAACACACATGCGCACACAGTACATGCATTTTTATGTGCACTGATTTTGTAGAATTCTGGTAGAAACTATATGAAACACATTACAGGAAGGAGGGACGTGCACATCCACACTTGGATCAATGCACTCGTGAACACACGTGCAAACACACTTTTACAGACCAGCAGTATGCACACACACAGACACATATAGCCTGTGGAAGTGAGTGAATCCTGTGGTTATTACTGTACTGCCGCTAGGCTGATGGTTTAGGGCTAGCCACAGCTCTCTATCCCTCAAATATGCACACACTCACATTCATACAGGGGCGCATTCAGTCACACATGTGCATGTACTTAACTGCAATATATACACACACAGGGTGTGAATGTCACCCACTCTCTGGGGATGCAGGCAGTTTGCCTGACGCTGGGTTTCTTTCCGAAGTGCTGCGGGGGAAACCTAAAGACAGAGAGGAAGTTGAGGACTGGTGTTTGTGGATTTGTACAAGGCAAATTAATTCAGCTACTTTGAGCTAAGTTCAATTTACATGCTGCTGAATTTAATCAGTTGGTTGTGCTTGTAGTTATCCAATTATTTTTTACTGATTTGTGACAAAACTGTTCAGTTTAAGTCAAATTAATGTCTAGTGTTACCATTTTCCTAATGTAGCAAAAGAGTCAAAGAATCGAGTCACAGCAAGATCAAAAACAGGATTAAAAAGATGATCAAGTTTAAAAATTCAAGCTTAAAAGAAACAGTGTAGATTTGGACGTTTAAATAAAAAATATTCAAATGCATCAGAGAACACCTGGGTCTTTAATCTGGAGTGTTTCAGGTGATCCTTTCTGGGAGTTTGTTCCAGTCATGTGGAGCATAGAAGCTGAATGCAGCTTCTCCATGTCTGGTTCTGACTCTGGGAACTGATAAAAGACCGGATCCAGATGACTTGAGGGGTCTGGTAGGCTCATACTGGGTCAAGAGGTCACTGATGTATTTTGGTTTTAAACCACTCAGAACTTTATATACCAGCAACAGAAAGCCATTCAAGTGATTTTGAAGATACAGTCCAGTCCAGTCCAGTTCAGGTGTGGACTGGGACAAAACAAAATTGGCCACATCCAATTTTTTTGGTCCCAGACTGGCCCATATACGATAATGTACACCACAAATCTTTGCGCTCCTTTGAATGTGAATATCAACTGTGCAACTCCTTAAAACCACTGCAGTGAGTCAGAAGGAATTGGTCAGAGTAGACGCCTTAGATACTTCTAAAAAGTCTAATTTGTTGATAAAACAAAAATTTGGACTCTAGCACAGTGGTAAATGTAGAGCAGCATTCATCCTGTTTTGTGTTTGATGGAGAAAGAAAATAAAACAGACAAGAGAAATGATGGATGACATGAAAAACTTCCTGGACAAAGTGTAAAAACTGTGTCTTTGTGTCTGTTGTCTGCTCTTCTCTTCTGGAGATGTTATCTCAGCCAGATTCGACTAAAGACTAAATGGAGATTTTTTTTTATTTATTTGTCTATTTATTTTTTACTTAGTGATGCAGCCAGGTCCAGAATTATTAGATTCAAACAGCTGCTTTAGTATTGACATATGAACACAAATGTACAATATTGAAAAGTGTTATTTCTGTATATTCTCCATAAACATCTACACAGAAGCTGCCTCTAACACATTTTGACCCAAAGGAAGTCGACTATCAGCCAACAACCAACAAACAAAATCAGAAAGCTGCTGACTCATTGTTAATTTTGATCAATTTTGATGGTTAAGAAGTAATGTTCTAACTTTCAATAAGATGATTTAGTTAAGGAAGACAAACCAACTTCTTGCTACGAGTCAGCAGTGCTAACCACCACACCACCTTGCAGCTGTTATCCCTTTAATACACTGTAGTACACTGTACTAAAATCTCTCTGTATTTCTCACAAGCGACACTTTTCACATGTAAACTGTACTACACAGTAAATTTAAAAATACTAATAAGAGTGTTAAAAGAAAATCAAGTGTCACTGTTTAAGCAACTAAAACAGGGTTATCTAAATCCTGTTTTTGCAACTATAAGAGTAGCTGAATTTTTTTTAAATTTGATTTATTTTTCATTGTTTTGAAGTTTCAGAACTTATTTTATGGATACCCAGAGCTGTCACCCAAATCCAAAAAATTGGGACCTTATTACATTATAACATAAGTTTTATCGTAAAAACTTGAAACGTTTCACGTTATAACATGATGAGGTCGCAATTTTTTGTGTCAAAACGCCATGAGCGGTCAACATCTGAGTAGAAATAAATAAATACTGTCTATCTACCATTTTTTTTATTTGGGTGACAGCTCTACGCTTCTGTATTATTCTCATCTTTAGATCTGTATTTCTTCAGTGAAACACCTGCCTATAGCTTATATAGACGAGGTACACTGCAAGAAAGCCTAAATCTCTGGAAGAAAATAGTGGTTAAACCTAAAACAAATGTTTCTTACTTCAATTTTGTTTTGCTCTTTAAAAAAAAAAAATCAAAAATCTGTTTCAAAATAAAATGGAGACTGAGTTTTAAAGGAGTAAAAAAAACAGGGTACAATGCAGAGCCAAACACAGTGAGCTCCAGTTTAAAAAATAAATAAAAAAAAAAAACTGGGGCAAAGCCTCATCAGAAGAACTTTCAGCCACATATTCATAGAGATTATGAGAATTAAGCTATTTAACCTAAAGGCTACTGCACCAGACTGGTGTGTAGGATATGAAGAACCAAAACACAAACATTTACGCTCTATATAGGCCAAATCTTCCATAATGTCTGTTTTCTATGTTTTTGTCTGTGTGTACAGAGTACTTTTTAAAAATGTTTTTCTTGTTTATTTGAGCATTTTCTAATATTCCATCAGGGTTATGAGTAACACTACAGAAGTTGCAAAGTAAAATATGGTATAGTCACTTGTACCTTCTCATTGTACGAAGTGCAGGTTATGTATTTTTACTGTTTCTTTTATGTGATAAGCAAACTCAGCGTAGCATGTCACCAGCAAATCTCCGGAACACATTAAAGGCAGATCACCACAGACTGATCACATATCCAAATCTTAAAATGGTAACGTAAGCTAAACTTTTCCTTCCTGAATCAATGACGGAATCTGTGTGAATCGTATTTGGAGAGTTTGTGTTTGTCAGTTGAAAATATGATTGTTTCAGTGTGTATGCGTGTGTGTGGACCGAGGTCACCTTCCCCCCTCTCACCCTGGGAGTGTGTGCTCACAGGGTGTCTGTGCTGAGGGGATCTGGGGTGAATACAGAGTGGAGCCTCACTGGGAATAAGCTGTCAGATGAAACACTGAGGAACTACTGAGAGACACAAAAAGAGGAAAGTGTGTGTATAGGAGTGTGTGTGTGCATTCAATTGTGTGTGCATATGGTGAGTTATTATTACCATGAGTAATAATATCCTACTGTATATATGCTTTTCCTTTTGTGTGCATATCCACATCTTCATATCTTCTGTATGTACATCTATTTACATGTTTTGTCTGAATGTGTGTGTTTTTGTTCGTCTATGCACGGATCTACACACAACTCTGCATGTGTGTTTTGGTTTGTGCATGCATGTTTTTGTGCCCTGTGTCCAGGGGAGCTCTAGTTAAAAGGGAAGCCCCTCACTCTCTACACACTGACTTAGGATTCTCTTTGCCTTCCTGAAAGTTCACTGCAGCATCCTGCACGCATGACTCTCAGTCCACGCACATATACGCAAACACACATTCATTTAATATCTACCTCTTAAGCATCTCCCTCACACACTTTCACCTTCTCAAGCTGAACTGTGTACTCTTGAACCCTGGTACTTTGAGCTTGTGGGAGTTTAGATGGTTTCGAGGATGGAGAAGCTTTTATATGCAGCGTACACACAGACACAAGTACATCTAGAAGTCTTAAACTAACACAGACGGGAGCTTTGAAGCAGTAAAGGTGGGACGAAGACGAGGTCAGCAACCTCTCTCAGTGATTAATGCATAATATTTTCTAGAGGAGTGAAATCGGATATTAGTACACCTTTCAGCACCAGAACCGAGTGTTGTTTCAGATCAGTTGGTTCTACGGCTGACATTGAAAGTTGGATGCATCTGACATCACTTCAAAAGGCTGATGCTCTCACATCCGCTTCTCCCGCTTCCTATGACTGACTGGATTCAAACTTGGTGTGAAATCTTTAAGAAAAAAAGTTTTTTTTTGTTTTGTTTTTTTGCAATGTTGAAAAGTATTTACTAACAAAAAGTAAATTACATTTTGTTTTATTATTTATTTCATCCACTCTGAAAGCTTATTTCTTATTTGTATTCAAGCCCTTTTTTTATTTTTTCAGTTGCAACAAGCAACGTGCACACACACACACGCACACACACACCATGTGACAAAATCAAACTTTTGCTATGTGAGTTAAATCTCTTTTTACTCATAAATCCAATCTGAGTAAACTTCTGTCACATTTTTGCAAACATATATCACACCATCCATCTGATTTCAAAGCATCGTTGGGACGAAAGTGGAGAATGAATTTGGAAGAAAAACTTAAATCGGATCACAAAACATGTCTGCGGTCCGTCCCTAATGTGCTGCGCGGACAGACATAAAAGAAAGCTTTCATGTTTCCTGCCCCAGCCACTTGAGATAGCCTGCATATGTAATATAAATGGAGGAATCTGATGTCTTTGGCAGATATAACATTTTTGTCTATCACAAATTAGTCATCTCTTAATGATCTATGCTCTTATCAAGTTTTATGTAGTGAAGTTTCTATTTTTACATTTAAATGAGTCTGTGTATCAAACTAATTTTGTGCTGCTTTGGATGCAGCTGTCTTTCTTCTTGTTTTAGTAGAGCTTATATATGTCATCTGCAATCTGAAAGTATTTCTTTTGTGAATAATTCCCTCCTTGTTTTCGTTGGGGGATAATTTTTCTGAATATATATTGTGTTTTTTGCTCCCTGTCACATTGCTTCTGCAGTAAGTTTGCAAGGTACAGAGTGAACTGCACTGTCAGGAACTTGTTGGTTATTAACGGCGCACAGACGTGGGAAACGGAGAGAGGAGTATGGTAATGCAACGACGATGAGAAAATGTGCGCATGTGTCCCTCAGGTAAAAACAGGGGAACATGGAATCAAATCTGAGCCAACATCCTGAGATTGTTCCTGTTGATAAATTGATATCATTAAATATAGATGCAGAGTGTTTCATTCCTGGTGCCGTGGGCTTGGAGCGGCGAATGGGAATGCTTTGAATCCAAGGATGGAAATTTCCCCCAAATCATCAAATCTGACAACAAAGGAAAACTCAAATAGACTGCCTTAATGAGTTAAACACACACGCATGCATGCACACACATGCACACTTACACTTGTTCTTGATCTAATGAGTCTTTCAACCACATTCCTTATCCATCTGTCTCCTCCTGACACACAAAACACACTCGCACACACACTTTTTGTATGATCAATCCACATCAAACAGTAGATCATTTAAATATTCATATAAGGTGTTAGAAGATGGTTGGTTGGTCTCTCCCTCTTTCTCCGTGTTTCTCTTTCTCTCACCAGGTATATTAATAATTCCCCCTGTCTATCCACCACACAGAGTTGGAGGTTTTTCCCTTCAGACAAAGTTTCTAGAAGTTACTATAAATTAATAAGAGTGTGTTCTCTGTGAAGCCGGCAGCTTTGAACCCAGCGTATTGATCTTGCAGGTGAGTCGGCTGTGCCGGATCACGACTTCAAACAGAATCCAGTGTTCCTGTGGAGAGGCCGGCCCAGCCCAGAACAATACCCATATTACCCCTTCATATGACCGGTCCAATCTTAGAGGTGTAGGGTGGGGGGGGGTGGGACAGAAAGGAAATGCCGACTCGCGATTGAGGAGGTAAAGATGGCTGAGGTGAGATTTTGATCAAAATGATTTGCGGAAGAGTGGTGGAAAGTGAGACCAGCTATGGACATTAGGTTTGATGGAGATGTTGAATTAATCACAGAGAACTTCCAGATGGACGGATGTTGTCCTGTCTCTAATGGATATGGTGCAGTTTGGATCATTATGGAACATTAAGTGAACAAAACTGTTGTTGTCATTGGAATGACGAGCTGAAATGATAACTTACTTTATGCTTTATCCTTAGTTATACTTTGTACATACAGTATATCTTGTATGAAGACATTCCTGTGGCAGGTTTGACAGATTCAAGCAGATATTGCCTGTTTTTCCACAAATATATATGTCAGGTACTTTTTTTGGCACCACACACATTTGTAGAAATGTGGTCACAAAAAAAAAACAAACACAATATTTGAAAAAGTTTAAAAAGATGTGAATAGTACTAAAACTGAATGATTACATTCATGATTTAAAAACCCTTTAAAGAAAATGACTATTTCAGAAAGAGAAAATGTTTGATAAATGAAAACAAATCTGTAAACTGGTTTTATCACGGTGTTCTCGGGTCTCCTGTTGTTGTGGGAGAAATGTGAACCACAGTTTTTCTTTTTGGTAAACTTAGGAGAGCAAACAATACCATGGTTTTTTTTTCCCCACAGCAGCACATTTCCCCCAGGGATTATCTCACTGACATCTATCCCACCTTAAACAAGGGCAGGAAAGAACCAAAATCCCGTTCAGACATGCGGCTGCAACAATAACTTGAACACTCAGTTATTCCTCACAATGAAGTGCTGCAACTAGTAATCATATACAGTATATGCTACATAAAATGCATGAATTAAAATAACCCAAAGATCTAATTAATGCTTTTCACATTTATGCTTGAACAGGATGTCATTTTCATTTTCATGGATATGTCTGTGGAAGATAAACAGCAACAAGAAAAAAGTAAATGACAAATGCAAAAGTGTAGTTTTTAAGTTTCAGTTAAAAAATCTGAGTAATGCTTGTGTCCGATCAAGGGCTTTAAACATTCCCAAACAGTAAAGTGAAAGCAATGATATGCTTTAAATTTGCTTATTAATCTTGAGAATAATTTATCTAGCATATCCAGTTAATTCACTGCAGAGAAGAAATATAAAAAGTTCTGCCATCTCAGGTGAAGAATTTTGAATAGTGAGTGCTGTCTGAACTAAAATACAGCTTCATTTCTTTAGCCTCATAGCATGATTGCCTAATTACACTCTCCTAACACTGCTGCTTCGTTTTATATTTATATGAAATTAGATATTTCAAAGTCTATATAACCTTAAAATATTGCTGAGGCCATTATGCTATGAGGCTAATGATTTGTAAGACAAAATGACAAGAAATCTTCTAGCAAAGTGAAAATGATTACAATAAAAATGTTTATAATATAAGTTGTTAAATGTCTGTAAATACTCTTAAATAACATTTTTAGTTAAATTTTTTTTTTACAGTAATGGTGATCAGGCCAATGCAAAAGAACCAGGAATTACATTTTTGTGGCAGGACTGACTTAATTCTAAAACAAAAACGTAACTAATTGTATATTTGCTGTGTTTTATGACAAATTCTACTTTACAGGACCTCCAGGATGAACTGTCTTGGGTTTGCATACGTTCTGGTTCTAAAGAATTAAAGTTTAAGTGAAAAGATTAACTTTGTGATGAAAAGTTGGGAAACTATGGTACAGTTTACTGTAAAGAAGCCGAAGCGTAGTTTTATTATAGACGGTAAATACATTTATATCATAGAAAAGGTAAAAGAAATAAAAAAGGCTCCAGGCATAAACATCTGCATACACACAAACAAATAAAATGTTGTGATGAGCTTTTAGTCACTATTCAGTCCTCCTCGTGTGTGCTGATGAGACTGCATGTGTGTTTGAGTCAGATGGAGGCTGTGTAAGTGCTGATTAGCGATTAGCAGGTCTTGAGGCTGACGGCAGAGCTGATCAGTAGTTCCTCTGTGTCAGAGCTTTAGGGAACAAATCCCAACATTAACCCGGCTCTTATCTGGCTGGTGGAGTGCTAGCAGCAGCCCGCCAGCCATAGGCCGAACATCCAGCTACAACCACCAGCTAAGGCGTGTGAATCCTCCTCAGACAGTGCCTCATTGTTGTCTCATTTCAAATCAAAACCACATTTGATCATTACAGAGCATCTAATGCTGCTCTCAGCATCAAAGTTGATGGGCTGTGACATGCAGTGTTTAACAAGAATTTTAAAGTTTGTTATTATCCACTTGACAAAAATGACATTTAAGCGGTACCCCTTGAGGGAGAAGTATGTGGATTCCTATAGTTCTATAAAAAACATAATCTCGTTGAAACGCGATAATTGGGTCAAAAAGGTCCTTTTAAGAGTTGACGTGTGCCTCAAAAGACTGGAGGAATACTGACGCATAATTGCTCTGACTTTGGCAATAATTCATATAATGAGCACATAAGGTGTGCTGCTGAATGTCAGTGAGTACAGAGCTGAGACCTGAGTTCACCCCAAGACAAATTAGGCAAGGAACTCTACTGCCATTGTAGTTTTACACTGATAAAGGTCAGCTCATCAGTGACCATCTGCAGTGTTAATTTCTCTCTGAAGTGCAGAAGAGAAATCCCACTACTCAAATATTGTTCTACAAAGTTTTAACAGGTTCTTTAGCTGGTTAGAGTTCATCAGCTTAATCCTCATGAGCTGATTTATGTGGGCAGCTTCATAAAAATTCACAGAAACCATTGATAGTGAGACTTGGTGAGACATAGCCTAAAATACCATGAGGATGAGCCTTGAATCAAGAGTATGAACATGATTGATGGCTGGCTGTTTTTTTGTTCAGGAGAAATAAAATAGTTCCTGCACAAAATGCAAAAGAAAGTTTTCTTGCATTTTGAGCAACTGGGTTAGAATTTCTTGATGAAATATTGATATTCAGTTTTTCGAAATTCATTTTTGTTGATTTCAACTCCACAAGTGTAATCCAGCTCCATTATATTCAAAACATATAACCCAATAATAGCTTTAAAACTTTGCAACTCACACCAAATTAATTTATTTTCTTTAAAAAAAACACACACGCAAGCTGGAGGAAAAATAGTTAGAAAAAATTTAATTTCCATTTATAATTTTCTCTGTGATTCCACCTGAAGTAACTTTTTTCACTTGTGTTGTTTTGATTCAGCAGGCGCATCATCTTAACTAATAAAGTGGCAACCTGTGATGTCTAAAATGAAACTTGGAAAACCGATGCTCAGCTCTAAACATACCTGCATTATTTAGCTTACATCTATCTGAATCAAGCAAAGATAAAGCTTTAGTTTGCAATGATCACTGCAACAAGGAGGTAAAATTAATTCCAGCAGTGCAAATGGATTTTTGTTAAGTGCAATGTTTCTAAAGAACATTGAGAGAGAGTCTACAATGTTGTTCATATTTCAAAGTGGTCATGCACTTCCCTGTATGTGTTAAATATCTTTAGTTTTTTTTAACACATCCAATTTAAATAATTAAGTCTTTGCCAACCTTTGACAAAGACCACGCATTTACAGAAATTCATGTGCTGTAAGCATGCTCTGCAAAGGAATTAGTGTGGATTAGCTCTATTAACAACACAAAATTGGGTTACAGTATACACTGAAATCCACCGAAATCAGTTGTAATCATCATCAGAGGTGTTTCGGCAACAATAACAATTCTTTGAGGTCCCTGGATTCATATGGATGGCCTCTTTAAATTAAAGTTATTTCCATCAGGTTTTGCAAAAATGTTACTTTTAAAGAATTTCACATATTTCTTTTAGGGCAAAACATTTTTTTAATTTCAACAAGTAATGCATCTCTGAAAACTTTTATTCAAAGCCCTTTAAATAAAATGCAAGAACTAGGTGTACAAACTTCTATATTGGTCATTTTGGCAATTATCAGCACATATTAGAAAATTATTCTGGATTTTACTGATTTAATGCTGCAGTTTTCACGTACTTTGGTCTGCATCACACCTCATACGTTTTTAATTGTTCAATTCAAACTTGTTTGATTGTAACAGAGTTTTACACCTCTGTGTGGTTTGACAGCTGGAGGGCAGGAGTCTTACTGGTTATGACATGCGTCAATCTTTATACTAGGCTCCGCCCACCATGCCTTAACCAAGTAGCCGGTTGAGCTGCTGTCAGCTGCTCATCACTCAGTCTTTTTCATGTTTGCCTTTTTTCTGTTTGTGTGTGAACAAGAAAACAGAGTATTCACAAACGCACACACATACACACTAAAGTTTCTTCGTCTTAAGCTGCTGTGCACGTTTTTGGTGTTTCTGTGGATATGTGCACACAAATGTACGCTCTACTCCTTCACACACAGATGCACACCAATCCTTTCACCAACCCCTGTGTTGTCAGCCAGGAGGGCAACATCAAAGAGACTCTAGCTGTGGGCACAAGGAGCCTGGAGACTAGAGTGGTCCAGCAGAGGCAGCTGGAAAGCCAAGTGGTCATGGGGAGCCTGGAGAGCAGGGTGGTTCTAGAGAACAAGGTGAGCCTGGGGAGTGATGTTTGGTATACTGTGGAGAGAGGTATAGGTCCATAAAAAGAAGCCGATGGTGGTCCTGGTGAGCACGGAGGGCCTGAGGAGCAAGGTGGGGATCCATTAAAAGAGGATGATTGTGGTCCTGGTGGTGCAGGTCAGCCCCAGAGAGCATGATGGTAGTGAAAAACAAGAACTGAAAGGTATATGTAGTAATTGGAGCAGTAATGGAGGCACTGCAGCAGTTAGAAGTTCATCAGAACTTTATATAGTAGAATGATGCTTTTAATACAGCTGTTGCTCTAAGTGTCAAGTTTATGTTTGTTGCCTCTTCTTCTGTAATGTTCTTAACCATACACACACAGCAAAAGAGCTATCCAGTGCTTGCAAACAAAATTGTACCTAAATGAGATGATGCCAACATTTTATTGGCTGCTAGCAGAGGAGAGAGGAGGGCTTGCAGAAGGCAGTGGAAGCTGGGCAGGAGAGCAGGAGGAGGTGGTGGGAGGTGGGCAGGAGAACACAGGACTGCTGCTGTTGCCTCTGAGGCAGAGGTTGGCTTCTTGCTCTCATCTGCCCGTCAGAGCCCTCCTCTGAGCTGTCACTCAAAATGATGGACATCTGCTTTTGGATGAAGGCGAGAGGTTTGAAGGAACCAATTTGACTGACTGTACTATTTTTTTCTGAGAAAGACCATGCAGCCTGTAACCATGACTCCTGCAACCATACAGTATCCTGTATTTATAATAGGCTTATCATTCTTATTTGAAAATGTATTTATTTGCACAGGCTTTATGTGTAAACACCAGTTATTGTATGTCTAAATAGTCTGAATTACTCTTCTTTTTATTTGCTTAATTGACAGTTTCCATTAATATGTTGTCATTATGATGGTTATGCTCTTCACCAATGCCTCTCGGTAATCTCTCTCATCAGTGTTTAACAACTACCTGAATCAAAAGATAAGATAATTCAGAAATAAGAGTTATGTATGTATTTGTCTGAAAAGACTCAACTTGCACAAACATAACTTAAAAACAACCAAACAAGTTTGCATTGCAAAGGTTAAAATAGTGTCTTAGAAAGTTTGTTTTTATCCACACTGTGTAGGATGTTTGGCTTATGTAATAGCTGAACTAAACAAATAAATTACCGCACATATGAATAGATGAGCGTCAGCAGGAGGGTTGTACAACTTGATGGTTACAGTAATGCGGCTTTATCGGATGGCTCCACTAAATGTGCTTAGTTGACTGAGCAGCATGTTATGGAGTAAGTATGAGGTGTTTTTTAATGTAACCTTTATCTTGGACAATATCCTCTTTTCTGAAAACAGTCCAATACCACCTCGACAACATTACTAGCCTCGCAAATCAGTGTGTTGAGTCTGTTGTTAGCATTATTATTTGTATTTTCTTTATCCTCTGTATTTATAAGAGGTGCACACTGAACCTGTTTGGGTTCTTAAATTCAAGATGTTAAAATGAAAATATTAAAGAGATTAATTCATAAATAAGAGACACAAAAGAGGACAGGGATCAATCATGCTCATATGTATAATTATTAAGCAAACTGGAATAAACTAAATACTAATACTAGAATATTTAAATTACATATAATGAAAGCAAGATTTTTTAAAACAATTCCACAGTATATCCACCAACACACATAACAACACATGCAATTTTATATCTAAACAGAGAAGAGAGAAACTCAAACATAATGTCCATGACAAGAAAAGCCAGTAGTGACACTGATTATTTACATTACTATGTTCAAGTACCCCACATATGTGTGTACCTCACAAAGCATCAGGATATGACGAAGACGAGATGACACCAGACTCAGAAACAAAGATTATAAGTATTCTTTAATATGATATGTTTCTTTACCAGAAACATATCATGGTAAAGTTTTAAAGAGTTGGACTTTGTGATCGTCAGTCACAAATAAATACACCAAATAAAGGTTAATAAAAGCAGCAACATCTGAGATTAATCTGTATTGATTTGTCTTTCTGATATAAGGAAACTTCTAGAATTTTTATGTGTGCTCAATTATGCTGCCATTAGTGTTTTTTCTTAATTAAAAGATGTCTAAAATGTGTCTTTCTGTGTTCCAACACTAACTAAAAACAACATCCTTACATGTGACTACCAAATTGCTCACATAAAGCAAGAACCAGTAGATAAATATGTTGGAGCTTAATAAAGCATGTATTAACATTAAATTAAAGAACTTTTTTCAACATTATTGATTATATTTTTGAGCACACTTTCTCAATTTATTATTGAGCTTTCTTTGTTTACCATCTGTCCAGCTCAATGAACAATGCTGCAATTAGTGAAAATGAATGTGTGTGTGTGTGTGTGTGTGTGTGTGTGTGTGTGTGTGTGTGTGTGTGTGTGTGTGTGTGTGTGTGTGT
>JAOXYM010000024.1:19650071-19663318 GCA_028567055.1 Leptatherina wallacei
ACCGGTCCTCCTGAGCCCAGCGCTGCATTGCTTTACCTGTGACCTGAATGGAATAAATCATTGATAAAGAAGAGATCCTGTCCTGTCTTTGTTCTCGGGCTTCCAATAAAAGAACCTAATTCTAACAACACTATGACTTGTAGTCAGTGGAAGTCAGGAATCGATCCACCGACTTTTCCAGTTGGCAGACGACTGCTCTTCCTCCTGAGCTACAGCCATTACCCAGCCGGAGCCACCCATCGCCCCCACACGCATATGTTTTGGTTGTGTTTACCCACAATGCCATGTGCTGAACCCACAATGTACTTTGTTTGTAGTCTGCTTCCTTCATTTGGTCTTTTGTAAATATGACTGAAATAAACTATAACTAACTAACTACCACTTAAAACGGACCAAGCTTTGCGTTTGTAGGCGGACAGATTCTGCTTCTTTGAAATGATTTAGAGTTTGTTTACGCATTCACAATTCCTAAAACGAAGCTGACTTTCTGCAAACGGACGAGGATTCAAATCAAAAAGGCTGTTGTGATGTTGTGAATATGCTCTAAGAGTTTAAGTTGGGTTTTAATTTAGGACTGATCAACCGTCAACAGAAATGTTTAGTTGTGAAAAGCTGGTGTTGTTTGAGGTCACATTTATGAGGAAATATTAAAAAGAAGAGCTGATAGTGTTTGAAGCATCACTGTATATATTTGTAAATACGCATTATATCAGAAAATAAATGACGATTTGAATTATGCGCCTGTTGTATTTTCTCTGGTAAGTGTGTGGTCTCTAAAGTACTGCCGTGTGTGTGTGTGTGTTGCCAACCAGTTTAACACAGTTGCATAATTAACTGTAGCATTAGCATGCCTAACATCTCAGCTGCTGCTCCATAATACTCTCAAGAAGAAGCCTGTTAAAAATCCTTCCAGTAACTATCAATCTCTCTTGGGCACACACACATCCTCACACTTTCCCTTATGAGTGCCTGTGCAACATTTCATGTGTCATTGGAAAATGCATCTAATTGCCAGGCAGCAAACATTTAATCTCCTCTCTTTTTTCCCAGTGAACTTTATCATCCCTCTCTTTATTCAGGCAGATATGTGCAAGCATTGTGGGGGGGTGCTGGATCCAGGGATTCCTTGTTTATTTGCCACAGTCGAGCTGTTAGTTTCATTGTTGCAGGAGATTTTGTGTAATTAATTGGTTCTTCTGGGGGGTCAAGTAGTTTCATCTCATTTCAATCACCTTGTACATCAAGCAGCCATATCTGCACCTGTTTCCTGCTCTCTGCAGCTGCCAACTGGGCCTCCCATACGACTATTGATCCCATCAGATCATGCACACACACACACACACACACATTAGGAATGCTTTATTTGTTTCTGCTAATTAAATTTGCTGGAGCTGGTCTTGAATATTGCACATGTTTATTTTTATTTTGATTTCCAGATCACTGGTAGCTGTGGCCTCTGTAACTGCCATACCTGAGGAATGAAATTATCATTATAAGAGAGCTAATATTTGTGAAGATCATGTAGAAGTTATTAACATTAGAAAAAAATATGTTATGAGAAGCTTCATTCATGATATAGAATGAAGTTTTCTAGTCATCTGATGCGGTGTTTACCAGCAAGATTCTTTTATACACTCTCGATAATAACATTTTAATTCTGTGCCATAAATGCTAAAATATTTGGTGAACTCTGCATTAACTTCAACTGGATAGGAGTTTTTTTTTATTTCTAATTTCCTCTAGAATGTAAAAGTTTTCAGTATTTATATTGGAGACATTTTATGATCATATGAATAAGTCAGAAAGAGGCGATGCTATAAAAGGAGGAGTGGTTTGTTACAAAAAGATTTTGTCTCTTAACTTGTAGCTAACCCTCACATTTAAACCAAAACCACAATCTTTTCATTTATTCAAATGAAGCAAGTTTTCAGGTGAATATCTTCAAACCAACCATACATTAGGTTTTGTTTAAAAATATTGCTAGGAATTATTGTTCTAATTAGAACTTATTTAATAATCTAATACTTTACTGGGAAATGGGCTGGAATAGATTCTGAGGAAATAACAAAGACACTTCAAGATGTAAAAAGTGCCCACATGCTCATACTTTAACATCCATCACATGCAAGCGCTCAGAACAAAAGGGGGTTTAAGGGGCACTTGTCCCTCAAACTCTCCTCAGCTGAAAAGCTTTTGTTGACCTTTGAAAAAAGGTCTGACCCAGAGGGTTAAAGTTCAAGAGGGGCCACTTCCAACCAAGGCTCAACCTCCTAGAATTCAACAGTTTGCAGACATTCCTCCAGAAAGATCAAATTAAGATAAATGACTCATATACACTGTGTTTTGTAGTATTATTTGATTCATTTCATTACTTAAAAAATTCTATGAATAATAATGTGAGATGATGAATGAGCACCTATTTAAAAGTAAATACCTTGGATTAAATGAACTGTATGCTAAATAGCCAAACAGATTAACCAGCTATGAGTCCATTGTACTGAAAAGTGTTACATTTAACTACATCGGAAAGATATGAAAAGATTTTAATAAACATAAACAAGGTTTTGTTTTTGTTTGTTTGTTTTCAAGTTATCCAGCAGCAGGGGTGTCAGCTCCTTTAACACTGACGCCCTGATTTATCAAAGGTTTGCACCTCTTAAAACAGGTCAAAGTTGATAATGGGCATAAAAACATGCTGCAGCTGATTTATCAAACCTGTTGCAAAGTGGAATGCGCCTGCGAAACGATTACAATAGCGCTGCAATGCATTTTGCGCTTTTGCCTTGAATAAATATGCAATCTGGGCGTTTCTGCCAGAAGTGCAAAATACTGGGAGGAGTAGATGCAAATATATCAGCTTTGCAGAGCAACATGATTTACTAGGTTTTGCAATTACAAGCTCAACAGGAGGGCCATAATGTCCTTCACAGCTGCCCTTAGGACAATAATTTTGCACAAACAGTTCTGGTCTGAAGTCATTCAAGGGTCACAATATCATAAATAAAAGATTTTACCATTCATTTACTAAACATGGAACTGATTGTGCTGATTGTTTTTAGGCCTGTAAACTGTCTCGTATATGCGTACAAGCGGCTGCATCTGGATGATCAACTGCTGGATTGCAAAGGAACATCAGTCTGATTCAGAATGTTTTCTCATGGCCGCTTTGATACAATGACTGAACTTCTGGAACAAAATCTTCACATATAAACGAATCATTTGTGAGAATATTGAAATCACAACTGTTGTTTAGACAAATGTCAGAAGGAGGTGCGTTCATATTTATTATGTCTATAACAACTATGATGTCATCAACAGAACATGTCTCAGTCTGTGAACATACCTTGTTCTACATTATCTGCTCCTGCAGAAAGATCGCTCCACCTGCTGCTTAATATTGGTCAGAGAGATCTCTTCTGTCGGCCCCCCACCTGTCTTATTTGCTGAGGGATTATAGCTTTTTGTTGTTGTTGTTGTTGTTCTCCATCTAACATCTTGCCATCTTTTCTTAACCTCATCATATGTTATTCTTGTATTTCCTAAAGCATTTACCTTTTGGCAAATATCCTCCCATATTGCATCTTTCTGGTCACATTAAGATGTCTTTGCCATATTTCTATTTGACTGTCACTTTGCTCTAATAAAGTCTTAATTTTATAACAGCAGCATGAATATTCAGGTTACATAAAGATAACATCTGTGCAGTGAATTTGGCTGCATTTACATGGGCAATGATCTCCCCCAGTGACATCAAAATGCAGCAGAAAATGCTACAGAATTGTGGCATCAGAGATACTCATGTCACCCAACTATGGCAAAAGGTGATCCAATTAACCCTTTAAAGTTTGCACTAAGAAAAAAGGAATAGACTTTTTTTTTCTTTTTCTCTGGACAAAAATATTAAGAACAAATATTTTTTAAGCAAAGGTTGGGATAACAGTTAATATAATAACAGTTATGGAATAACAAACACTAACTTTTGGCATTACATACCCAAATTCAATGGTATAGATGGCCCAGGCAGGTCTATTTCCACACATTTTAGATAAGATTAATCATGATCACTAAAAAAGTTGCTCTATCAAATGGTAGAGCAGGGAGTTAAGTCATAGTGCAACTTGACTTTACAGATCACCTCAGTGGAGACAAAAGGAAACATGAAACAACAACGTGAAAAAACCGCTGTTCCAAAACTGGTCTCAAACTTGATTCTTATGTTTGTAATTCCTTTGATTATTTCCCACTTCTTGCCCAGCTGCCCTAATGAGGACTTTACCACTTTAAAACCAGTAAGCAAATAATCAACTTTAGAATTTGATTTAAATTGATATAAAATCACTTTTTGGGAGATAAGAAATGTCTCATTCTGCTGTCTTCTTGGTGTACCAAAGTGCCCTAACTGGTCTATAAGTTTAGGTGCAAAGCGTGTTAGGATAAAATGAAAGTCTCTCTGAGGAGAAACTCTTAAATTAGAGATTGTCAGGACCTACACACACAAACATGTAGGCATGGAAAACAGCGCGACGCGTTTTAAAGCTCATCTGCAAACTGATTCTGTCAGGAAGACTTAGTGACGTGCGGCTGCCTCCTACAGCTTTCCTCCATAACGGCACCAGTCGGCAACAGTGTTGTGCTGTCCACCAGGGAGAAGGAGAGGCGGCAGGCTCTAAATAGAGCCTCCTTCTGTTAAATATTAACACTCGCTTTCCTCTGACAGAGAGCAGCCCGCCATGTCGCCTTCCATCTCCACCACCAGGGAGATGCAACACAGCATACCACTCAAGCACACACAGAAACACATGGACACAACACAGCAGGATGGACAAAACAGAAATTAAGTTATGTATGTGCTCTAGATTACAGATGTTGTTTCTCTAAATAGTAGGGAACTTTTTCTTCTTTTGAAGTTTTATCAGAGGAGTACGGAAGCGTAAAGCTGTCACCAAAATTTAAAAAAAGGAACTTTACTGGGTTATAATGTGATGTGTTTCACATTTTTACAATAAGCTATCACGCTATAGTGTGATAAGGTCCCTTTTTTTTATTCAGGTGACAGCGCTACACTTCCGTAGTGGAGCATCTGAATCCACAAATTTTTAAAACTTTTTATAACTTTGATTAACACACATTTGGAATCTGAGACCCAAAATCTTTAAAATGATGGAAATCCAGTAGCTTTGGTTAAGAATTGTAAACACAGAATCTGACAAGATGTGAAAGTGTAAGAAATTGTTTTAGTAAAATTGTAAAATGCTCCAAATAGAAACTTGGATGCAACCAGCGTAGACATGGATTTATCCTACAAGCTGGATGATGGACTCAACAAGGGCATCCACATAGTGAAATATTTCACTGCTGAGCAGACAACTGCACATTCAGTACACATTAGTGTTTCCCTATATCTGCCACAATCTTGCAAGGTCCACAGACTTTTTATTGCAAGCCATTCATTTATTCAAACTTTAACCCTATTTCATTCAATCATTTATTTTCCAGACCTCTTCTATTGTATTCAGTGTTGCAGAGGGCCTCCAGGCTATTCCAGGTACCACCAATCAAGAGTTACGGAAGGAAAGGGTTAGCTAGGCATATTCCACATACAGCTGTGGTTACTGGTAACACACAATGAATCAATGAACCAGTTTAATATATTCATAGGATATTCCTTACTTTCATCATGCCTGTTTTTCACTGTGTGAGAAAATAGATGCAAAGTGCAAAAGGGAGTCACACAAGGTTCATGATCACTGTGTGAGATAGCACCAGAAAGGTGTCACCATCTTGCATTAACTTTGACAAGAAGTGTGATTTAAATGAAATCACAACCCTTATCCTAAACTAACCTGCTAGTTTTTCTGCCTAAACCTAGTCAGAAATAGAGTATGTGCTTCCTAACCAGGCAGTTATCTTTCTAAAACCAAAAACATGTAGCAAGTGATTTGTGGTTGTAAACCAGGTAATAATAATAAAGGGGCCTTAAAGTCAAGGGTCTGTGACTTGATGATCTGTGTATCTCCTCTCAGGATAACAGGGGAGGGCATTGATGCAGACCATTTGAGATACATCACAGGCAAAAAGAAGAGATTAGAAGGCCTGATATGAGAGCAAGTTTTATAACATTACTAATTTGTGCTGATTTTAAGACAACAATCAACTTTTCCTGCCGTAGGTGCATCTCTAGAACCACATTTTCCCATGATATCACACTGACTGACACTCTCTTGGCTCTGTCATTCCAGTATTTCGTTGCCTTTTAATTCTCAAATTCAATTTCATCCATCAGCACCCATGAACAGTTTTTGTCATACCATTACTTTACGGCTGCGAGCGATCAACACATCCACGCAAAACATTAAACAAAGTTAATGGGAAATTCTCAAGAAGTCTTTCAAATTTTCCTCAGAAACTCTCTCCTCATGGCTGAAGATGTTAATGTAATGTTTTCAAAAGACAGGTCCTTCCAAAAAACTGAGTCTGTTACATAAAACAACCCTCTCAAATTTACACCACCTGTTAGTCTCTGTGGTTGATGAGAATTTTTGGAGACTATCAGCATACTTGCACCCACACAAGCAGAATCTTTCAATAAGGTATGGATTCGGCGGAGGTATTATGCCAGCATGTTTAATTCATGACTGTTTTCCTTCTTTCTGATCAGAAACATGAAAGAGAGATTTTTGCCTGGAGAAAAAAACAAAATGGCTCAACTCATCAATACGCTGACAACACTCGTCTGCCTATTCAGCAGGTATGCGAAGGGAAAAGAGACAGAAATGCCAAACTTCATAAGAACAATTTATTCTAACAGCAGTCCATGTTACATTGTTGTATTAGCTGTATTTATATTGTTTTATTCTTTAATGTGGCATTCATGATTATGTCTGCCCGGAGGAGAAAACACACCAAATGAAAAAGCTTTCCACAGATGTGAATTCTCTGCATGATATGAAGGAATAAAAAACAGACCAGAGCAGAAAGTACATCTGTTATATACTGTTTGTTGTTGTTGTCTTATACCAGATTACTGCTAAAGAGAATTACCAGTTTACATTTTGGACAAAGTCTTCTGTCACATATTGAAATATCCCTTTTATATCAGTATTCAAACCTGTTGTGTAGCACATTGGGGATCATCCTTCACACTTTGCACACCTCTCCTATAGAATCTTTTTTTATTGTTTTTGGCTCAGTCATGGAGTGACAGTGAATATATTGTTCCCGGAAATGCCCTATTGGTTCAGACTCTGGTTGGGTATCCTGAATTTTTAACTGGTATTTTCTTGGTGGTTTGTTTTGGGACATTTTACCTTGAAGTGTAAACTTTTGCCCAATCTGAGATCCAGAATGTTTTCTTCTTGGATTCAATACTTTCCCCCTACACACACTGCATGGAATCATGGGAATATGACCAAATCTGTCTGTCTTCATCTAATTACTTCACTGTCACTAAAGTGGACTTTCATGTGCCTCTTGGTAAGGAATGATCTCTGGCCAGCCATATCTTACCATTTCACTGTGCTGGAAAATTGTGTATTTGCTGTGTGTATTTTTTATCAAAATATATGCAGAGAATATCTACATGCCTTGTTTCCTGGTGAAAGGGTAGGTTTGCAAAGGCAAGCCATCTATTTTTACCCTAACCAGGCAATTTAGGAGGCATATTCTTTACTGACCTCAACCATAAATTAACCATTCTCTTTTGTGAATTATAAAAACCAAAAACCAAGGAAAATAATTTTTTTATAAAAAGGGGTGGGAGAGCACATAGCTGGGTCAGGATATACCACAATTTATAGCAGTGATATCAAATTAAAAGCTAGAGAACAAATTTTTACCAGGAATTAAACATAAATCTCAGTTACAATCTAATAGACCCTTCTACTGTTACAGCATAGCTCCAATTAAAGACCCATTTGCAGGTTTATTTGTTGCATGTGTCCCAGAATTTTTAAAAGACAACACAAAATTGGTATACTTTGCATGTAGATACTCCACAGAATGTAAACATTGTACATATTGCTTCCAGAAATTCAAAATAGGAAGATGACTGGGTTAATCTCACTGCTTTAGGACAAAGTCCTAATTAGTAGAATGCTGCAATGAGGATTATTCCTCTGTAAGGTTCTAAACAATTTCCATTTCACAGTTATGAATCCTGCTTTCAGTGCTGTAAATATTTTTCTTCCATCGTCAGTACTTTGACACAGTCCTGTCTCAACCTCATGGCTTAGTTTTCCCTCTGATACAGACCATCAGCTGTGAGACTGTTCATGTGTGCTTCCTTAATTATGTCCAGTGGATTCAATTAGAAACAAGCAAACTCGAGTCAAGTTGTGGAAGTATCCTTAGGACCATTGATAGAAGTGGGATCTGGCAGAACTCAGTTACAAATGTCAAAACAGAATGAATATGTTTCGTTTTTCAATGGGATATTTAAGTCACAAAACTGTATGTAAAGTAATTAAAATTAGCTTCACCTCCAGCAGCTCCAATGATAATCTACTATTTACATATTGATGCAGTAGAATTTGTAATGTAATAATATTTTGAATATTATAATCAGTCTTTCAGATTAATTAAACCAGTCCTTATCATTTATATTTTAACTACATGACACAGCTATGTCTGTCCCGGTACTTTTATTTCAGTAAAGGATATGAATATTTCTTTTAACACGGTATCTTACAATGTAAGATAAATTTAGGTCAACATTTTCAGAAATGAGGGGTTGGAGATCTGTGACCCCTGCAGTCGTAAGTGTTGAGGCCCCTCTGTGAAAACTGTTGCCAAATTCTTCTCCATCGAAAGGAAGGCAAGAGAGAAAAGTTCCCCTGCAGGTCACCAAGCTGTAACTCTCTGCCATCTGAATGCTGCGATGTATTTCAGGCTATTAGCCTGGCTGAGCCAAAGCACAAACTTCTTGGTTGATTCATCTCATCGCTAGCTTGCATCTCCAGCCAGCATTGGCCTCGATGTGTGTGTCTGGCTGTAATAGTGAAGTCATTAAAAGTTAATCAGAGATGCACCATTGCAGCAGAGTGGGGAAGAATTGCCTCTGTCAGTGGCTCCGGGCACAGGAAATCATACCAGAGAGAGGGAGGGAGAGAAAGGCAGTGATAGAGACAGAAAAACACAATGAAGCAGACAGGCTGAAAGAGGGAGGGAGAGATTCTCATACTAATGAACCATCACTTCCATGTCTCAGCCGATGCCCTCCGAATCCCAACATCTGTCCCACCAAACCAAGCCTCATTATGACACCCCTCAACTAACCCCCAACCCACCACTGCCCCACACACACACATTCATATGTATGCACTCACACTCGCGGTCACATCCTGTCGAATCGCAGGGTGATGGTGGGAAAGTCTGCCCCACTGTAGTTGTCACATCACATCTACAGCACGACGGCCAAGGGCATATGCATGTGGGGTGTGTGCACTTGTCTATGTGTGTGTGAGATGGGGGTATGTGGGTGGTGGTGGTGGTGAGGGGGTTCTAGGTCTGGGGCTGTGCCTGAGGGCCTCGCCTGCGCTACAAAAGACTCCACTCAACTCCGGTTAGTCGCCCTCACTAGCATATCAGCACTGACGGACCGCACACACATAAATACGCACACACATTCATTTCAGCTCAGTTAAAGTTGATCTGATTTATCTTCTTTTTTTTTTTAACTGATTAACAGCTTTGCACTTTTGTTGGCAGGAGGCCGAAACTACACCACAGCCGTGTGATCAGCGCAAAATAAAGTGGTCATGTTCTTTGCTTTGTGTTTGCTTTGCATTTGTGTGTTTTCTGCAGCTTTGCACTTGTGAACACAAGGGAAGCAGCTGATGAATGTGTGTAAATGTGTTTAGGTGTGTGGGTGCGTGTGTGTGTGTTTGCCACGTGCTATCACTCTCTTGCTAGGGGTGACAGGTTGGTTGGGGACTAATGCAGCGCGACGGAACTGAATGTGGCCTCGAGCAAAGCAGCTGCCTGCAGCCAGTCCTCATCTGAGCTGTCAGACACACACACACACACGCACACTAACACACAGAACAACCCATTCCAACAGAGAGAAAGCGAGTTTAGGATCCACATACACCATAAACACACTCATGAGCATTATAACCCCCGTCACCCCTACTTTTCTGCTTGTGTGGATTCCGGATTGTAATGGCTCTGCCCGGATGAGGTGGTGGACATGGCATGTTGGGTTTGGCTGGTTGACTCTACACTCTTCTGTTTGTTTCCTGGGGAATCACTGGAAAATATAAATTTTATGAAAAGATTAAAATGGACGTTCTCCTGTCATATTGTGTTTAACATGGAGGAATTCATTTGTGTACAAAGCTCTGCTGTGTGCTGACACATTATGCTGTAATAAATGAAAAACAAATCATTTTTTACTTTCTTCTCATTTCTGCTGTTAAGTAATCAATCCAATCATGTTGGATTGCTGACTTTTACTGACTTTTTACTCATTACTCTCCAGCTCTGACTGGGATGTGACAGAATGCAATGTTCTCCAACAGCACAGTGGTTTCTCTCCATCTTTAAAATGGAAATAAAACAATGGAACACCATATTGATGCAGTCTCTATTATCTATGACCATTTCAATCGAAGTGTGAGGTTTTTTTTAAATGTCCAATTTTGCGTTTACTTCTAAAGTTGAGACCAAGCAAAGCTATTTGAAAAAGGAAATCCTGAATAACAATGATAAGTAAACTATTTTTGTACCTTTATATGAAATTTTATTTAATTGAATTAAAATAATTGTATTAATCCCTGATGGGAAATTATAAATATATTTATATTAATTCAAACAATGGATTAAATTGTATGCTGTTGAAAATGCTGAACATGATTTAACTCACCTTAATCTGCAGCCTTGATGAAAAAAAGTATTTTTCCGCAAATGATACATAACAGTTAAAAAAAATTAAATGATAAAATGTTTTTTTATGGGAAACATTAAAGGATGTTACACATGATTTAATATCTATTCAACGTTCTCTTACAGAAGAGTGTCATAGCTCCTGTTGTTCTCCTGCAGGTAGTTTCATTAATAATTTTTTTTTCTTTTAAAAATACATTTCAGAGAAGCGAAGGTACAGAGGATGAAGTAAAACTTTTCTATTTGACTGACTTTCACACTCAGTTAACCTTTATCCTTCTTTTCTTAATAACATGTAATCAAAGATTTCAACATATAGCTGTTAGTATAGACAGGACGTTTTGATGTTTCAGTTAACAATTGTTGAAAATGATCATGTTAATTGTTGTACTAGTAGGTTTTCTTTCTTTAGGAGGTGGAAACATTTCTGACTGTTCAAATTTAAAGGTTAGGAGATAATGTAACATATCAATCTTATGAGCTCAGAAATTGAGAATTTTTTTCTGTAGTTTTTTGCTCGTAGTTGGGTTGACCTCTGTTCTGTATGCAGTGAAACCTCTAAAACAAAAGTTCAATCAGTCCCACAGAAAACCTGTTTTTTTTTTGTTTAATCTTTATTTAAAAGAAAACTGCATTTACAGTTATCTAAGAAGTGTTTTAAACTGTTGAATTGCAAAGTATTTTTCTTGTACATTGACTGCATAAAAGAAGTACTGTGGCATCACCCATCGGTGTGAGGACTACCATATCAGTCAGATCCATGACTTCAGTACTTACATTGGCAGCTTGCAGATTTTAAGCCAGAAGAGACCGTATTTAAGTTACTGCAGAAGGACAACGATGCTAGACAGAACCAAATTTACTTGATGACATTATTGAATCTATTTCTTAATTTTGGATTGAGTCTATTGGATTCAGGGGTTTCTTTGGCACCAGAACCAGACGAATCTCACTGATACAGCGCATTAGGGTCTCACTGTTGGTTGCATCCATCTTTTATACGCTGTTCAAGACTCACTTGTTGGAAATGCACCTCTCATTATTTCAATCAAAAACCATAAATTAGATTAGTCAGTCCTCACCTTTTAACAATAATGTCAATTTTGTGCAACGTTATTAAATAACAGCAATGGACTGTTTACCCTCCAGGTGGCTGAAAATCAGAAGGATTGTTTATGGTTACTGCTGAGCAGTGGACTCTGAGGAACAGAAGTATAATGAGAAACTAACTATCAGTCATATTTACCCTGAAACATTGCCTCCAATGTCGCCTTTGGCCATCAGGACCTATTCCCCTCATAGCTTAGATTCTCCACTTGTGGTCGACCTATATTTACCCCTGTGGGACTTCAGTGATTATACAAATCTCTCCAGAAACCCACCATTCTCTCCGCAGGCTGCCACAAGTTGGCAGCCGTCTGTGTAGTAGAATAAAGCAGGGTTTCCTCAGATGGGAACCAGGAAGTAAATGGCTTTGTTGGGGTTTTTGCATCTAAGATTAAGATTGACAGGATGGTATTTACAAACCTCTAAATCAGACAGGTTTGAAAGAAAAAGTCTTTTTTTCCCCAGCCTCATTTTGAGAAGCCGGTTTCTGCAGAGTTTGGGTTCAGAAAATGAGGATAAAGATTTACTTGTGATGTGATCAATACAGCGATCCCTTAAACACAACTTCCTCTAGAACTTCCTTCTACCCAAACTGCCCTCACATTCTAGATTCTTGCACGTCTTTAAACAACATTGGGACATTTTTGCTCTCCAGCACATTATAATTATCTTTTGTTGTTTGCAATCTGGAGGGCAAATCTATCACTTTATTGGAGCTGACGTTCAACTACCCCCATGTTTACATCAGAGCTGGGGTGGTTGCCATGGAGATGGAGTGCCCCTCTTAACTGGTGCACTCAGGAATAATGCATTGTTGAACAGTGCCTGAGGCTATGCACACACACACCCATCGACACACACTAATCCTTAACATCTGCTATAGCGTATGTGTATATAAATGTGTGTGCGTGTATATGAGTGCAAAATGTGTGTTTGTGCACATGTATAAAATGCACACTAGTGCTTCACTTGACCAGTTCATAGATAATAGGAGTTAAGGTGGACATTAGGTTCATTGGTATTTGCCTACAGCAGTATGCACATGTACAGTACAGTATGCATGTGATTGTGTGTGAAATGGTCAAAGTCATGGAGGGAGGGAGTGCTGACATGAGTGTTTTTCACACTACTGGTGCTCCCTCTGGTGGATGGTGATCCTTACTGCTCACACACAAACATGCACGGTCACACACACACACACACACACACACACACACACACACACACACACACACACACACACACACACACACACACAC
>JAOXYM010000024.1:19675478-19709878 GCA_028567055.1 Leptatherina wallacei
AATAAAATATCGCTGGATCCCTGATTGGATAGCTGCATCACTAAATGCAAGCCTATATGTATGCATAGATAAGGGGACAGTCAAACAAACCAAAATTCCAGTTGTTAAGACATTAAAGACTGAATTTGAGAATATTTTCTATGTGAAGGCTTTAGTGAATAGTCCATTACTGTATAACTGTAATGACTATGATTTGATTTTAGATCATGTTGTAGTCTTTTCTTTCCACTTAATTGTCACAAAATTGTCACTCTTCACTGCTGTGGAACTAAAGACTGAACATCAACAAATTGTTGAATGTTTTCTTTTCAAAAGGCACAGCAATTACTCTAATGCAGGGTTCTTTGACTCTTGTCCTCGAGGGCCACTGACCTGCAGGTTTTACTCATTTCCCTGCTTCAACAGACCCGGATTAAATTAAGCTGGTCCCCTTAACACCTTTTTCTCAGGTTCTGCACAAGCTTGCTAATGAGCTATCAATGTAAGCCAGGTGAGAGCAAACAGGGAAACCTGCAGTACCCCTCAAGGAATGGAGTTGAAGAACCTTCTGTAATGTGTCACTTCTGTGTAATCTACTTGTAAAATCGTGACAATAATACCAACAGAAAACATTTCAATCCTCAAGTGCAGCATAGTTTTTCTTATTCTACATCCTAAACTAAAAATTTGTCGTAAAGCAACATCCCATTTTGTTCATTTGCTTGTTTGACCAAACTTTGACTTAATTTGTTGGGTTCTTGATCATTTTAGTTTTTTTTTTTACAAATGTGTTTACACCACTCCTGACGCAAAATGAGCTTAGATATGCATGGAAACATCCAAATCCTTTAGGAGGAAAAAAGCGCTTTGAATGGTAAACATCACTAAAAAAGTGCTATATAAGTACAGTCCATCTACATTCTATACATTTGTGACTCATCATTTCAACATACACTGAAATTCTCTTAAAAACCTTCAGCACCAAATTACAGTTGTACAAACGTGTACAAACTAGCAGGAAAGGCTACAAGTTTCCATCATTCCTTCACCATGTGCTTCGTTTTAACACACTGTGCACAGTCTTGCTTTTGCTTTTCACTTCTTCATTGTTGACTAAATTATGGAAGATGACAGAAACAAACTTCAGTGAAAAACAGAGTTTAATCATTTGCCGTTGAGTGAATAATTTAGTTTCCTCCTTTTCATCATTTAAATTGTGATATCTTAAGTTTTGTCCAGTGCATTAATTGAAGGTTACACGGGATTAGATTGAATATACTGAGAAGGCACTAATGTTTTATGAAGTAGCCTTGAACTCTGTATGTTTTATGCGATGTCCTCCTAAAAAGAGACTGAAACAACACAAGAGTCAAAGCAGAAGTTCTCATGAACAGACTTTATTTGAATATATGGCATGTACAGATTTCACTCAGTTTAATTTATCAATGAATTATAATGAACCTTTATAACGTGCTTTCTCTACATTTAAAACAACACTAAAGGTCAAAGTGTGCTGCCTGGAGGACATCATGTCACTTTAAAGCTTACCTTCTAGCTTTGTGTGGTTTTCTTAATATTTCAAGTCCCTGTTTCTGGTCTTGAAATATAAATCTACTTTTCTAGAGACAGATGTATAGCAAAGCACTGAATATGATGGATTTATCTCAGTCTATCTCCTGTCATTTCTCACAGATCCACATGTAATGAGAACTTAAACTTGTCCATTTGGACTGGATTGAAAAACTGAAAGAGCAAGTGGCCAGATAATTTCATCCTTAAAGATTTTCTTTTAGCGGCTGCCTCGGCCTCTATTTCATCCAACTAATTCAATGTACACTGCACACATTGACTCTCACACAAACACACACATACAACATATATTCAAACAGCTCTGCTTTAAAAGATTACAGAGATTACATAGGAATTACACGATCAAAGTCATTGAACCTGCATCATCCTCCACCCCCCTTGCATGTGTAAACTTACTAGCTTTAAAAGTGAGAGAGGGTGTAAATCAGTGTGTGTCAGTGCTGGTGTGTGTGCCCTCTCTCTTCTCAGAGACCTGCAGGTTAATCTCCCCTCAGGCTGCACTGCCGGAGCGGCGCACTCTGCTGGCTGGGACAAAAACAGCAAGGAGGGAGAAAACTGATGCACAACAATTACAATTTTTGTTGTTAATTATAATATCAATACAATGAAAATGAAAGCATGTGGACAGAATACAGAAACACTGACAAGTTGTTGTAAATTAAACAAATCCTTACTTGCCCATTTCCATCAAAACCATTATTTTTCTGTTGTTTTAAATACACTGTATGGTTAAGCTTTCCCCAACATCATGTAGTCCATTGATTGTGAATTGATATTGCTCCTATAAGCAATGCAACCTTAATTGGACGGAGAAAAAAAGTTGGAAATCACAAGAGATAAAAGATACAAGAAAGAGATTCAATGGACACTTAATTTTCATAAAATGTAGGACTAATTTAATTGAATGGGTTTGATCTGTCAGTATTTTAATGTTTATAAATTCTTCCTGGGTTTAACTGGCTGTATAAATGAAAGGTTGACTATGGCCTCAGAGAAAACTATAAGTGCTGGAGGTAAAGACAAAAAGAAACTCAAACTACTGAACAAGACATTTCAGTTAAAGATGGTGCTCACAAACACTGCATATGTGTCAAAGGACAGAAAGTTAACACCTCGCATGTTTTTTTAAAAGAATAAACCACTCAAATAGTTTGCAAGTGATGTGATGTTGAATCAGGAAGAAGCTGGAAAAAAGATATGAAATAAGGTAATCACCAGGTCTTCTCTAAATGCAAGCAGTTTGTTATTTATCTTTTAAAGCAAAAGGCCAAACCTAAGTATTTGTGTGTTGATATGGACTTTGTGTCCCACCCACCCTATACCTCAACTGCCAGTTGTGGGAGTGCTATGAGATTATCCAAAATCAATTTAGAAGCAATGTTGGAGCCACCAAAGAAAAAAAAAGTTAAACTCATTGCCAAATTCAATAAGAGTAATTTATTTGTGTGCTGAAGTAATATTGAATTTATACACAGATGCAGTTTTGAGTTAACAGAAAAATAGTTTCAATAAAAATAAAGCTAATCTTGACTCCGTTGAAGTCTTAATTAAGAAGAAAGCCTGGGGTCATTTATAAGCATTAACTCACACAAATAACTCCTATTTACATACATCTTAAGCACTAAAATATCCCAAAATGTCTGAAATTACACCACCACACTAAATACGTCATACACAGCTAAACAAAACTCAGAGATTAAAGAATAATTAATCAATTTAGTCAGATTTTTAGCGTCCTGAAAATCAGCAAGATCTTAAAGGACGAGAGACAGAGAGGAAGAAGAGATGATGAAAATCTGAAAGTAAATTTGTCTCCTTCCTCCCTGTACTAGATGGGAAATAGTCAGAAGACTTTTAGCTTTCGTGTGATCTTCAGGAGCACTTCAGAAACTCTTGAAAAGAGAAGTTAATGAACATTGATCGACGCACACACGTAGTACACAAGCGCACACATGCAGCAGGCTCACTAATCCAACAGCTGCTGAAGTTAAGTTTTAGAGATCAATTTTACAGCTTCGGTTCTACACGGTTGATGGCTGTAATCGTTTATTAAAAACTCTGTTAATCATTCGCCGTAGAAGACCACTAATTGATGGCTTGAAAGAAAAAATGAAATCCTCAACCGAAGACGCTGTAACAGACGTCTAATCATTGCTTATTTTTCTTTTCTTTTCTTTTTTGAAGGACAAAAAACGTTTTTTTTTTTCAAATAATAAAACCCATAATTGAAAAGAGGAGACGCCACTCTTCAGATTACATATTAACAAACCTGACACTTTCAAATGCGGAGAGGTTGTTTATAATTATTATTGCCATGTACAGGCCTGAGGATTAAAAAAGCGATATCCAATTTGTTGGTGACTGTCCGTTAGCAGCAGATTGGCCTTTTCTTCAGTTTTTTCGCAGCAGATGACACGTGTCTGACCTGGATTGAACTTTTGAATTGACTTCAGAAGTAATTACAACCACAAAGAACAACAATTAAACGCGCTAATTGGCAACACAAACTGGCAATGATACCTAGTGGCCGCCTCTAATATAACATGTAACCAAATCATGCATGTTATTCTTGCATTTATGGACCTTATTTCCTTCCTGGGGAGATGCGGGGGTCCTTAAAATAGCCTGAATGTCCTGCGGCTCTGTGTATAGGTGGGTGGGGTGAGTTTGGGGTGTCACCCCAGGGGCAGATAATAGCCTAATTAAAATATCAGGCCCATAGCATATGTATTTGACAGTGGCATAGTGTTTTTTATGTGATATTTGTTTGAATCTGTGTTAAATTTGTTAATAACGACTGAGAATAAAGCAGATTTGTTGAGAGTTTTAACCCATCTTTGTGTTCCGTTTCTCCCTGACTGTCCATTTAACAGCGACCACCTGTTTCCTGCTTCTTCTGCTCTCCTCACCTCACGCACTGCATGGGGAGAAATTAATTTGCTGCAGATCTTGAAGGCTTAAACGAGGCAGTGACGCCCCGGCCCCTCCCCTCTGCAAAACGACAAGTAGCCTAAATCCCCACAATTAGCAGATCCATATTAGCATATTAACCTGTGCTTCCTTCCGAGGCGCATCGTTTATGTAGGTCAGACACCATTTTCTTAATTACTTTTGCTGCTGATGGAGGACAAACATCTTCTGGTCCGTTTGTTTGCTTCCTTCATTGTGTCAGACGTTATTTTGGCTGGAAAGGTGCGGACTATACACACACTGACCCAGCCAGGCAACAGGACCGAATTAACGGACGCTTATGGCCATATGAGGCCGGTGTCTGACCGGAGTTGATTAAAACCCAAACAGACTCACAAACAAGGCCAACACGTGTGCAGATATACAAGAAGCAGACAGTGTTGTGATCATTTAAGTTGTGGTTTTCCTCTGACTGATACATTAAACATTGTAATTATATGTGCACATGGTAATTATATATGAAAATGGTATAAACACCAACCCTATAGACCTTTTTTAAACGCAGCATGGATCCATACACCCAATAAGTGCATCTTTACTTCCTCTAAGTGTTAGAATCTGACACAATAAACTTAAAGTTGTCTTAAAGCTTATAAGGAGATTAGTGCTTACCCTGGCACTAACACACTAAATGACTGGAGGCTATGTAATTTATTATAGATAAGTTGTGGCCCACTATTAAACCATTTAAACCAATCAGGTGAGATGACTGAGCATGAAAAATATGGCTCTTTTTACACAATATTAACTTTTAAATAAAACAAAACATATAGATTAGAGATTAAAAGTTGTATCTTTGACTATTTATTCAATAAAAGTTCTAATTTTGACTAACAATATTGGACTATTTACCACTCTATAAGATAGGCTTTTAATGTCTGTCCTCATAAAGAATTCATGCAAATATTGCTGGGAAATTACAATATTAGATCACACAGGCAATCACAAGTGTTGAGTTGCCAGATACGACACAAAACCTAATCTTCTGCCTGACCATGCTGCCTCACTTCCTCATTCTTGTCCCCTTTCTGGGGGCAAGAGTGAGGAAGGGGGCCCCTGTTCCCTCCAGGAGCAGCGGTCCATCCAGAAAATATTGGGGCTGATCTAAATTCTCGCCTCTAGGCTGTACTGTGCGGGGTTGCGGGCCTTTCCCTGCCTCGTCAGGCGGCAGATGGACTGGCTCCTGTCCGAAGATCAGTGCGCATCTGCTGCGGCGCTCCCAGCCCCCGGTAAAGAGGGGCCACTCGTCGGTGTTAAGCCCTATTATGATCGTCTACCATGCAACTGGTGCCTCGGGATTGCAGTGGCAGTGGATGCACACCCTATATACAGATAACCTTTATTTATTCAGATTTGCCACTAAGACCTTCGGATATACCAAAAAGGAGGCAAACTAAATTGTATTCATGGACTTAATGATCTGTTACTCGTGGACTGGGTGAACAGATTTATACCCTTCAAGTTGTGCTCTTATTCTAGAAAATTCACTTAACTGATCTTGAAGGTGTGTTTTCTTGTACGGATCTTCCTCAAACATACAAAATAGTCTATGGTGGATTTAATCTAAATATTAATCATAGTGTAAGAGGAAACAGGTTAAGCTGCCACAAAAGTCAAAATATCAACTATTCGGAGTTGACCAAACTTGTCCACCACCAGCCAACTTTAAAAAACAAACAAACAGAAAAACAATACAGTAATAAAGAAAACATAAAAAAGATGGACACGTGCATGATTTTGAGAATAGTTTCCGGTTAGATTTTCTTAATGTTTGATTTCAACCAAAAAGAAAATCTGAGTGACATGATCATTTTTTAAATCACTTGAGGCACCATAATTGACACCAAAGCTCTTTCTTGCTCTTTCCATCCCTCTCTTTGCCCTGTGGCCTTCCCATTCATCCCCCTTCTCCCCCCCCTCCTTCTCCCCCAACCCAGAGAAGCCCCCCCCCCCTTTTTTTTTTCGTTTTTTTAATACCTGCCATGCGACAACCAGCCTTCGCCGGTCTTGTCGTGCAGAGCTTTCACGTCGAGCCTCGAGGCAAAACAATCGGTATCGGTTAATTAAAATATGAAAGGCCTTGAGAACTTTTTAAAGGAGGCTATTTAAGGCGGCCCCTGCACCTCCCGCGTCTCCGCCAGGGCCGTTTGTGTTCCCTGCGAGGACTTTTTTTCCAGATATGACTGCAAGACATTAGGCTAAATAGTCTTGATCAAGAAGAAGGAGAAGCTCTTGCAGAATGTTTAATCTGTTTGGTTTTAGTGTAGCCATGTGACCAGTGATAAAGTAGAAACTATCATTTCATTTGAAAATACGACACCACGTGAGGAAAAATCAATAGCTAAGATCTACTGATAAAAGAGCAGAAATGCTAAAAAAGGGAAATGTTTTATCCATTAGTTTTAATATTAGTTGTTATTATTATCATCATCATCATCAGCACTATTATTCCTCGGTTGCAATAACAACGATAATATGACTGATAGGGACACATGCAGTAACAGATGGGAGGGAAAATAGTTGCTTAATTAAAGTGCAGAGTCAATCTCAGCGTCCCAGCGTCAGCACGGTCACAGTCTGCAGTTTAACAATATCAGAGAGTCGCTTTGGTTGCAGTTACAGCTGAGCAGGAAGAAAAAAAATCATCCAAAACAAGACTGATTAAGGCTTATCTCTGCTCAGAGTTATTGCCCCCCCCCCTTTCACCCTCCTTCTGTGTTGACTGGCTTGTTTTTCAATGGCAGGAAATCTGACAGACAGTATAATAACTCTCCTCTCCTCCTTCAGTTTCCTCTCCATCCCACTCCTTCATTCCCCCCTGCTCCTCTTCAGGCTGAGACCACGAGCTTTGGCTTTTGCTTTTAAGTTTTGTATTTATATTGCGTTCCGGTGGCCTAAGGGCAAGTCAATGTGTGTTTCTGTATATTTAAGCTTATTATAGCCTGGATTTTGACAAGAGCTCTATATATGGCTCCAGCTGTTACTATTTAGCTACTCTGTTATTACATTTAGGCCTATATACTTCATATTTAACCAGTTTAGATTAAACCATTTATTATCCCCCCCCCCGATAAAGCCAATAAACTTTTGAAATAAATGTAAACAAAAACACCCTCTCTGCCATCTTTTTCTCCAACACCATTACGACTCCGTTCAGCTGGGCAGGACCACCCCGAGGGCTCGCGCTCAGGTGAGTTACAGTTAGACAATAAAGGGACGAATAGAGATTAGTTAAAAAACTGACAGGGGAAAAAAATCTATAATAATAATAATAATAACACAATTAGAAATATCATTAGCTATCATCCACTTTTCCATCCAACGCCTGACTTGTAAACAATGCTTACGTCTGATAAGGAAAGGTCTCATTCAGAAAGGTAACAGTCATGGTGACCCCCTTCTCCCAATAAAAAAAAAAAAAAACAACCAAGAAGCATCAAATTATTTTTCATCGATGAGTAAAGATAAATAAAAGCGGAGGAAAAAGAATAAATAAATCTACCGGGATTAGCATCTGAAATAATTGTCAAATAAATGTTGTTCAAAATATTCAAGAAAACCTTTTAATCGGAACCTTTGATGAAAAAAAATTTCAACTTGTTCAATAATAATTCAAAACATCTTTAACAAAATCATTCGAAAAAATCATTGACAATAAATAAAGTTGTTGAAAAAATGTGAGTTTAAATATGTTTTTTTCTATATTTTAAATGCTCAAACTCGTATTGAAGTTGCAGTATGGCAATAAAATCAATCCAAGACACGCAGAAAGCCTTTAAAACATC
This sequence comes from Leptatherina wallacei, assembly GCA_028567055.1. Lineage (NCBI taxonomy): Eukaryota > Metazoa > Chordata > Actinopteri > Atheriniformes > Atherinidae > Leptatherina > Leptatherina wallacei. The sequence continues at coordinate 19,683,803 of JAOXYM010000024.1, forward strand.
CAGTTGGGTGGAAAACCTCACGTCAATGCTTCAAAAATTCGTAAAGCTTGAAGCAGGAAAAGAAAATCTAGTTTTAATCTTTTGATAAATTATCAAAATTGGCTTTAAAATATTACAAATCCAACTTACATTTCTGTTGAAAATCCGTTCAATTCTGTTAAACGCCTTAGTCGTTGTGAATAAAATAATAACACGACGAAAAAGGAGCAGCAGACCATGTGAAAATACAAACGAGTCAAAAAGGAAAATGTCCACAAAAAGCGTCGAAAACGTTGAAAGAAGCACTTGGTTCCTTATTAAGGCGAAGATACAATATTTATTCCTTGTCTCCTGGGATGCTCCGCTCCGTCTATTGTCCTCCCATTCCTCAGTGCTGATGCTTAATTTTCAAAACTTCTATATTACCAAGGGACCTACGACATCAGCCGAGAAATACCCTGCAAGTACAAAATCCGTGAGCCAGCCCCGTCCGTGCAGAGGGGAGACGCTCGCGTTCCGCCAGCTTTCTACCGTTACCGAGAGCGCGCGAAGGGGACTTTTCCATTTCTCTCGCTTTTTGGGATTTTAAGGCATTTTTTTTTATTATTATTCGATCGAGGCAGAGAGGAGAGGAAACAATACGGGTTACTTTGGAGAAAGCACAATGTCAGCGACCTTTCCCGGACTTGTACACGACGCAGAGGTAGGCTAATTTATTAACTGAGTAGCCTTTAATTTATGGCATCATAGCAGGCTTGTAGAATAAATATAATTTGGATTTAAAGGATTTACAGAAACAATTCGAGGTCTGCTTTCAGGAAATGTTTAAATAGGATGTAGCCTTCTGTACTGCATTTGAAAAAAAAAGTAAAATAAAGTGCATGAAGAAGAAATGAATATCTCATTCGAGCTGCCGGTAGAAGAATGGGGCTTTTTTTTATAGTGTATGAAGGAAAATGAGGCTCCTGTGTAAGCCGGTAACGGTGTGATTAGAGCACTTGAAGGCAGAATACTATCTCACTGTGCTTACTTTCCATCCAGAGAGAGCAGCAGGGCTGGGACAGTGAATTTGCCAGCAGCTCGGTAATAATAATAATATATAACAGCACGCCTTTTAAAACCATGCAAGGAGAGTGACAGGCATGCCAAAGGGAGGAAAAATATATATACCGATGGCTCCTGTTGCCTCGCGTTCTTTCCCCTCCCAGGCGCGTGGAAATGACATCTCCTTCAGGTGGTTTAAAGTGGAGTGGGAAAAAAACGCTTTGAGTGTGTGAGTTGTGTTTTTGAATGTGTTTGGGAGGCAGAGAAGACATCGGCTGATGCTAAATGACACTGCTCATATATTTCCCTGTCTCTTTATTATCCAGATACGTCACGACGGATCAAACAGCTACCGTCTCATGCAGCTCGGGTGTCTGGAATCCGTGGCCAACTCCTCGGTCGCCTACTCCTCCTCCTCGCCGCTTACCTACCCGGCGCCGGCGGGGACGGAGTTCGCGTCGCCCTATTTCTCAGCTAACCACCAGTACACACCCCTGCACCATCAGTCTTTCCACTACGAGTTCCAGCACTCCCACCCAGCCGTGGCCCCAGAGGCCTACGGGCTGAATTCGCTCCACTCGGGCCAGTACTACCAGCAGATCCATCACGGAGAGCCCGCCGACTTCATCAACCTGCACAACGCACGCTCGGCCCTCAAGTCCTCGTGCTTGGATGAGCAGCAGCGGCGAGAGCTGGGCTGCCTGGATGCTTACCGGCGCCATGATTTGTCGCTGATGACGTCACACGGCTCACAGGCCTACGGCGTCGGTATGCACCACCCGGACCAGAGGCTGCTGCCTGCCGCCGGCCTGGGCCTCCCTCCGCCCGCGGCAGACGACCTGCAGGTACCGGTGGCCGCCATCTCTTTTACCAGCTAATTACCACACACCCTTCTCCTCAAGGCCTGAGAAAGCAAAATATTCTTTTTCACCTTGTTCTCGTCATCGGCTTCTCTACTGTGCTCCATAATAAAATAATAGGCTTGGATATGGAAGCCTACTATAGGATAGAAAGGGTAGCAGACTCCACTGAACAAGACCCAGTGCCCCAGTGTCCCTGCCTGCCCTACTGGCCTACTATTGAAAAGCTCCCCTCCACCCCCTCACCCCCATCTCACCAGCCACACAGCAATTCCAAAATATTGAACAGAAAGACAGCGCCAGATGTCTGTCTGTCAGCCTCCGTTGTCTGTTGTCTGTGACATTCACAAAGCTTCTTTGGCCTATAGTTGATCTCCACCCAGGGACTCTAAACTTCGAGGTTAATAACATTGGATTTCATCTTGAGATAATTTTGTTTCCAAAACAAACGTGACTGTACAACAGGCTAAGTAAATGTCAAGTCCACACGGCACGGTGCCTCTGAAAGGCAGGCCTATTTTTTCTAAAGGTTAATTGACTGGCAGTCTATACAATCCTATTGTAAAATCCTCCCTTTATTTTTCCAGAAACACACGTGACCATATTTTACATAATTCTTTTCGATGTAAAGAAATGACCAGATGAAAAGGGATTCGCACGGTTTGTGAGCGTGTGTTTGTGTGAGTGAATGCGTGTGTGTCCGGCTGTCTGCCGAGGCAAAGAAAAGCCGCTGGTTGCTCTATTCTCCGGTAAAGGGCGGATTAACGGATCGGGGTTCAGGGCACAATGCCCAGCTCAAGCACCATAAAGCACCGTAGTTTATCCAATTACCGACTTAACGTCAATCAACTTTGTTACTTATGCAGCGACATCTAAACTGCTTAAAACGCAGCTCTAGTTAAACACAATTTAATACAGTGACACATAATTTCAGTCGCGTTAACTATTTACCAAGTAGCCTAAATCACCTCGATAAAGTCTGGCTTCTTATTGACATTTCAGAGATGCAATTGAAGTGCAGGCTAAGGCCGAATAAATCAGTTTAAACATCATAATATGAAGTTATTTGAAGAGAAATCTGATTTTTAGAAACACAATAGATATTCTATTCTAGTACAAATTAAAGGTGTGATACAATAGGATGATGAAGGTTAAATATCTTGTCCATTACTGTTGAAATAATTAATAAAGCAATATTAAAATGATTGCTTAAATGTTTCTGTAATTAACGGATTGTTTTTATTAATCTAAAAAAAATTAGCTTGATAAAAATTTCACACTTGTAACAATTCAAAATTAAACATTTTAACAATTAAATGAAAACACAATACTAGTCGATATGATCTAATTCTGCAATAATTTGTGTTTAATTAATATTACTTTTTTTATGACAATTTTTTTCTTTTTTTTTCTGTGCATCTTTAATGTAAATAGTAGATTTGTGTGGCGTCTGGTACATAAACAGCACAGGTTTGACCTTTTATTGGGGAAAATAAAGGAATAGCTCGTGAACCTGAGCTTGCACGAGGCGGATGTATAAACGGAACAGATGCGTCTATGGTCTCGTGCACCCCGGTCGCATCTTTGAGAGCGTTAAAGAGATTTTCATGCTGAACAAAAGCAGCTGCCACACCTTTCTCCCGTCGCTAAGCTAATTCATGCAAGACCTCTGCGTTTTGTATATTGATTTTATAATCACTTTAGCTTCGGAATAGAAGAAAAGAAACAGAGCAGGAGCTGGTTAAGAAAGAGCTCCAACAAGCTCCTTCTTTTCCCCCCTCAGTTTATTTTAATCAGGGGCTTCTGCGTGGGCCAGGCCTCGAGGCTCGCACGGGGGATTAAGTGTTTTCTGAATAAAAAGCTCGTGTTCTCCATTCTAGATAACATTATTGATAGCACGCGAGTCTTGATCTGGACCAAAATGGCGTCGCTAACAGGTCTCCAAACATGTATGTTGCAGATATTCCACCAACAGGTCGGTGGGAGTAACAAACCCCCGACCCTATTTGCTCATTTCTCAGTCTGGATGAGTTGCTGTCCTCAGTTATTGCCTTAAGCCTCTAAAATTAAGCTCGTTTCTGGTTGAGCCGTGAGCTGCATCCTGTATTTTAACGTGCCCTGAATTTTATTGAAAGCTTAAAGTGTTGAACACTTTCTAACAAAAAAGGACTTCCTTGCACTACTGGAAAATTGCTCCAAGAAGACCAAGGTTGGGACCAAGGTTGGGACTTTTTTCTCCCCATGCTGTTAATGGAAAGAAGCTTTTAGGGTCTTGATGTGGTACAACATTGAGATTGAGATATAAATATCAGAGGGACGAAAAGAAGAACAAAAAGTTAAGTTCAAGACAATTTTCTCATCTAAAAATTGTAGCATTGGATGGTTGGGGTGCTGGTGGAAATTTAAACGGACATAAATGCAGTTATTTTCACAAGAATCCCATTCATCACACCCTGATAAACACTGTGGATGTGCATGTGAAATAACTGCACCTGTGCAGAAATAACACACCCGTCGTTATTAATTTCTTCTACCTCTGAAGCCTTGCAGAAATTGTTTTCTAGGGGTGTGAAAAAAGAAAAGAAAAGAAAAAACCTAGCTCCTCCTAATGAGTGCGTGTCTCCGCAGGGCTCCGTGGAAGCGCAGTGTGGGCTCGTGCTGAACGGCCAAGGGGGTGTCATCCGGAGAGGTAAGGCCCCCGTTTATTCTCTGTGTTGTTGCACCGGAGGCCGTGAACACTCACGGCTCGACACGACAAGACAGCAAGCAGACAGACAAACAGGCGGAACACTTCTCTGTTGTCTGCTGTCAACATGTTACAGCAGGAAGGGGCCCATTTTCTCGCCTGTTTAAACACTAACACACTGTGGAAGCGCACAGAACGTGCTCCCCACTGTCACTCAACACCTCCCCTTCACAGCAATCGCACTAAACTCTGTCAGACAATTAAAATGTCAACAAAGTCACGAATTAATGAAGCCGGGCCTACTGCTTGAATCTACAGTTGACATATTACAGCATGTCACACACTCCTCCTTAAAAGTGAAGGTGAAAGCTAGATTTGAAAATAATAAGCTGACTTATTTGCCCCTTGTTTATATTAAATAAATATGCTATTTTAATGTCATGAACATGTTTAATTTAAGGCAAAAAAAAATCATGAATTATTTCCCATTTGTCCTTGGTTAAAAATAGGGAAATTGGGGCACTATTAATACACTTGAGCATACTAAAATAATTCCTCAGCTCCAAAATATTATTTCAAATATAACGAATACTTCTATACAATTTTGTGAATTCATTAAATTGGATCTGTTTGTTTTTATAACCTGGTTAAATGTGATAGATTTTTAGAATTTAGCAGAAAATTGATCAAGCTTATTATCATTATTCACTTGCTCTCAGTATTGATATTTTTTTTATCTATTTTTGTGATTTTATTTATGTGGTGTGTCCCGGGGAAGCCTACTAAAAAATAACAAAAAATAACAAAAAAAAAAAAAAAAAAAAAAACTTATGTGAAGTGTATAATGTTGTGGTTTATATGGTTTATTTGAGACCAAAGAGTTGGCTCCAGCATGGTTGATGAAGGCGGCTGAGGCTGACTTTATAAGATGTTGATGTGGGTTCGTCTTGTATCAACACGCAGCAGGCCAGACAATTTCCTCACGAGTGGTTTTTAAACACGCTGTGGATCTACGTTTCCTCCATCAAAGCCATGTTGCTGCTTCTTCCTCTTCTTTTCTTTCTTTCTTTCTTTTTTTTTTTTTACTGGGGACTAGCTATATGTAATTTTCCATCCAGAGAGGAAGGCTGTGGGTTTAATTTTTCATCAGCTCTACCTAGGTGTTGGGGCTTTTCTCTCGGATTGACGCGGGAATCCCTTCGCTATCACTTTCGGTTAATGGTGCGCCGTATTTGGCCCTGAGCTCAGCCGCTGCAACCATCACAACCAATAATCTTTGCTTTACCTCCCGCTCCCGTATCGATAGCTTCTCTCGCCTCGGGCGGACGCTTTGATATGCTAATGCAGAGCGGGGCCCCGGATTCAGCTGAGATCATATTAATGTTGTTCTTTCTGACTGCGGCTTTGGCGGCATGAATATTCACATAACCTTTTTCAAAAGAAAATCACTCAAGAAATGCGGATCCTACTTAGGAGGAGTCGTCTGTGTTTTTAATCATCTTACTATCCCTTTTCCAGTTCAGCTCTAACAGCAGCCTCACAGATCAAGCTGATCTGTCAGACGCGCGCTCCCGCTACTACATTCTCGTGCACGCACATCTCTCTTTACTGTCAAGTCATTGGCGGGCTTTTCTCCCCCTTTTTTCTTTTCTTTTTTTTCTTTTTTTAGCCATAAACATTGTTGTTAAAATATGAGGAGAATGGCATTTGGCCCTTGTCTCTTTTTCTTTAATTTTCGTGGCAAACTCGTAAAAGGCGCTTGATTCCGCGTGTGATCCCGCCCGCCGCTCGCGCCGCAGCCCGAGGCTACTCTCCGTTGCTTAAATACCGTTATCGCCTCTGGGCCCGCGCGCTCCACTGACTGCACTACCGGCAATAGCTCTTTTCGATTGCCCTTGGCAACATAAAATACAAACTACTTTGAATCAAAACATTTTTAGGGGAATTAATATGATGTGAACCCGCAGCTTTCAGAAAAGCGCGCCCCTGTCAGAGCACGTGAGCCTGACAGACAGGTTTGCCCGGTTTGTGTCATACGTAGACACAGGTGAACTGGACTTCCCACGAGCACGCCACACACGCACGCAGACAGACACACAAAGAAGGGATAACGCTTTAGGAATAGCAGCCTATCAATCCATATCCTCGACGTGCAATCGTCCGTTTTTGGCAGTCTGAGTGAAACACGAGTCTTACACCGTCTTGTTCAAAGTGTAGTCCAACAGGCCTTTGTTTCCACACCATAGTGATGTTACAGATGTGCTGTGGGCATGTGGCGCTGTCCAGGTGCTGGAATGAAAGGTGCAAGTTGCTGTCCACGGTGCTGAACACGGATGGCACATTTATTTAAGACTACAGCTCTAACTGGCTGGCCAAGAAATAATGTGAATGTAGCACATTTCTGCTGACTGTCTGTGAATTATAGATTGCCAGGGAAAAAAGGGGTTACAGCTGGTAAAGAAGACTTAGTTGGTGGCCGGATTGTCCACAATGCTCTACTACATTGTCTTGTGCAGCCATCCTTGCCTGCAGCATTATTCCATCAGGTCTAAATGGCATCCTTTTTCTTCATTTCATCATATCCAGCACGGCCTAATAACAAAGCGACACACCCTGCTGTTAGATTTGATAATGAGGCAGATGAATAATAGAATATAGCCTACAGTACATCAGACAGAAACCTTGCGTTTCAGCTGCTTGGGACGTTAGTTCAAGTGAAAGTTTAATAATAATAAGCTAACTCAGAACAGTCGATATGTATATTTCAGGAGCATCCAGAAACACTGATTCAGATGCAATTAATAATGTGAAAAAAGCCTTCACCATCACAAGCACAATCATTTATTCACACAATCAGGAGCCTCAAGAACACAATGATATCAACTTAGTAGGTGATTGAAAGAAGGTTTTGTTTTCGCCTCCTGGGAGAACGGCTCTTACATACAGATGACTATTGAGCTGGAAGAGAAATATAAATATATGTACATAGTAGAAAAAAACTGCATGTACTATTTAAGAGGTGCAAAGAAGTCTGGTGAAGCACTGAGAGAAACATCATGCCATCACGTTCAATGAAGGTTGGTTTACGGTCAGAGTGCCTTTACCATCACAGTCATATAGGGATTCATTTTCTATTAAGACAATATTGAAACATACATGATGTTCCAGATGATGTTATGAGCTGCAAACTGGAAGTTCAGCGATAGTATTTGTTTTTCTTTGAGGAGTTAAAAAAAACGAAAAAGTTGAAGTTTATTGGAAAATTGTGTTGAGGCAAAGAAACATACAAGGTCAAAACAGACTAAATCTTCTCATCTGTAGGCGGGTTTTGAGCTAATAAAAGGTTGAAATGTAGGATATTTCTTGCACGTTCCCTTTTACTTAATCAAGTCACTGCAAATCGTTAGAAACTTCTACATATCGGCTTCACCAAAAACATTATTGCACCAAAGATTTGGATGAGAGATTTCCCGATTGATTTGTTCCACAGCTGTATAGTTTATTTTTTTCCTTCTTTGCATCGTCTTCTGGTGTGGATTCTTTGAAAAAAGAACCAGAGATACCTCATGCAAAGTGTGCACACAGCTAAAGCCACCCTCTGCGAACAAAGGTGCAAAATAATGTCAGTGTGTGCACAGTGCTCCCTGAAGTGGCATCCAACGAAGCCCCATCCTGTGGAACTTTTCCACAAGAATAAAAAAAGTGCATTTTCTACAAAGGCAGTGTTACATGAGCAATACTAATCCAAAATACAAGATAAGTGATGGATACAGACTAAGGGTTGATGACACATTTATACTGTCATACATTTTTCAAGCCAAAATGTTAATGTATTTGTTGAGTCAAGGGTTTTCAAGGTCTAAAATGATTTTTATTGGCCACATTAGCCTGATAACATCTATGATAAGTGCACTCAAGTAAACTCTTTCTGTTCTTGTGTTAAAATATACAACAGACTCACATTATTTTCAGCATCCATTGCACAACAAGGTATGAGTATCTCCTTAAATGAAATATCTGCAGTACTTTTCAAAAGTATCCATTATTCTTATTCATTTCACATCACAAACAGTCTTTGCCTTATTGATCTTCTACCTTTATTGCATTGTACACACATGCCCTGCCAGTTAGTGCAGTGAGAGGGGTTTGTTTTGGCTCTTGTTCTTGCAAGTTTAATTTCAAATGCAAAGGAAATGAACATCCAGTTCCTGGATCTACATTTATTATTATAATCTTTTATATTTGTGTCTCTCATTAGGCCTTGTACAGGTGTAATGGGCATAATATATGAAAACATTAATAAACTCTTGTGTTTCTCCAGCTTATCTTAAACCCTTGAGGCTGTTTTCTCCTTTATCCAAAGAACACCAGCACAGCAGGAAGACTGTATTCTGTGTAATGGTGAAATAAAGAAGCCTGTATTTATGAAAGTAGTGTTGTAGCTGTTTAACCTCCCTTACTTTGAGTCCTTCTAACTGAACATCATGTAAAAAGGACTGGCCATGACTATGTTTTCATACCGATATGCTACTCCATGCTTCGACTGGCATGTTTGTCCACCTAACTTTATGATAATCGCAGTGGGTGTGTCTGTTTTGCAGGGGGAACATGCGTGGTAAATCCTACAGACCTGTTCTGCTCAGTACCGGGTCGACTTTCACTGCTCAGCTCCACCTCAAAGTACAAAGTCACCATCGCTGAGGTGAAAAGAAGACTGTCCCCTCCAGAGTGCCTCAACGCCTCCCTACTGGGCGGCATACTGCGCAGGTCAGTGCAGAAAGAAAAGACAAAAAAAGTTAATTCCAGCTTCTTCAATGGCTCTAAATGCAACTGCAGTGGTTGAACTTAAAGGCAAAGCAAACTAATCAGACTGTTCATAAAGTTCTGCTGCCATTTCCTCTTGTCTTTTTTTTTGGAGCATTATGGTCCTATACACAAATATTTCAATTTGAATCCATCGGAAAGAACTGTTTACACTTCTGGAGATTTAATCTTCCTTTTTCCTACTACAAATATTTTTCATAAAGAGTTTCAGCCCCAAATATCTTCTTATAAATCATAAATCTACTGTTACCACTGGCCAGTCTCTAAATGAGTTTAAAACCAAATGTCTCAGCCAAACAGGACGCTCAACACTATCTCTGGAGAATCACAGTAGTAGGATTACTTATGGAAAAGTGTGCATGGGTTATTGATTAACGCAATATAAAATATAACATTCAAAAGCTAGACTAAGCTTAGAGTGTCAATAAATTCCTTGTAAATGATCTACATCACTTTATATCCCTTTCAATATGTAATAATATTGAAGTAAGGGCATGAGAGTGATTGAAGGGGATTTTGATTGTGAGAGTGCCTTTTTTAAAGCCTAAATCTCACTGCTGAGCATTGGAGAGCGCTGCCCGAGTCTTTGTAGCCCTTAGATGAAACAGAGGATATATAGCAGCCCCCACAAAAGCTATTGTAGGCGAAAGAGGGCCGAGGCTGCACGCGCCGCCATGCCCAGGGAGCCAGAGGGAGGCGAGACCAGGCCAAAGCATGCCAGGATCAGAGGAGCCAGAGGAAAGCAAGAGTTGCCAGCGCTGTATTATTGATGAGGTAGAGAGAAAGGGAAGGGGGGAAGAGAAAAGATGAGCGGAGAGAATATGGCTACCAGACGAGGCATCAAAAAGAAAAAAAGAAAAAGACTTAAATGTACAAATGGAGACGCTGATAATATCTGCGGCAACTCAAATGAGGACATGGAAGGTCCTCATTATTTCAGTGACAGCGTTATTATTTGCCAAAGTCTCAAATTCAGAATAATTTTTTATACCAACAAGATAATGTGCAGAATTGAAAGTGCAGATCAATAACAGGATTTTACAGTTTTAGGATGGAAGCACACAATTTACAAATTTCACACAAAAGATTCAGAAACATCATGAATTGTTGTTGCTTTGTTTTCAAAGACACAACTTCTCACTTTGGATATTGACCAAATCTAAAGAAGGAAAGTAAACAAGAAGGCTTCTGATTTTAGTTTATATCTCTCTTACTTCCATCCAACACATTCTAATGATGTTCTTGTGTTTTGGATGGCGGACTTGGAGATTAATGCTTCAGTTTTCTGGTTTCTTGTGAAGTATAATTGTCTGATCATACATTTATATGTGACAATAAGTTATTTATTCCATTTTCTGTAGAGCAAAGTCTAAGAATGGCGGCAGGTGTCTTCGTGAAAAATTAGACCGCCTAGGCCTCAACTTGCCAGCAGGACGGAGGAAAGCTGCCAATGTCACGCTGCTCACATCCTTGGTGGAAGGTAGGTCGCTTGTATCCACAAGGTTTTTTTTCTCCCTTCTTTAACACTCTAAGATATTAATCCAATGATTAATCAAAATTTTCCTGGTTTTTCCTGTGTTCAGGTGAGGCGCTCCACCTGGCGAGGGACTTTGGCTACACCTGTGAGACAGAGTTTCCCAGTAAGGCAGTCGGCGAACATTTGGCGAGGCAGCACAGTGAACCTAAAGAAACCAGCGCACGCAAGAAAATGGTTCTGGCTACAAAGTGAGAATACAAACACACACACACAAACACACACAGACAAGTAACAAGAATGAATCAGCAAGAACAGAAACGTTTGCATCTGCTTGATAAAAATCTTTGTTTATAAGTTTCTAAATGTAGGTGGGAAATAAATCACTGATATTTAACTCAGTCACTTTAGTTTTTACTCAAGAAAGGATTTTTCCATTTACAACCACTCACATATATGATGAGGATGTTTTATGATATATAAAAGATTATAAGATGATCTTCTGTTATTCAGTTTTAATATTTTATGTGAACAGACTTTAGGCGACTCATATTGTTTACATAACAGCACTCACTCTATCAACACTGATATCTAACAAGAGCAACCTTTAACTCCACATCGGCAGATTTTTTTTTTTTATTGTTATTATGGTGCAAAAGTTTTTTGCTAATCTTTGCATGAAAATAAGCTACACGATAAAAACAGGGGAACGATGCAGAAGGGAATGAAACAGAGTCAGAGAATGTGCTGGTTGTGCTGGAGACAGATGGTAAACCCTCAGTCCCTCCCTCCTTCTGTCTCTTAGGCAAATCTGTAAGGAGTTCCAGGATTTATTGAGCCAAGATCGTTCTCCTTTGGGCTCCTCTAGACCAACCCCCATCCTGGACCTGGACATCCAGAGACACCTCACACACTTCAGGTAACAAATGCATAAGAACACGAGAAATGTTTCAGGATGTTGCTGGTCTGCTGCAACACCACAATTAAAACTACTACGTGAAAGGGTTGCTTGTTATGCCTCTGACCTCTTTGCCATTTTGGAAAGACGCAGCTGTGCAGTTTGATATTTGGCACAAGCGGCAGGAGGAGGAGACGCAGCCTTGTTAGCAGAAATGTCACATTTATGGCGTCACCACCTGCAGAATGCACAAAGTTTTATCAAACTGCTGAAGAGGGCCACACTGCAGACTGCTGAGCAGGGAAACTAGACGGGAGCTGCATTTTATAAACGCAGCGACAAATTGAACAACAGCGTCCTTCTGGCAGCTTAAAGTTCTGTTCCAGGAGATGAGCTGGCTTTTAGCTCCGGATGAACCTGTCTCAAAAACTTACAGGGCAGAAGAAACAGTATCAGTGTAAAACTGATGCTGAACTCCATTTCAAGGCCATTCATCCTCCTGTTGTTATCCTGCAACCTTGTGGTGCCTCTGAATTTCAACTGTCTTTGTCTGATTTTATTTACTTGTTGAAAAAAGAAGAATTGGAAGAGCACCTTGGCTGAATTTCAATGTAGGAATGCCAAATAAATGTCCTGTTGACCATGATTGCTGACCGATGCAGGCATCATTTTGGATTCTGAAGACTCAGCAAACAGCTACAGCTACAGTATAAGTGATGGCAGTCATGTAGGATGTAGATGACGTAGTGGGGCTGAAACTAAGATTGTCTATTCTTTTTGTAGGTCATTTTTTATAATAATTGAGATAGAAGGTAAATATTCATTACAAGTTGTTAAAGCCCAGGAGCATCTTCTTGAAATATCTTGATCCTGCATACAACTACCCCAAGCTTTAGAAATATTTATTCAAAACATTAAAAAAACAAAGTAAAGCAGCAAATCTTAACAACAGGGTGTTATACATATTAAAAACTAACAATATTCAAGCTCAAAACTGCAAAAATATATCTTATGTTTTTCATTTTATTTCATTCATTTCCTTTAGTTAGACTCTTGCAATAACTTTTTCTATTTTTTTCCTCCCCTGGACAGTCTGATCACTCACGGGTTCGGCACGCCGGCAGTCTGTGCAGCTCTCAGCACCTTCCAGACAGTCCTGAGCGAGATGCTCAACTACCTGGACAAAAACTCGAGTGGGAAAACGAGCGGACCCAACGACCAACAGATCAACAACAGCTCAGAAAAGACGCAGCTCCGGAAAACAGCCGAATCCCAGAGCAAAGACGGGAAATCAGAAAAGACTGAGTAGCCCCCACCCACCTGGTCCCCGTGCCTTGGAGCGCTGCATTTAGGAGTGTGTTTGTGTGCGTGCGTGTGTGTGTGTGTGTGTGTGTGTGTACCCTCATATTGGATTTGTTAATTCTTATGCATTACTGTATTTTCTTTGGGACATATTTATTGTTATTTATTTATCTTATGTTGAACTGCAACACTATCATATGCGTCCCAAACAAGGCAACTGGATGTGTTGGTGAAACATCCTGTGTCTTAACAAGAAGGAACTTAGCCATGGAGACAGCTGTGACCCATCCGTGATTTTTATTCATTTACTTTATTCTGTAAACAGGATGAACGAATCAGAATTTTCCAGGTCAGGGGTGTGAGCTGCCAAGTCAAGAAAAGCATTGCACAGAAATTAAGAGTTTGGGCCAATCGGACTCAAATGACCAAGTTTTAGATACAATTGAAGGTTCCTTTAATCTTTATTAATAATATGAAGAGAAATCTCTAATTATTAACTGAGAAATTCCCAGTTTTCCTTCAGCTACATGTTTTCTGAAATGAAATCATTAATCTTTCTGGTATTTTTAGCAGATTAAATTCAAGTGCAAACACAAGCACCCTCTGTACCTGCAAGAGCACTTAAACCACGCCAAGCAGGTTTTTTTTTGTTTGTTTTTTTTTACTGGGTGCATTCAGTGCCATATCAGCCTGTGTGTTTACTATGTAGATGGTTGAGAAAATGAGACTGTTTCTGGATGTGAGGATGATGTGAGCTACTGCCTGGGGGTGAGGTGTATGTGAGTCTTTTTGTGTGTGTGTGTGTGTGTGTGTGTGTGTGTGTGAGAGATGAAGAGAATGAAAGTAAGAGAGAAATGTCCAACTCAGCCATTTTGTAAAAGGTGACTTTGCGGTTGCCGTCATTACTTTTCCCTGTGCATGTCTATCTTTGTACACTCCCGAAATCGCAAGTTTAGCCGACACAAGCTCTCTGACTCGCTCATGAACATTTGTAAAGATATATATAAATATTTAAATTACTTTTCTTGTAGGCTTTCAACTATATACATGTTAAAACCATACCTTCTAAAATGCTGGTGTTCAATAAAGACAGTTGCTACGTGTTCTACAACTTATTTGATTTTATGATTCGCTGTGCACAAATACACACACACTCGCTCCATTTCTAAACATATACAAACGTGCAGAAGCAACAGAGTGAGAAGAAACAAAAGAGGCACCAAAGATCAAAAGCAGCGAGTGAGAATTATCCATACCAGCTCTCACTGTTAAAATTATAAAAAGCCAGAGTTCCTCTCTAATGTTGTGAGAAAAGCTCTACCTACAGAGAAGTTCAAACACCTCCTTTGTGTTCATGAGACTATGCGTTTTCTCTCAGTTTGAGCGACTTCTGTCAGGTTCTCTGTTTATTTATATATATTTTTTTTAGAAATCTAATGATAAAACAGAGAAAGGAGCAGCTGCCTGCTGGCATCTCCGTCGGGGCTCTGCAGGTTCTGTTTACTCTTTAATATTCCAGTCATTTGAAAGGAGGTCACGTTCGCTGCATAACACAAAAATACATAATCAGACAGGATGCATTTACAGTGAAGCCGGCACTGGTTTGTCACCCTGGATCAGTGCAAGCGGAGCCTCAGGTGGAACAGTAATGGTGTTAAAGAGAGATGTAAAGGAAGGAAGTGGCACAGGTGCAGGAAAGCTGTACATTCCCTGTCTTACTGCTGTTGTTTGGTCTGCTGTCTGACAGATGCTTTAGACACATACACATGTGCAGTCAGTGCTTCCCCTCAGGTGTACATTTTTAAAGCAATGCACTACTGCAAAGTATCAACACTACATTCTTAATATGCCATTTACAGTCACATACTGTTGCACTTCATACTGGGGAGATTAAACCAACCCACAGGTCTTCTATCATGCCTAGAGTCCAGGCAGAGGTATGTAACCAATGCCAGCTACCAAGTTGAATTTCTTTAAACTTAATAAAGACTTTGAGCATGAGTAAAGGAATGGCCCAATAAATAACACAGAGGAATTACTTTCTTTAACATTAAGAAACAGGGCATACACCTCAGCCATGATGCACTCTAGTCCCCTTCTTGTATCCCTAAAGTTCCTCTTCAGACATATCTTGTTTGGTTATTTAATGAATTCATTTGATTTATAGTCAGCTATTTTGATTGATTTCTAAATTATAACCAGAATGCCACCATTGAGAACCAGAAAACTCACTGCTTCCCTTTGTGTTTGTTTCACATTATAGAGATAAACTTCTGTTTGTTTGGTTTTTTTAGACAGCTGAATAGACAAAAAACCTCATGTAGCAACATCTTCATCTCACTAGACGATGAAAAAAACAATATTGTAAAGACCAAATTAATAAAGGAAAACCTAATCGAGTAGTTAACTAACTTCTAAATGAAATCATGATTCCAGACAGCCGTCTTTTTTTTCTACAATGTAAAGGTTCAATTACAAGTAGTAGAAGCAGTGATGCATCCAGGGAATTGTTCATGGGGTGGCCAAGATGTGACAGAAGTGAACACAAATGCGGATCTAGTTGTAGCTGCTGGAATCTACTGGCTGAGGTTTGGATCTGTCTTTAAGGGTAACTAACAACGGGTCACGCACCAAACTCTCAACCCCCACCTCCCTCAAGCTGTGTTTGCCCATAATTCCCACACTGATTAGCCACATATCTGATATTGGCTCTATTGAAAAAATACATCTATAACATTTGTTGTCACCACCTACGTAGGTCAGGAGGAAAAGCAGTCGTCCTTCAAGCGGAAAGTTGGGCGAACAATTCCAGGCTTCTTCTGACTACTTTAACTACATGCCAAAGTGTCCGTGAGCAAGACTGAACCTCACATTGCTCCTGATGTGTCTATGAGGTATGAATGTGTGTGATAGGTTAAAGCACTTAGTGTGTAACAAAAGAATTGCTGGATTTGTGTGTGTGAATGGACAAATGTGACATGTAGTGTGCTTTGAGTGGTCAACATGAGACTAGAAGAGCGATATAAAAGTACAGTCCTTTAACTTCTAACATTAATTAATATATTTGATGTTTTTCTTATAATTCATATAGCACTTTATGAAATGTGTAAGAGCAACCAAAAGTGCTTTACAGAGCTCAAAGAACATGAAAGGACACAACAATTAAAACAATTGGTGAAATCAAATGGAAAAAAACAACAACAGTAGAGCTCAGAGCTATGTTTAATAGTGAAAGTAAGAGCATTCCCACATGCACAATGCAAAGGAAATTTTTAGGGATTGGGACTGAAAGGATGTGTATCCATAAGAAAACACTCATCAGTGAGGCTAACCACAGAAATAGGCTTCAATTTGCAAAAATAGGCTTCAATTTGCAAAGAGAACTGCAAATTCTCTGGAGCAATGGAAGAAGGTCATGTGGTCTGACGAGTCCAGATTTACCCTGTTCCACAGTGATGGTCGGGGTAAGAAGAGAGGCAAATGAATGGATGCCTAGTGCCTAGTGTACAAGCCTGTGGGGGAGGTCTATGATCTGGGGTCTCTGCAGTTGGTCCGGTACAGGTTCAGCAAAATAGTGTGCCCAAAGAAAGAGGTCAGCTGATACCTGGATATACTGAATGACCAAGTTATTCCATCAATGGATTTTTTTCTTCACTGATGGCTCATGGATATTCCAAGATGACAATACCAGGATTCATTGGGCTCAGATTGTGAAAGAGTGGTTCAGGGAGCATGATACATCATTCTGACACATGGATCGGCCACCACAGAGTCCAGACCTGAACCCCATTGAGAAACTTTGGGATGTGCTGGAGAAGGCTTTGTGCATCATTAACACAAGGTCTAAATAAAAAAATAAATAATGCAACACTGGATGGAAATCAATCTTGTGACATTGCAGAAGCTTATCAAAACAATGCCACAGCGAATGTGTGTTGTTATCAAAACCAAAGAGGGTTCAATGAAATATTGGAATGCAAAGTTGCAAATAACATTAAATAATCATATAGATAGAGATAAAGGCATTTACCATGATTTCCATGTTGATAAACTTGACAAGTTACTAATCAGAATTGGAGTAGCCACAGGGGTGGCCAATGACATTTCCTGGGTGGCTCTGACCCCTCTACCTCAGAAAAATCCCCGTTGAGCATAAAAGCAGCCTTCCTGGCTTTAGAGTATAAATAATGAACACACTACAATCCCAAATCATCCCTTCAAATCAGAAATAAATCTTCAACAGTTTTGCTCTTTACTTCTGTGGCTGCTTGTGCTAAGCCAAATCAATTTGGGAGGTTGGAGATGATGGGGGCTTCCACACATTCACACAAAGTCTGTACTTTGAGACTTAAACAAGTTCACAAAAGTTAAAATAACAAGCAGAATTAGATTCAAGATATTGTTTGGCATAGACACAAAGATCCTAATGTTTTGTTTTTAGAGAGATATTTTTTGGATAAGGAACATCAATCATATGATATATGGCTGATTTGGAGGATTCACGCTGATATATAATGAAACTTGTGCATCTCCAGTTCTGTGTGTGAAGATGTAACAGACTGATGTGTGTGAAGCAAAGCAGCTCTCAAATTAGCTCTTTGATGCTCGCTGCATCTCACTGGAGGGTATGAGCACCAACAAATGAGCACAAAAATACATATACTGTACACACCCACCCACACAATTACACGCACACATACAGAGAATCTGATTTAATCAAACATTTCTTTACTGTTATTATTCGTGTGATAAACATAATGTGTAACATCTCTGCTGACCCCACATCGGAAAAATAAACAGTTTGATCAAAATTAGTTGGTGAATGAAATCAATACGTTGCTTCTGCTTGAGTTTCTGTAAACTGACAAATGGATGTGAATGAATCACAACTTTGACAAGAGTAGTGCATAATGTGATGGAGCAGCCGATACATTATTCACACAGACTATTGATTATGTTACAATGCGATGTTCAATTATCAGCACATTAAGCATGAGTGCATATTTGCTTGTTCATTATTCTTTTTAGTCTTCAGTGTGTGCTATTGTTTTGGGGGTGTTTTTTGTTCATTAAATCCACTTATTCATGACCCATTTCAAGGCAGTCCAGATATTCCACATTCAAGGTTCAGCATGAAGAAAACAGACTTTAAAAAATGCACATCTTCAACATAGAAATGCACGCAGGAATACTGCCATTTATATAGAGGTGAATTAAACAGACTGAGGTCTCAGTGGGACTATAACTCCTGCTGACTGAGCCCCACAGTCACGAATACCAAATACTGCTAACTTCTAAGCCCCATCTCTACAGTCTGTCTCCTCTGAAGCTATAACCCTCCCCTCCTCCTCATTCTCCTCATCCTCCTCATCTTCCCCTGCTTCTCTGCTAAAACCTGTTTCTCCTATGTCCTGATCCCGTTCAGTCCCAGGAACATTTGAGGCCTTTTCATTCCACTGCCTTCCTAACTGTCCCTGTCACACGCTGTCATCTCATACACAAATACGCATAATCCACACCTCAAGAGCTGCTGCAATTCAGTCAAAGTGCAAGACTCAGAAGATGACAGAACCCCCCGTTCTCCATTCAATGACGATCAGCTGCACTCCACTTTTTAGGGAATGATGAGGACATATAGTGTTTTATGAACTCAAATCTTAGCAAAGAAATCAAATAAAGGTAAATAATTAGGTGTATTCTTTCCCTCCTTTAAAAATTTTTAGGCAGACTTAATAATATGAGGACACTGTTTGTGTTTGTCAAACCAATTCCAGTCTACCAAAATGGAAATAAATACTGATTAAAAAGCAAATATTGTTGGTATAAACTTGTGAAATACTGAAGGAAGTGTTGCACCTGCAAATGTGGATTCAGAAATTAGAAGAATCTTGATAATAGTTTCTCAAAAGGCTGAGACCTATACCCATTTCCTCCTCTCCATTCTGTGGTATTCTAGTGCAACCTATTGGTCAGCAGCTGAACTGCAGCCAACATTTGTGTTTGTTCGGGTTGTGACACGTTTCACAGCATGTTAGGTTTGAAAAGGAAGTACTGATAAGCTTTTAATACAACATAGTGTTGTATTAATTTCTGCTGAAGTCATAAGAATAAGTGCTAACTGAATAAGTGCCAATTTTATTGATCTTAAAGCACACAATCATTCTAGTTTGTTGGGGTTTTGGGTTTTTTTTTTGGGATATAAGATAACTTTACAATCCCACCACATATCTTTTAAGCACCAAAAAAGTGTTGCTAACATTAAACAAATGAAATCCACATTTTCCATACAAGAATAAAAGGATTGCTTTGTGCACAAGCAAAGAATGAAGTGTTTCTCTTATTTTGATTAAATGCGTCTGAATCATTTCCCTTATGTTCTCAGTCACCACTAAATAATGAGAGGATTCCTCCACTGATTTTCAGCATTACCATAAGTTATTTGCCGTGCTGCTTTTCCTAAAATAAGAATGACCACGAATTCTGATCCAGCAGGGAGATCTTTGGTGTAAAACGTTGTAACTGCATGCAAAAACACAGATAGGATATCAAGATAAACCTGAGCAAATATAAAGGTTAAAAAATAAAAATCTTTACAAACAAACCAATTCACGTGACTTAAATCCCAAAGAACTCAAAACTGTGGCTCATTTGCGAGGTTGCAAATGTGAGGAGCAGATAGAGGAATATTAGTGTGGCATGTGTGTAATGTATGCTGATACATCGTGTGTCAAAGCCCTGCAGGACAAGTACCACAACTATGCCTCCAGACTTCCAGACTGTCAGGACATCTGCTACTGCTGACAGTCATATGTCCTGCCATGTGTGTGTTTGCATTTGTATATTGTATCCATGTGCATGCTTGTGTGTGTGTGTGTCTTGAAAAGGGAAGGGATACACAGAGAGAAAGGAGGATGGGTGGCTCTTTGGCAGCAGGTCATTGTAGAGAATATGAGAACAGCCGTGCTCCTTAAACATTCATACATGTCTGCTATTCTCAGTATCAGCTCTTTTTTTTGCTGCTATTGTTTTATTTAGCATCAGAGTTGAATCACAACAGCTATTTTAAAGAAACACATACAGCGTACAACTATACCCAAGATCTGAAGTGGATAACTTAATCAGATCTTCAGTTGTGACTGATACAGTTAACCCTCACATCTGAAAAATGAAGTGTTGATTTTTAAGAAGGCAAAGAGCTTATACTGAGAACATTTATTTGGCTTCTGCGTAGAAATACTCTGGGTACATGTCAAGCACTTGCAGATATATACACACATATTACCACCTACTGTATATACATTTATCTTTAAATTCCTTTTAATGGCTGCCAAATATAAATGAATTAGTCCAACAATCTCGTTCAAAAAGTTTGAAAAAGTGAAAATAATTACTGCACAGATTATTAATACTTAAATTCAGCAGCTTTTTTAGTCAGAAATTACAGGTCAATAAGACCATTTCACAGTACAGAAAATCTGAGGGATTGCACATGTGGTCTAAAGACACTAGGGGGCGCTATTTACATACAGTTGAACAAGTCCTCACAGGCCTGCTGTAAGCAGTGGTTGTCAGATAATTTGACATTCATCAGATTCATGTTGTCTGTTTGTTACACATTTAAAGATGATGCCACTTAATCAGAAAGACTTCATTTGTGTTTTGGACATTTTGACAATCAGATCAGAGAAGAGACGGGATACAAATACAGAAGAATGTATTAAAGATAAATAAACATCCATGAAATGTTGCTCTCCAGCTGATTTTGTTTTACAGTCTTACTTCATCCACTCATTTTGCTGGAACACATAAAGCATTAAACAAACTATATAAGTCTTAAACGACAGACAATAAAACGGTTTCATGTTAATCTGCAAGTAGAATATAATATCCCATTATATGATGGCATGTAATATGACTGAATGATCATTGAATATCACTTTTATATAATCATTTAATTAACAGATGGTCCTTTCTTTCCCCATGTGACATCCTGAATACTCGGGAACAGATGTAACTCATTTCTAAATCAGTAAAACATTCATTTATTCGCATGATCAATCGTCTAATGGGTTTCAAACCTTTTAGTCAATAACATAATGGATAACATTGTGATGATTCTAAAATACCATCCCAGAGCATTTAGACATAATGCTGACAATTAAAGCACTTTCCTGCTCATACCTTCAACTTCATTGTAACCACTTCATGTATAGCCTTGATGCTTTTTTTGTATTTATTTGGTCTTATTTTTGTCTCATGTTTGTGTTAAATGAGCATGGCTGGTGAGATTTAATGAAGCCATCTATGTCCAGGAAAAAATCGACACTTGTTTATTTTTAACACCATAAACTTATAATAAAAGATAAATCAATGTATTTGCTGCTGAGCAGTGTCATAATGTCCTTCAGCAGAAGGTTGGTTCAATCCCAAACTTTCCTCTGTTTATATGCTGAAGTGTCTGAAGCTACTAAACCTCATGTTACCTGATTGTTCTTTAATCCCTGCTCCATGTTCAGAGTTGACTTGCTCTTAGTCTTGAGTGCATATATGGACTTAATGTAAGTAAATGAACATATGCGAGTAAAATTAAAGAAGATGCGTAGATAGATGACTAGAGTGGGGACTTGTAAAGGATTCAACCAAAAGTTTTCAGCATATGAAAATAATTTCAATCTCCTTTTTTTAGATTTTAATAAGATCTGATTTGAATGGGGAAAACTTTGGAAGGATGTTGCTCATTCACCCAGTCCCAAAGATCTGGAAATTTTATGATAAGACTGTAAAAGCTGCTCAGGAGGCTTGGATGAAGATGATTAAGTTTATTGACAGTGACAAATGTTTGCACAAAGATAAATGAAAAAAGAAAAAGAAAAAAGAAGCAATCAGGATTTTTGTCTTTGAAAATTTTAAAGATTTTAAATCCATTTAGTGTTTCTAAAACTAAGATTACGGTCATAAGGGAATGAAGAGGCCATTCAGTGTCAAATCCCTGAGAAAACCTTAAGGTGCTCCAAGTACAGCTACACCACAGCCACATAGATTATCATAAACATGTCATGTTTCATGCTGTAAAGCGCTCTGGCAAACCTCTGGTTTTTATGTGCTTCATAAGTTGACTTGACTTCAAAAGATAAAGCATGTTGAAATGTATCTTGAAATCTATTAAGCGTCCAATCAATATAATAGTTTGATAACAAATTAAGTAATTTTCATTCCACCCAGATTTGTTTAATCTTATTTCCCAAAATATACTTGACATTATAAAGACTAACATTTTGTTTACTTTAAATGACAAATTAGCTCATTTGAGCAGGCTTTCTTTAGCTTCTTTTGTTTCTTTGCATGGATAATTACACTGCAGAGTTACGTGATAAATAAAACATGCGTCCTCTCCACTTATTTGTTGCTCACCATGCTTACACACGAGGCAGCCTGCTGCTGTCAACCCGCCCTATAGCTCTTCTTCACAGCAGTGGAGTCCTTCCAGGGGTTCCCCATTCACAAAGCCTGCCTGCCTGAAATTGCAGAGGGCGGAGGGAGACGGGGGAGGGAGGAGAGAGAAAGAGAGTTGAGACATCCCTTCCTCACTTGGCTGCATTCGGTTAACAGACACCGGAGAAGCGACCATGCTGTGGAAACTAGTTGAGAATGTCAAGTATGAAGATATTTATGAGGTAATGTTGCCGGCCAGCTGTTTGTAACTTATTTGGGTAAAAATGGACTTGATGGATTTGTTGGATTTGGAAATAGATTGCTAAACATTGTCATAGGAGGTGTTTTCCATGAGGCTTTTGGCCCTCATAGGAGTTCTTTCTTTTCTTAAATCTGTGATTATAAATGGGAGAACAACTTTGTATATTAGGTTTTTTTTATTAAAAAAAAAGATTGCACTCGAAAATTTTCATATTGTTTCATGTTTGTGGCTGTGGTGTAATTGTATGAGACTTTAAAGTCCACATGGAGTGGACATATTATCTGCTTGTATTAAGAATGTTAGTATTGTTATTGTTAAAATTTGTATATGTGCCATAGTATCGTTTTAAATAGTAGTGCCTACGGTTCGGATCTAAAATCTATGTCTGAGAAAATATGAGATAAAAGAATGCCTAAGTCGATTTAAAATAAAGTCAAGCTGCAAATCATTCATCTAACCATAATAGTCGAATAACAAATTAACTATTTCATTTACAAAATCCCAGCAAAGAAGATAGAAAGAATTTGGAGGAACGCTGGGTCAGGTGTGAAGTATGGAAATGATTTGCTCCCAGAACAATATATTCTACTTACTAAAACAAAAAACAATCCATAGGAGGGAAAATGAGTAAGAAAGAAGATAAATATGCCGCGCACTGGCATGGAAGACAAAATGCTGCTGCGGCTCGCTTTGAATGAGCCCGAGCACAAAAGCACACGAAGAAAAATGGGCAGCTCGCGCGAGGCCCCTCTGCTTGGCTCGTCCCGCTGGGAAGCCTCTTGTCTCGTGCCGCACATGGCTTTTCTCCCACGGCGCGAGGGAGGGGAGGCTGTAATGTTGTTAAACAAGTCACCCAAGAGGGCAAAGAGGGGCCCGTAAAGCTCACCATATAGCCGCTTTTTCGGACTTGTGACACCTTTCACACGAGCCCTGCACGAGCCCTGTTCCGTGTTTTAAAATACAGACACAAAACAAAGTTGCTGCAACTCAATTTTTAGGTGTGTTTGTTTTGTGGCATTGGGTTTAGGAATCATTTTAGGTTTGATTGGATAACATTCTATAAAAGCAAATGAACGTATATTGAGTATAACTGATTGTTTTGTATTGTTCAGAAGCTGAGGGCACATGTTATAGCATTTCTGACTCTGGTGTTGGGTTATTGGTGCCACAATCGATTCAATAAGCCCAATGTTAATATTGGAAATCTGTGCGTGTTGAACTTATTTGCGCCAAAAAAAAAGTGCGCTTTAATCGATAAGACTTTACCATCAAAGCCCCTTATGTAGTGTCATGTCAATGACGGGGAATTCCTCACGGATCTGGGTTGCCTGTTCGCTATCTCCTGCGAGTCCTCCTATCTCCTGCTGTTCGCACGTCGTTTCGGCTCTCCACGGCATTTAGACGTCACTCACGGTTGCGCGAAAGCCTTTCCGCTCCATGTGTCGCCAGTCCCCTGCCTTGCGCACATTAATATTCCTGTAAGTCTCAGTCATGAATAACAATTACACCGTACACCGGGGGTAGGGGCGGGAGCTTGGTGTTCACACTCAGAGAGGCGGCAGCTCCGGGCGGAGGAAGGTTCTGTAAGGAGTTGTAGACCAGGCCTGCCTGCAGATACAAAAAGCGCTGCTTTGACCTGGAATGAGTTTGTCTGTCTCGGCCCAACACGTCTTGTTCCATCCTGCTATTTCACCGTGAGACCACTCGTGATACCAGCAGAGGGTTTACAGATGTTAGTTCATTCCTACTCCACTGCGGTGAGTTTTTTTATTTATTTTCAGAATTCGTTTACACAGACGGCGAGTTTGCGTGGGCCTATATTGCTGGGAGCTTTGAATTAGGCTATAACATTTTCTTTTCTCCAGGTTTTTGTGTGTTTTTGTCCAGGGTCTTAGTGCTACTTCGGCTAAATCACCAGGGGCATTACAATAAATTCATCAAGATCTTGGGCCTCTGTGGGCTCATTCGGTTAATTTGGGGTTCCAGTTGTTGTTCCAGTTGTTAATATATTTCGTTTTCTGCACCCTGTTGAAGGACCGGCATGACGGCGTCTCGAGCCATAGCTCGCGCCTGTCCCAGCTGGGTTCGGTGTCGCACGCGGGACCCTACTCCAGCGCACCGCCGCTGTCTCATGCACCTTCTTCGGACTTCCAGCCACCATACTTTCCTCCACCGTACCAACCGCTCGCTCACTACCAGAGCCAGGACCCATACTCCCACGTAAGCGACCCATACTCCCTGAACTCCCTACACCAGAGCCAACAGAGCGCATGGGGAACGCGTCAGCGACAGGACGCCACCGGGGACCGAATGGACAGCTCTGCTCTGCTGGCGCAGCCTCGGGCGTCACTGCCTCAGCTATCCGGGCTGGATCCGCGGCGGGACTACGGTGGCGTACGGCGGCCTGATGTGCTCCTGCACTCCGCTCATCCAGGACTGGAGCCTGGTATGGGAGACGGACTGCTGCATGGGCTGCATGGGATGGAGGATGTGCAGGTAAGTGGAAGGTCACGGCAGATATTCCCAGGGGTTGATGTAAACTTCAAATAAATGTTCAGTTCTGAAAATGATATCCTTTAAAAATGTAGGCTATATTTGAGAAAGTTAAATGATAGACCAGGACCCCAAGTGTCCGGTCTTTATAAATCCCAGGTCTTTATATATAGCTTATATAGGCTTTATAGCCTATAAAGAACATTATAATGATTTCACTATACCCTTTCATTGTAAAGACGTTTTTAAAAAACACAAACATTAACTGCAAACAAAGTTAATAAGTGGCTGTGTTTGTTAATAAAAGGAAAACAAATATTTACTGGAAAAGACTGATTTGTACTTGCTGACATTCGTCAGCTTCATTGTCTCTGCATGTCTCACGTGCCTTTCGGAGTTAAGGTCAGTGAACTTAGAGCAGCTCCCTTAGGGCTGGACTCTCACAGCTGTAGCCTAAACACAAATGGCCCACAGCTAAATAAACTGTCTTCGTCCTTCTGAATGAAAATACGCTGTTCAGATTAGCTTTCACATGTTCGTGCAAAAAGTTCAAACTACCTCATGTGAATTTAGGCGAAATTCACTATTTTCCTACTTTCGTAGTAATCAGTACTGTATAAATGATCTAAAAACACAACTATCCAGTGGTGTTTCTTTCTCATTACTTGATATATTTAAGAAGAACAGTAGGCTACATCTGTGTCTAGTCTTTTTTTTAAATATGTTTTTTGTTTTATTTTATTTTAATTTATTTTATGCATAATTAGCCCATCCATATTTTCCCTGTAAGGTCTTAAACCTACAAAGTAGCTACCAGAGATT
>JAOXYM010000024.1:19736569-19754617 GCA_028567055.1 Leptatherina wallacei
TGTGTGTGTGTGTGTGTGTGTGTGTGTGTGTGTGTGTGTGTGTGTGTGTGTGTGTGTGTGTGTGTGTGTGTATAAAGTACAATGTCCATGTTTGTGGTAATTATGAGAAGATGCTACCCAGTTCAACAGCGTGGCTCTTTGATGTTTTAATTGTTTTTGGACAACAATAGGATTGTGCCACAGGGTATAATCTCTTACAGGCTTTGGAAACAGACATTTCAGAAGAGGTTCAATTCTCTGTTGGATATGGACTTTTCATGGGATTTGTTTAAAGTAAGAACATCAACAGACCTTTCCTTTACTCATATTCATACATAGTATATGGTTGTACCAAGTCAGGCTTGAAGGTTGCTGTTCAGCTGGAGCATTGTTCTCTCTCAGATCTTCCTTATAATGAGCCACAGGCGAGTCAGAGTGAGAGTTAACAAGAGGAATACCAGCCACTTCCAGCACTGAGCTTCAACTTGCCCGCTGGAGCCAACAGTGGGCGAATTTTCATCCCTGCTCTCGTAATCGTGTTGACTTCATCTGAGGGGTTGTTCTTATGACCAGCAGGGCCTCGGGGGAACTACAGTACACTGGCTTGTTTGGATCATGTGAGCTGAAATGAAGAGGAAGTATATACAGTATATAATTCATATGTGTGTTATGTCCAGTGGGGGAAACATTTGCTTTGTCCTGTTAGACTTTAAAACTTCTGCATTAAGTTCCTAAACAAACTAGCTCTATATTCTTTCCTTTAATTAGCATTTTTATTACCATATAGTGTAATGTATGTTTAGAGGATTTGAAGGGGAGCAGATGCAAACACTTACTCCATGTATCCTAGTTTTTTCAGCAAAAGCTGAGAAAATTACTGCCTCATTATCCTGAAATCACTTTAATTTGAATGAATTGACTTAGGCATAAAAAATATTACTCTCTATGTTGTGACTGTGTCATGCAAAGTAGCGATAAAGTGTAATAAAGCAGACGTGCCCTATTTCTAACTTTTTAAAAACAGTGCAGTGTAGCGTTGCAGGCACACACGCACACACAAACACACGCACACACTCTGATAGCAAAGGAGGAGCAGAGAGTACCAAAGCAGAAAGCGAGAGGAGTGCTCACCATCTTCTCCGTTAAGCCTGGCTGACTAATTCTTGCTGCTAATTTGCGTTTGGTTAATTAACTAATTACTGAAGATGTCTGAGGGCGAGGCTGTCTGTCAGCCTGTATCAGTAATTATTTTCATCGTTTTAATTAGACTCACACTCTCCTAGACTCAATTTCTCCATTCCCACAGAACACACACACACATACACCCACACCCACTGAAGCGTCCCACACATTGTAAACAGTCTGCTTGTGTAACTTTTGTCAACTTCTGTATCTGGGTGGATGATAAGATAAGGTTAAAGAAAACCTGCAATAACATCTTTGCATGATACTTCAGAGCAGAATAGGAAATATCTTAGTGATAGGATTTCGGTAGATCAGTGCAGGAACAACTAATTGCAGGTTATATCAGTTACACCACTGCCTCCTTCTACAGTAAGTACCCTTTCTTATGTATGAAAACCTTATGTAATACAATCCAAACAACTGAGCTTTTAATATGGAGCAGTTTTTTTTTATCAAGTTTGTAAAGAGAAACAGTGTAATGAGTAACTGAAAGCTCCAATATGCAACATTTAGACTGATCTGTTATCTCAAATTCAGTAGAACAATAACTACTAACAAGCATTTTACATTCAAATATGCACACAGCAAATTTACATTACGGTATCAAACAAATGCATTATATATATATATATATATATATATATATATATATATATAGCATTTGTTTGACCAAAACAGACTTTTAAGATGCATATTAATATGTTAATCCAACCAAAGTAAGGAATCAAAGCTCTTAAAAAAGACTAACACACCTAGATAATGTGGTTTGAGGTTTAGTAACTCCTACATACTTTCACTCAACTAGCCTCAAATTTTCCTAGGTATACTTCACATGCTGCAAAGTTGCATAGGTTTCCATCTTTTTGGTAAAACAATGAAGTGAAAGTTTACATTAATAGAGCTGATTTTCCAATAAAGCTTTTGTCTTTTACATATTTTTCAGTTTCTTTTGTCAGGGGGTGAAATATGTCAGAAATTGTTATTTAAGAAAAGCTATTTACTGTGAAAACTTGCAGTTAAGTAAGCATTCACATGTCCAATATCTTTTGTAAAACCGGTAAAATATTGGTGTATATTCATAATGTCAAAATGCTAATAAAACTGGTTTCTGTCTCACATTTTTGTGCTTATTTAATCAGATAGCTGATTATGTCAAATCTAGACTGATTAGCTGCCTGTTAACAGTGTGATTCAACTCATACTCACTTCACCCACTTTTTCACTTTGCTCTGATAAAATAACGATTTCACAGTAAGAGGGATACCAGACAAAATCACCAGTCTAGTAACTTAAAGACGACGTATATACGTTGAATTTAGCCACGTATGTATGATGATCCTACAGATAAAGTTGTGTCAACGGTGTTGTGATGCTGGACATATTTTGGTAAATAACTTGACTATGCTCCTGTGCATACCAGGACAGTGGTCCAATTAAAAGGGCAGGTCTAAACAACTACAGCTCAATTCAACTGTATTCAACCACAGTCACTAGCTCAGCATGGATGAATCAAACACTGACATTAGAGCAGATCCTATGCTTTCTTTGCCATCCATTCATACATCCATACATTTTCTATACTCACTTTTCAGCGTCAGTAATTAGGAATAAGTGGGGGGGGCGATCTGTGCCGATACACGCTGGATCTTTTAAGTGGTCTTATAGGATTAGTGCTGCTGGATAAAACTGTCTACTACAAGTTGTTGGGTGTAGCTTCATAGTTAAATACAGTAATACAAGAGTGCATTAACCCTTAAAGATGCACTCTGTAACTTTTCGACTTTAAAACTCTGCATTCTGGACACTTTTGAAGGCACAGTGACATCTATTGTGTGGATTTCTGGAGCCATTGCTGCCCAATAGTGTCCCACGGCTGAGAAACCACACTATACAATTTTTTCCTCCGAGATGCTGCGTAAAGTTGCTGTTGAGTTTCACTTTGCGCACCGTGTCACATGCTAGCAAGCAGATATAAACACACCGGTTGTTTTGACTGCGCACTGTGGCTGATTCAGCAAAGAAACGCTAGAAGACATTATCGAAGGAAGAGACTAAACAAAAGAGAGCCAAAGAAAGATACGACAAGAATCAAGATAAGACTGTTTTTTACTGTCTGGAGAGAGCTCACAGTACAGGTAGGATGCAAGATAGATGTTGAATTAGCCGTCGATGGGGGCTGAGAAAATGCCAAAAGTTCTGTAGTGCGTCTTTAAACTGTCAACTAGCACACATAAATCACTAAATTAGACTTAATGTCACAGTTATGTGCCTGCCAGTCAGTCAGGTTGTATTTACATCCATCTGCCCTTCTGTGTCTCTGGTGGTTAATGCCTTGAATATTTGCCAGAAAAATGTTTTTTAAGAACACAAGAATGTCACAATGCGGTTGACCATTTTGCATAGCTGTCGACACTACATCGTTTTATCCTTTTTGATATGATGGAAATAAAAAAACTATGTCATAATTAGCACATGAATTCTTGAATCACATCCAAAAATGTGTTTTGTGTTGTCAGAGTGACCTCTCAGCTCTGTCTCAGCCAGATGTAATGAAACCCCCTTAAGGCTTTCCTGATATCTCGCATACACATGAATGAGATGGACCTGAGGACAGAGTGACACTGACAACCCTTTAACCTTTGGGTACTGAAATTTAATCACTTCATCTATGAGTCCAAGTTGAAGTTTATGCTAAATCAGAAAAATTCCCTCAAGAAATTTCTGAGATATTGTGGTCATTGGAATGTTATGCACCTGATCACACGACTTTTACTACATTTTGTATGTCTTTTATATTTGTTTTTATACTTTTCGTGCATCTTTTAAAGCTGTTAATATAACATGCAAAATGGTGATTGTAAAAGCATAGCGTGTGGTCCCTTCACAGGGCATGGCATGCCATGGTACACAAATTAAAAGATAATGTGCAACATGAGTCAAATGGTTAATCATATGGTGCATGGACACATGCATGATGCATGGCCAACCTGGGAATATAAGGGCACTTATGTGAACTTATCTGCCACGTAAACTGCATTACTTGTTTTCTAATGCCTTTCAAAATGCTCCGTTTTCCTTTCATTTAAGTAATATATGTGTTAATAGTTAGAAGAAAGTGCATGCACCTATACTGCAAATTCTTTCTTGCAGTTGGTTGGGCTGCTATTATGTCAGATTATTTATTTCATTTTATCCTATTTCATTATACCCTGGGAAATACCTTCACTACATTTAACCCATCCTGGTTAAAGTAGGACCAGTGGCCTAGGGGATTCTGGTGCCTGTGGAACAGTTACGGGTTAAGGGCTTTGCTAAGGGGCCCAGAGTGCTCAACCTTTGTTATCACTTAGGGGATTTCAACCTGGGCCCTCCTCCCACCTCACCAACTAGTCCACCACTCACCCCAAACTAGATAAATTGGGCCTTTTTGTGGAAGACAGGTTTTAAACTGAAAACACCAAACATCTTTTCATGTCAAACATCGAGCCGTCCATTGTAGAACCTCTTCAATCTGGATAACCTGAATCACATGAGCAAATAAATCATCATTGGTTTGAAAATAATAAAAGGAGATAATTCCTTACAACACATCTTGCAATAATGACAGGGCTTCGAAATCCTCAAAAATAAATATCCTGTAGAGCTCATTATTTTCTGCAAACCTTTACATTTGCTTCCTGCTCCGGTGTTGAAATCCTTGTTTGTTGGATTATTGTTGTTGTTATGTTCATGCCCAGAATAAAATGCTTCATCAGCTTTCTGCTGGGTCAGACCCTGGAAGAGAGAGAGTTGTAAATAGTGAGCAGATCTGTGGAAGAGCAGCCGCACAGCAGATTTCATCCGAAGAAGCCAACTTTAGTAAACAGGCAGAACTAATGAGGACACTGAATACACACACACACAAACACACACGCACACACACAGACAGGCAGACATCCACACCCACACACACGCATACACAACTCTGTGTCTGAGCATTTGGAGGCCCCGGGGCCCCGGGGCCAGAGCAGCCCAGATACCTGATGGGAGCAGGGACATCAAAGCTGCAGGATTAGAGAGAGGAGAGGGGAGAGAGTGCCGCAGGGAGGAAATGCTAACTTATTATCCGCTTCCCAGCTAATCCTGTTATCTACAGAATATAGCTGTGTTTAACCCCCCTACATACCTCCCTCCAACAACACACACATACGGTGTACACTCACAAAATTCAGCATTCAGGGGTTCAACAGTCTCCCAGAGCGCCCCCGTTTCCACACCGGACCCCCCCCAAAAAAAACATCTGTGTCTGCATCTTAGTTTAAAATATTGTAGATGCAGCTGAACCCTCAGTTTACCAAGACTAGTTCTTTCATCTTGATCTTTCTCTGAATATCTAGTTAGGTTAATAACTTGCTTTCACACAGGTATCAAGTCCCATGTGAGTTTTTGCAGGCTTTCAGGTGATGTAACACGCCCACCGGCATACATATTGAAGGTCCATAGATCAGGGTCGCCTATGGCTGAGTGAGGCTCCAAAGCTGAATATGATTTAGTTCCCCCTGAATCCATTTTCATTCACGTGCCCACATTCACAAACAACATTCAATATGGAACAGTGCTCTTAACTATATAAGTAACAAAATGGTTGTGTTTTAACTGAACTGATGTTGAATTTAGGTCAAATAATCTTTAAACAAAAGTTATTCAAACCTTGCTAAAACTAGATCCTGCTTTACTTTTCCAACTCCAATTCAAAAAGAAGAAATGGAACCAAATGAATCAGATAATAGATTAACTATCATGATTTTGACTTTAATTCACTTTTTGTGTTTCAAAGGACAAGAAGAAGCTTCCCTATCTGGGTGAATGATGACAGTAATATATGGACGCTAAACACTGTGGTTACATTCTACTTTGTAAAACTGCATACATAGATGGTCAACATAGCCCCAAGTTTAATTGACACCTTTTTCCATTCTGGAAATCTGTGAACTTGGACCAGCTGTATGTGTAAATAAAGATGAGAATGTCAACATCAAAGCTCTGAGTCAAATAAGGCAGCTATTTTTAGAGTCATTTCAAACTGTAATAATCAAAACTGTCAATTTTATTCTAAAGTTGTTTTTTCCCCCTTCAAACCTCACCCTGGCCTGGTAATGAGGACAAAAAAACCTGCATTTCTAATTCTACTCCTGCACTCGTTATCCATCCCAGTTATTCACTATTCATCATATGTTATTTTCTACCACACGTTTTCTACTGAGTTGTTGTTGTTTTTTGTGTTAATGGGAATAAAAGAAAGTTGATAAAAAGAAACATTTTAATAGGTTTCATGCATCCGGACAAACATAACTTGTGGCTTTTAAATTGGTGCATTTCATTAACCTAAAGACTGGTTTTAGATTACATTGGGTGTATGCTAACAATCTGTAATTATTAAGCTGGCTTTCAAGTTAGCCAGAAGTCAGCGATGTGCAATTAACTGATAAAATAACACTGTAAAATATACTCAAATCCAAGTTCATGTCATTTTCAGTGCTGTCAGATTGTTTTATTGCTCACATGATAGAACCAGTATTGTCTGAGTACATGTTAGAAATATCAGAGGTATGGCTTTTCTTGCCAAAGTTTAACAAAATTCTGTTTAGTTCCCAGAGTCCAATCAGACTTTACTTTCTTCACCATGCACACAGTCGTGCTTGTTGTATGGTTGTTTTATTCCTCTTCCAGGCTTCCCCTCATCTCGTATTTTGCTCTCTCTCTTTGACCAACACCTTACTCAACTCCTCCCATGTTGGGTGCTACAAAATCTATGGCATACAAGATATATAATTCTAGTATAGGACAGGTGAAGCATTCGCACACATCGGTGAAGACCAGTCAAATGAGATTAGACTCAGATCTGGTCCATTTGTCTGCAGCCTACATATTTGGTCTATAATGTGAAAAATCTTGTGGTGGTCTTGCATAAAATCTTGTGGTTTGAACCTTGATCTAATGTGTGTCTATCATGCTTTTGGAATATTTTTGCTCTGCACATATGAAGATATCAAAGATATATTAATCCTGTACTAAAGATTAATACATCATTGAATGATTGCCATCCAAACTTTAAGTTATCTACATGATTTCTCCCATTCAAATACATGTGTAGATGAGGTCTCTCGTCAATTCTGCTCAAACATAATCTTTGTTTAGTTTGAGAATTAAAAGCCTAAATAAGACAAGGTACACACAGGTACACAACTTAATAACAAAATGATGGGGTAACTCTAAAGTTTTAATACTTAACTAGTACTTGCAACTTTTTACACTAAAACTAATTAATCTCCCCACAATTGTGTAATAATGATGAAATTGTGGTACTAATTTCTGAGCATCCTATCTCTGCATGCGTGCTCTGTCCTTAACGGTTATGCAATCCTTTGTATTAGACCTCTTGAAAATATGCAGTAACATAATTCTGTTTATTACAGCATGTGCAGCGCATGCACCAATAATTCTGAAAGCGTAAGCGGCAACACAATATGCTATGACAGATTTTTGTTGGTTAATAAACTTTTGATTATTGGCTCTATTAAACTCCACAAAAGTCATTATAAAAGGCATTTAAATACCTAACAAACAACTTATTTTAAACACAAAAATGGCAACATGAAGGCAAAGGTATGATGCTGAAGGGTCCTAAGCATTAAATTACTGCAGGTACAAGAGTTTACTTCTGGCCATAATTAGCTCATTGTCGTTTCTGACCGTAACACCTGTAAAATAAAGAGTGGGAGAAGAAAGGAGAGAGGGAGAGGATGAAAGAGAGAATTCCTTGCAGATAATGTTTATGTGAACAGAAGTAGTAAAAGAATATGGTGTGCTAATACATGTAGATGAAGTGAAATTGTCATTAGGCTAATCAGCACTAAACTAATTGGGAGTCATGGACCCTCCTATCTGCTAATTCTAACCCTAAACCCCAGCCCATATCTACAAGCGAATGGAGGAGGAGAGAGAAGGAAAAGTGGAGGGAAAGAGCTGAAAATGAGAGTGAGGTAAAGAAAGGAAGAGAGAGTTGAAGCCTAATTAAGAGCGCTGGGATTTATGCAAATGAGACGGTGCTGATATGGTAATCAGAGCCTGCAGGGTCGTAACAGGCTGTGTGCTGTATGCAGCATATCTGTGTGTGTGCGTATGTGTGTGTATCTAAGAGGCTGACAGCTGGCTGTAAGGAAGGTCAGAGCCAATCAGGCTCTTACTCTAATGCACACTGCCCTCTGGCCACTCCAGCATCTCTCCTCCTTTTTCATGTGCTTTCTGTCTTTCTGCCCCTCACTGTTACCCTGACACTTTACACATTCTCCTTTCCTGATTCTCTTTTTCTTTACATTTCACTGCTCATCTGT
The DNA here is from genome assembly GCA_028567055.1 of Leptatherina wallacei. Lineage (NCBI taxonomy): Eukaryota > Metazoa > Chordata > Actinopteri > Atheriniformes > Atherinidae > Leptatherina > Leptatherina wallacei. The sequence goes on from JAOXYM010000024.1 coordinate 19,745,107, forward strand.
CATGATGCGTCTCGACACAGCAAGCAAACACAAGCTTACACACAACAATTGCTTTCACACATTCACTGACAATCTGACTTAGATTTAAATCTAAATCTGGAACTCAAGCCAGTTCTATTACATTTTTTAAAATATTCAGATTTTTTTTTTATTTCAATAAAATCAAGGAAATTCCTACTAAGGGAGATTGTAACCCTTGTTATGTTCTAAGGCTAGTACTGATCTCGTCAAAAGCCATCAACCGATGACCTGCCAGACACACTCTCCCACATTACTATTTAGAAAAAGGCACACTCACTGACATGTTTGAATTGACTTTTGTGTCTGTTTGGACAAAATATGTTTAAAATCAAAAACCTATGTCTATGGGGACTACACAGAAAAAAAAAGTTTTATTACAAGAAAATTCTAATTGAAATGGAAATCGAAAAGATTTGAGTTTTGCTAAGCCAACATTTCAGCTAGCAAATTTCAGATTTTTCCATGAAATCTTTTCCAATCAATATTTTAATAACAATATTAAACTTTTTTTTCATGATGTATTTATATTTGTTTCAACATATTCACAGGGATCCTCTTCATACATGAAAAATATTTCATTTTATAACTGTGCCAACATTTCACCGCAGGGACTTTCCTGCAACTTGAGAATTTACTTGTGGTGCTGCAGCAAATAACAATTTACCAATATTCATTGAATGCCTCCGAGGGAATCAATAAATGTGAAAACATTAACTTCTTAGCCAAATTATGAGACTTTAACATTGGCATTGCATTCTCTCACATCCCAAACTAACTTGATCTTATAGCAAAACGTATGATAAAGACAGTGTTCCCATACAACTTTAACATTTGTAACATCACAGTTTTAGTCTAAATGGTGATTACACGATGGCCTTATGAATGATGGTTTTTCTTGTTTATAATAATTATTGCATGTGCTCACACCAAGAGTTAAACTGAGGTTTGGAGATTCTACTCAACTCCTTTATCAAAAGTCCATTTTTATTGTTTCTAAAGTCTTGTTGACTTAATGAAACAACTGAATTGAATCATATTTTAGAATTTTTCTAGATTTGTGGAAAATGTAACCTGACGATATTTCTGAATATGGGATTTGAGTTTGGTTGTTTCTGTTCTTATTTAACAATCAGTGCAGTTACATAAAAAGTTAAGCTGGGCTATGTTTAAGCTTGTGCAGGCAATTTATTTAGAATACTGTAGCTGTCCAAGTATACTAGTACAGGAGGGTAATGAGGTATGTATAAAGCCTTGACACTGTTGACTAAAAAAAAAAAAGGCATTCTGTTGGTTTTTCTGTGGGAGATCACATGCAAGTTCATGCAAATATACAAATTCACTGCACAGACATCGTCTTTAAGTTACTTTAATGATGATTTTGTCAGATGGCATTATAATAAGATGTTAATAGAAGTCACAAAATGAGTCAGTCACTCTACTCAGCAGTCTGATTAAACAAAATAAAACTATGTGAAAGAAGGCAGCCTCATATGGATTTTGGCTGTATTAATGTACAAAGCTGTTCTGTTTTTACTTTCTTTTACTTGCTGAGGAAAGCTCGGGGTACAGGTAAGATGCAAGATGGATGCCAGAATTAGCATTTCTTACAAGGCGCATCATAAAGAAAATCTTCTAAAGTTCCATAATGCTTCTTTAAAACCTGTAACATTTAACAGGAGTTACAGCTAGCTTAAACTGGGACAATAATGCAAACTGATCATATAATCAGCTTGGAAACCATCAAAAATATAAATACATTTGTTGTTTTGTTTTTTGTATTTCTGGGGGGGTTTTAAGCTTAGACTGAGATTTACATGAACGTTTATCTTTCTTGTTGCTGCTCAAACATATCGATAAGCATTCCGTAGCAGATTGGGGCACATTTACTGTACCCAGCAGTTTTACATTTCTTTCAAGCTTTTGTCATGGTGTTATTAAAAAATTCACCACACATTATTTTTAAAAAAGTAGGCAAAAACAGCCTTGAGCTAAAGTTTCCAAAAATTTTTAAACATCTTCAGTATGTAGCCAGAGAGGTTCATCTTCTGTGAAATGAACTATAGAGGAAGAGCACTACCACAAAATCCTAATAGGAAGATATCGGACCCTTCAGACTCTCCTTGCTCCATCTCCCATGTAGATAACACACAAAAACATTTGTGATCTAAGATGTGAAAAAATAACCAGATCCTACCTGTAACCAGGAAGGTTTGTTTTTAAAAAAAAAAAAATAAATAAAATTAAAAGGGAGTGAATGCACAAGGAAATAATGAGTGACTGACAAAACCATTTCGAAGTTACCTTAAAGCAAAAGTAACTAATTTCAAACCACACATTTCAAAGTGGTGACTTGAAGACACTAGTGGTCAGGATGGGACACAATCCTACTTGGCTGTCATATGTGTAGCCTCCAGGCAGGTTGTCCTCCAAACAGAAATAACAGTGCTTAAAATTTTAGATATGCAACATTTTTCTCTGTAGAGCCAGTGTTTGGTGTGTCAGTTCTTCAACAGAATTGAAAGAATTATTCCAAGGTAATGATTAACCATTTTCATTTCTCTGATTATACACTGCTTCCAGCATAATTATGGACATCGTGTCCATGTCTTGTTTCTGCCAAGAGATTTCTCTAAACTCTCATTCAACTCCCCATGAATATTCAAGAGTTTTTACGTGGTATGTCTTGTGATATTTATCATTCAAACAACAGCATGTGCCCCGTCAATGATAAAAAGGTAGTATCTTTAAGTATTTTTGATGGAATATAAACAGAGTAGACTGAGAATGGTGGGTCCGGTCTGATGAGGCTTTTGGGGTCAGTTGTTGCAGCAGCCTGGGTTCTTCTGCAGGCTTGCGCTCATTTTTCTGCTTCACAGGAAACATGTAAATACACAGACACTGAATGCCATTAAGCTAGTTGTTTCATAGTGACTTTATATCCCGGATTCTGGGGGGTGCTAATGAGCAAGTTTATAGAGTAGAAGCATCTGCCACAGCTTCTGCAAAAATACTCTGATAGAAGTTTGCTTAGAGGCTGGCAACCACCTCGAAAAAAGTCAAACAAGTCACCAAAAGAATCTAGGGAGAGTAGATCCGCCTCATCAAACTCTGGTTAACCCCGAAGCAGAAGCTAATGCTAGCTTGGAAGGGCTAACTAAAGCAGTCGGTGCTGTAGAAGCCTTTTTGTGAAGAAAAATCTGACGGCTATTGCGTCCTTTCGCACAACTTTAAAGACATGTGGCCAAAAAATCTCAGGCGTGGAAGACAAACTGAAATCTGTGGATAAATCCTTGATTCTGACTACAATGCAAATAAATATCACCTCATAGTGCAGCTAAGTGTTTAATATATAGATGAAGGTTCGTTATAGCAAAAGGCATCAGTAGGCTGTTACTTGCCAAGGGGTGAAATGTACATCCAAGTGGCACCAAATTTAACATTACTGTCACTTTACATTTTGTCTTTTCAGTGGTTATTTGGTCAGGTTTAAGAGAAAATAAACCTATCTAGAAAACACTTACAACTGAACGCTTTTGTCATATAAAAGTCACAGTTTTCAAGCAAAACACAACTCTGACCAGTATGACCAGCAGATTGCACAAACATTTGGCTCATTGATGGCCTGAAATTAGGAGTCACAGATACAGCATTCTGAGAAAGTTAGAACTGCAGGATGTCCTGCTTCAAGACTTCAAAAGTTTTAGACCAAAACTAGGTTGAAGGTTAATTAGTCTATGTACTCGAGGTAATACAGTGTAAAACCAAACTTCTCCCCATGATATTGCTTTTATGTGACTTATAGTAAACTCAAAACTTTCAAGTCCATTTTTTTATGATTTTAATGTATTTTTTCCTTAAATTTTCTTTAAGTTATGGTCCAATTAAAGTGTTACTGAGAGAAAAAAAGAAAAACCATTGAAACAAATCTATAATTCATTCTTTTAACCGGGTTCCTGAGACATATTGATGCCTAGGAATGACTTGTTTCAAGATTTGAGTCAATTTGCAGAACAGCCTCTTGAGTATCGCAACTTAGAAGTGGCTCTCTCCCTCATCAGACTGTCTATAAGTCACTGTCAGCTTTCTGGACCTCACAAGTGGAATGAAAAACAGAGCTTCTTGATAATTTTTAAAAGCATGCATATCTGCCTGTGCACCAACACACACATACACAGACACAACCCTGGGCCATGTGGCCATATCAGCACATCTGAGTGTAATCCAGTTAACAGAGTATCCCAAATGACTAAATTAATCAGAGAAATACTATCTGGCTCATCTTTCTGTACTGCTTTGATGTGTGCACACAGAAACACACACACACACAAAGCACACACACACATCCTGGTTTACACACTTGGATGCACATAGAGAGGAAGAATTAGTGTGGAACATTGGTCTAACTGAGAAATTACTTTACCTGCTCTGATAATAAGGCCTGAAACCCATGGAAGGGCCTGTGAGATACTATCATTATATAGACATCCCCAAGGGCAGGGGGAAAAACACACACACACACACACTCTCAGACACACACACATCTGTTGTCTGCATAGGAATGAGAAAGATCAAAAAGATGCATTGATTCCAAACTCCAGATAGTGGATACAATAGCAAGAAAAAACAACCACAACGGTTTCCGTTTCACCTATAAAAGTATGAGTGTTCACCGGTGACATTATTCCTAATTGGTGATGATTTCACTTTGTTGAACAATACTTGTTATTGTACTGTCAGAGCTCTGACATCCCACCCTCTTTCTTTCCAGAGGGTAGAGCTGCCAACAGCTGAACAAAGGTGTCTCTATTTTACTGTGTAGTTCTTAGATGCTGCAAAAACTGAAATATGCTACACATTTTGTTTTAGGCAATTTGGCATTCTACCACAAAAAGCACAGTTAAATCATCTGCACTTATGGAGAGCCTTTGAACCTTACTGCATTTTCCATTGCGATTTTCGACTAGCATGTGTTCACAGTGGTGAACCAGCAGTCCTGCTCTGCCATCAGGAGCAGCTCATGGGTTCAGTGTCTTTCAAACTTTGGTCCAGGATTAAACTCCCACCCAGATATCAGTGTAAAACCCCCTAAAACACCTGAGCCAAAGCCACTCCTACAAAAAGAAAAAGAAAAATTGGAAAGAATATGCATCATAAAAAGGATGGGGTGTCTACAATAATACTGTTATAATAATTCTGTTGATTTAAAAATCCACTGTTGTTCAACTTGTCCTCCACTAAAAAGACTAAACAAGCATTGATACCCATTAATATAACACAAAGGGATGTCTTTAAAACTAACACCATAACATGTGGCAGGAGGGACATAAATTTATGATTCATGAGTATTTTCATATGTATGACACAAACTTCTCTTTCATATACTTTTAACAATTCATTAAGTCCTTATTTGGAAAAAGGAACAGATTACAGACACCTCTCACAATCATGGGACACTTTCAACCATAATATAACTTCAACACAAACACTTTTTCTCTCTCTTTTGATCTATGTTTTTTCAACACTTGTCTTTTCCCATTTAAATGTGGACAAACTGGACTTCACCACTTTCTTTTCTGTCTTGGGGCAACCAGATCACCCTCCAGCAACTGGATATCAACACACTGGCCAGTTTGGACACACACTATTGTTGATTCAGCAAAGAAACCGAAGAGGACATTACCAGAGGAAGCAAGGACAGGACAGAGAAAGTGACAGAGCAAGAGATAAGAAAAGAATCCTAATCAGATGGACTTTTGTTGGTTGGAGAGAGCTCAGTCAAGCCACAGGATGCAAGATGGATACTGAATTGCCAAAAGTTTAGTAGTAGTCTTTAAAACAATGTTATGCAATTAACCTCAATGAGGCTCCAGGGAAGGATTTTTGTTAATTTGTTAACTAAATCCACTTATAAAACATGTAAGGGAGGTTAGATAAATTTAATGAATAAAATGCAATATACAACACGTTTATGCTTCCCTCTGCTATTAGGTTGACACCATATCCCAAACATTTAAAATGATCAAATATTCTATTTCACTCCAGTATTTTAGGCTGCTCTGAAGTTTCAGTTTAATTCTCAACTGAAAATTATGTGAACGAAAACATGATGCAAATACAATTTTTCTACTGATTGGTTCATGATGCGGGAAATTATGTGGGAACAAAGTTTGTGAAATGTGATGTGGCTTTGAAAAGTTAGTGTTGTACATTGCATATAAGTGTCATTGATAAGTCCTAAATAAAAAAGGAAAAGGAAAAAGGATTTTTGCATCTTTTGAGTGAAATCATGGGTGGTCCTTAAACTGATAATGATAATAACAACCACAACAAGTACAAGAATAATGTCTCTGTCATTTAGTTTTAGGGAACCTCAGTTTCACATTACCAGAAAGTTGTTCCAGATGGGTTTTTCCACTTGGTCCACTGATCTTTCAGCTGACCAACAATATGACAGTTGCTGTATTAGCATGTGATCCAACATCTCTGAAGCATTTGGGTTTTTCTACATTGATTAAAAAGAAGCATGTTAGCAGAACCAGGTGGCTTTGAGCTAAACCAACACTCATGAGTAGAAACCTCCATTAAAATAATGAAAGCAATAAAAGCAACAACAACAACAACAATAATAAAACCTTTGGAAAACATTTCATAAACCATCAGCAGCCAATTAGAGGAGCCAGCACAGGCTGTGCCGTTTCAGTGTGTGCGTGTATTTGTGTGTGTGTTGGGTATTAGAGCGTTACAGCGCCCAGCCCGGCTGTGCCCTGCAGGCCCGACCTTCTAATCATTATCTGTCTGTCTTATTACGCTCCAAACCGGGCCACTCTTAAATAAAATATGCAAAGGTTTCTTAAATGATGACCCGAGGCTGCGCGCGCCGCCGCTGCTCTACATGCTGTTAATCTGAGAAATGCAAATTCCCTTCATCTCGCACTCGCCTTTATTAACTTTTTTGAATTTAAAATTCCACGAACAATGAGTTCTGTCAGCTTCTGAAATGATATTTTCTCTCCTCTTTTTATGTGCGCACGGAAGCGAGTTTAGAGCATGAAATTACCAGGGGAAATATGAGCGGTTTCATCTCTCCCGCACAATTTAATTGGCTGCTTTGCAATTATTAGTTTTGCTGCTAAAGTTTTTTTTTTTTTTTTTATACTTTACTGTTACTGTTTCCTTAAAGTGGCAGCTCACAACACTGTTTTATTTTCCATGTGTTCCTGTGCAATTCCACCACTAACCATTGCAGCTACTCTGATTGGATGGTTGATTCCATGTGATTTGTCAATGATTTGATGTTCAGATTTTAAATTCACTGATGCTGACAGCAGATCAGAGTTGGCGAAAGTCGCATTTGAAAAACCATTGCAAAAAGTCAAATTGAGACAAGATTGAATGATCCAATTTATCACGTGGGGCTTGTTTTATGGCAAAAGTATTTTCAAAAATTCAACTTAAACAAATTTGGGATTTTTCAACCATCAGATTTCACATACAAGAGGATGTCCAATTCAGATTTTTTTTTCCCCTTTTTATTCCCTGCTGTGTCCACATTTTTAGTTCTCTCTGCCATTCACTGTTCCTCCTCCATCTTCGGTCCGTTTCTCCCTCTCAGAGGATCAAACACAACCACAGATGAACATGAACTTCTCTCTTCACTTCTGACTGTCAAAGCAATGAGTTGATGTGTTCATCACTGCTTTCTTCGATTTATAATTCAAAAATGGACTTTCCCATCAGAACTGTCTAGGTTCATAAGGCTATAGCTTATTAAAAATGCTTACTCACAAATTTTCTGTTTGCCGTTTGTAACCGAGCAGCAAAGCATGCAGTGGGTTTCTCAGACTTTTTATTTTTGATTTACAACAATTCCCTGCTGTGACCAGATGTGGTCTATGAGGGTGATGAGAGCCAAAACAAACTGTATGAAAGTCTTTCAAACTTTAACAATTAGCTGAATAACATCTAAATGCTTCAAAGATTTCATGATAGGAAATATTCACTTAAGTGGTTGGTTCCTACAGTAAAGGTTGTTCTTTGATTAGAGGTTGCATTAAGTTTTGAAAATGACAAAATAAGGACAACAAAAATAATGTTTGAAAGCATTTACAGTGTCTAGCAGAAAATTTGACTGTCCAAAATAATTATATAAAGCATTTATTAGGAGCATACAGGATATTAAAAGGCTGTGCTAGAAGCCAAACCCCACAGCATTAGTTGCTGGAGTTTCATTCACATAGCAAACCAAATATAAAGCGATGTCTTGAAAAGCCACAAAAGTCAATTGTACATGTTTCCTAGTTTGAAGTGAAAAAACTGGTCTGTGTGGTGTTTGAGAGAAAAGTCGATTGTGAGTGGTTGTAATTCAGTAGAAGTAGTAGTTGCCCTAACTACAAATAAACTTCAAGGAGGAGTTAGATAGGAAAAAAAACTGCAGTGGACATCCAAAGGATATTTCAGAGAGCTGTCTTTTCAGGAATTACTCTTTTTCTGGGAAAATATGAGATATGTGGGAGGATGCCTGTCAGTTTTTACAAGTTTGCTTTTTGCTCCTACTGGAAACAGCTGAAATCATTTTAATCTTTGCCAGATAAGCAACGTTGTTCCCAGTCCCCCTGATGCAAATCAAGTCTTCTTTGAAAAATGTAAAACCACTTCAAGCAAAATAAATAACATATGCACATTGATGTTTTTTTTACCCTTCCCATTCCCTATTTCTCCTTCAACTTCTTTAAGATACAAATAAATAGCATTAATGGAAACCCACTGAGTTATAATGCTCCTAAAGAAAAGTTGAAATGAATAAACATGAAACAAAATGGTCTGACTGAGACTCATGCTGTGGTCAGTGGGACAAAAGTCCATTAACTTAAACCACTATTGCACTTCCAGTCTCCAAAACCCACTCACTGACTGGTTGGTGCTCATTCAACCTTGTCACCAGGGATATCATTTTGAAAAGTTTCATTAAATCAAGGACATATTTCAATGCTTTTCATTGGTTGAGAGTGCTGCAGAATCCACAAGCAGGGCCCTAAATTAACACCCGCCAAACCACCAAATGCCGGTTAAAATTCAGTTTGGCAGGTATGATATGCATCATTGAAGCGAACGAAAGGGGGTCAAGACCCATCAGGGAGAGCCTAATCTTTGGTTTGATGGGCACACCATGGGACCAATCACATGCAAGGAAGACTAGGATGACTACCATTGTGTAAAAGAAGGAAGGGGGACACATACTCCAAAGATAGTGTAACGGCCTTATCGGCCCAACATAAAAACATGATTTTAATGTAGAGTTAGGACACGCCCATAAATCAATGCTACCCTCAAGTTTGTGTTCAACAGCTGTACCTCCATGTTATTGAGTCAGCTGTGTCTCAGTCTCAGTGTTGTGTAATAAACCAATTAATAACTTTCATTTTATATATATATATATATATATATATATATATATATATATATATATATATATATATATATATATATATAT
>JAOXYM010000024.1:19754717-19772917 GCA_028567055.1 Leptatherina wallacei
ATATAAAAATGTATTTTCATGTGTATATAAACTATTGTGAGTTTTTTTTATATAGCATAATAATAGACATTCATTAATTTAAACTGTCCTATTTGCATAAATATATAAAGTTAGCGTACTTTAATTTGGTCATTTATACCATTGAAGTATCCTACCTTTATTATTATTTATAATTTATTATTTATTTATACATTTATCCAGTTTTACTTTTGTACACCCATGAAGTAATTTCTTGAGATTGTATCTTTGTGGATTAATCATTTTCAAACTATTTGTTAAAAGCACAATACTGTAAATTGTCTTCCCACAAGTGTCAGCTTTATAAATAAACTAGATAAGCACACATTTGAGTGTTGTTTGGTTGATGGCAGTACTAAAGTTATACCTCAACAGAATTTCATGCAAAAGTCAAAAGTTCAGGTCTAATTTGAGACGACTGACAAAGAAAACTGACTTCCTCAGCCGTGTGATACGGTCACTGTTTGCCCTGAATGCTGGCATTACTTTCTATAAGTCTCCAGTGATGCCACTGTCTTTCCAACTCTTTCACCATCTCATTTTCTTCTCATAAATTGCTTCATTAAATTTAAGAAACAGAATTATTTAGTTAAAGAACATTTTAAAACCTTGAAAAAGTGTGCATCCCCATCACTATATGACAAAGTGGAAGAGTTACTAGGCTCTTCTGGACGAGAAACAATCATTTATTTTCTTAATTTGCAAAAATATAAAACATTTTTCCCCAAAGTTAAAAAAGAAATGGAGGCAACAATATTTTAATTTTAATACTGTAAACACAGTCAACTTTGTTTACATGAAACAAAAGCAAATCTATGCTTGGTGATAAAGATAAATGTGGACATTTTTATAGCCATATACAGAGCAGCCTCTACTTCAGTTGAGCTGCTCTCTTACAGTATTATGTCTCTAAATAATTACATGAAACAGTTTTTAGTTTGCTCAAAATAGCTTTTTGAGTTTTTTTTTATCCTTTCTTATCCTCTTAGCCCCTTCTCTTCCTCCTTGGTAGCAGAGAGTAATGAGTGAGTCGTGTGTGGTAACACAGTTGCTTTAGAGAAATAATGACTCTGAACTAATGTTGATTAGGAAGACAGAAGACGCCAACATAACGAGGGCTCACGCTTCATTCTCCTTAATCACTCTCGTTATTTACCTCTTTTCCAGAGTGCTGTCTGAGCTTTAAAGAAAGAAACCAGGGAACATGAAAACCAAGGATGTTTAAATACTAACGGGAAAAGCTCAAGATTAAGTTTGGGTTCACTTTGGGGGTCTAAGGTTAATTTTAACAGTATTGTTGCTTCTTAAAAATGCTGGTTGCAAGAAAATAATTAAAGCAATATTAGAGAAAGCATACTCATTTTATGTGGCAGTGTACTCCATAATGCATCCTAACATCTCCATTGCTAAAAGCAATACATTTCTAATTTTAAAATTGTGCTTCTGGCTCGTTTTGATGACATGCCAACATATACTATGCACATACCTGGGGCCGTCATTTCCCTGGAGCATCCTGGGGCTGAGAAACTGGACTTCACAACTTTGTATTCCAGCCCAGAGCATCATATGACAGCTGCGTTGTCCTTTACGGAACTGCATCAAATGCCAGCAACTGGATATCAAGACACTGGCCATTTTGGAAAGCACCCTATGGTTGATTCACCAAAGAAACCCTAGAGAACAATATTGAAGGAAGCAAGGAAAAAATAGAAAGTTAACAGAGCAAGGGATAAGACAAGAGTCAACATCGGACTGGCTTTGACTTGCTGGAAAGAGCTTGGAGGAGAAGCAGGATGCAAAATGGATGCAGAAATAGCTTTTGTGAGGGGTTGCCAAAGTCCCAAAATCTGTTTAAGTTCAGTAGAACCACTTTAACATTGTCGGGGAGTTAACTGTTCACTAATGTGTAAACAAAACATCCTGTTAGCAAGGTAAACGTAAGCATTATCTTGGTCTACTGCCATGTAAACAAAGTGGAGATCACATGTTTACAATGCTAAAGACACAGGATAGTAGCATGCAATCTGTGTGCCCCCCCCCCAAAAAAAAACAAATCAAAATATTCATGTTCATGTATGGCCTTATTAGAATCAGAGGAATGGGGTGTAGAGTGTAGGGTGTTAATATCAACTAAGCATGATCAAAATTTTAAAAAATACTTATAAAAACACACTGAACATTAATTCCGAGCCTTTTTTTGCCGAATCTCACTGCAGGTTTCCTCACCTCGTCAGTAGTAACAGCAAAGTTGCAACTCTGTGCTGCTGTAATTGTTCCACTTTCACTCCCACAATGGCAGCATTTCTCATATCTCATCAAATTCTTCTTTCAGTCCTTGATGAAGAACAACTACTGTACTTCAAAGTACAGTTTTCAACCCGCCCCCTTCTGCTCTACCATCTATTTTGCTTTGCTGTCAGTGTTCAGTAAAAAAAAAACTGACTGCTTTCAAACATGCTTAAGATGCTAATTCAGTGCAGCAACACAAAGTGGTGCTCATTGCTTTGTTTTAAAGTTGCGAATGAGACTGCATAACCATCAAGGCATATTAAATATGACATTGTCGAATTCTTTGAAGTATCTGGATTTGATCAGTTGTGTTATAACTTCATTATTGCCACCATACAAACAAATGAATGGCTTGTACTATTGAAGCTCCTGCCTTTGTGAATGATGGATTGATGTGATGCTGGGGAGATAGTTTAGCCCATGTTTAGCCCACCTTTTTACTAACAGAAGTGTAGTGCACTGTGGGTGATGGAGTGGTAGCATAGGGGTGTATAGTGACACCTGCACACAGGAGAAGACAAACACAGATTTATCAGCTCTGCGATATTGTTGGTATTGAATAATTCAGTGATTTTATCAGCTTCAACCACAACAAATGACTTAATTATGTTAATCTGAGCCCGAAATTCACTGAGTTGTGTGCGTGTGTGTACGTGCATGTGTGTGTGTCAGCAGGATTGACAGGAGCCTACAGGCCTTCAGCACTGAAACGCTGATCTGGAATTTCACATCCTTATCCTGAAAGCCTTAGGAAACGCACACACACGCACACACACACACACACACACAGAAGCATGCTCAAAGTTGTTCTTTCACACACACATACACATTGCTCAAAGAGCCACCAGGCAGTTAGCACTACCCCACCTAGAGTCTTTTGATTTGCATACCAAGTCAGACAGAATTCATATCAGAGTGCAGCAAGTGTGACATACAGCACACACAAGCAAAAAAAAAGAAGAAGAAAAAACACACACACACACACACACACACACACACACACACACACACACACACACACACAGTGTTCAAAGTGAACACAAAGCAGTTGTGAGTGCATCGCAGGCTCCACAGCGAGGTTATAATTCAGCATGATGGACTGCGTGTCTGTGCCGTTCATGACCGAGGGGCAGCACATGCACGCAAACAGATACACACACACACACACACCTGTGGTCTTGGCGCTGTGACAACATGAGAAACACCTGTCTGCTTCACGCTGACAAAAGAAAATGAATTGTACATTTCTGGATTGTTTTTAAAGGCACTCCTTCTTTCTGAGATGGCGGAGTAGGCAGACCTAAAGTTATGCGTGTAACTCTACAGCATGATAACATATTGCATGAAAGACACCGTCCTCTTCCTAAATAGACCATGTAGATTATATTTACATTTATGAATGAACATCCTCTTGCATTTACGAGAGCAACTGTGTGAATTGTAACAATTTTATTAATAAAAACAGTGGTCATGTCATATATATATATATATATATATATATATATATATATATTCAGAAGTAATGATAATCATTTTCTAACCGTAAAGTGATACTGCATATGCATAAGTTTCCAGCCTTTAAACTATGGCTCATTTTTGATGGCATACTGCCATTATGATTGCCCTGCAGCCGCACTTCACAACTTTTGTTTCCAGCCTAGAGCATCACATGACAGCTGGGTCTTGCTTTATGCAACCACTTCACACAACTGGAAATCGACACACTGGCCATTTTGGACACATGTCATTGCTGATTCAGCAAAGAAACTGAAGAGGGAAGCGAGGAAAAGAAAGTGATTAAATGATGGAGCAAGAGATAAGATAATAATCAACTTTGGGCTGACTTTTACTCAGTGGAGAGAGCTCAGAAAAGAGAGAGAGTGCAAGCTGGATGGCCTTTGATAGGGGGCACCAAAGTTAAGAAAAATCTGCTAAATTTCAGCTGTGCCGCTTTAAGGATTTGAAATATATAAAGACCTATATGGCCATCTTAATTGAAAGGCTTGCTAGTATGAATATTTCTTAAAAGTATTTCAGTGTCATCAAGATGCAGATAAAGCATAAAAATGTTAGCATCCAAAAGCAAGCCAGCTTCACTGCAAAATGGGAAATTTGTGGATTTGTGTCCACAGACAAAGATTTCAGTTTTTAGAAAAGACAAATATAACTACAGAAAATTAGAGTCGTTGCATTTCATCTAGTTGTCATAAACCGACTGCTGTATCACATTTAACAGCTGAAAATATCCAGGAGCCTCAGCATTGAAACACTGGAGGGGTTTAAAAATGGTGCTACACATGAGCACACACACATGGTTAATCTTGGTTAAGATTAGATATTAAAAATGAAATTGTTATGGATAGGAAAACAGCATGGCTTGCATTAAAACATTAAACCTGCATTAAACCAAGTGCTCCCTCCGCTAAACACACAAAAATGAACACAAACCAAATACCCAAATAAAACACATGGATGTCATGCTGTCATTCTACAAATGTTTTCATCTTCGTCAACATGACTACAAAGCTTCCCGCTGTGAGACTTTTTCAAAATTTGACATGAAATCGGAGCTGCATCATGCTGTTCTACAATACTGGAGGTAATTGGTAAATGGACTGTACTTGTATAGCGCTTTTCTAGTCATGTGACTACTCAAAACGCTTTGACACTACATGTTCATTCACACAACACATTCACACAGCACCTATATTGAAACATACTTGGTGCTTCTCTAAGCATTCATGCACCCGATAGTCACATCGGGAGGCAGTGTAGGGTTCAGTGTCTTGCCCAAGGACACTTCGACATGTAGTCAGGGGAATCGAGCTGCCGGCCTCCTGTTATGTAGACAGCTCTATCCATCTGAGCTACAGCCGCCCAGGTCAGTGGGTTTTCATTAATGCAATATCATAGCTTAATATACATGACTGTTCTTACAACAGTCTTTCTGTAGTCCATTAAAATTGACTAAATATAAATGATTGTGCTCATGAAAAGTGAAAACAAAATTCCTTTCAGGAGTATTGTTTCATTGATAACGTAAAAGATGTGTATATTGCCTTAAACAGGTAAAGCCTATAACACAAAGTCTGCTTTCTTCAACGTCATGTTACATATTTCCATGACTGTTTTCAGAAAAAAAATTAATTCTACCCGTTATGCATTGCACTTTAACAAGAAGCATCTCGAGAAATCCATTGTCTGACTATGTGTATCTTTTTTGGTTCAGTTTAAATAATGGAGTACTGACCACTTTTTAATATATTGCAGATCTGACATCCCCTTATTGCCAACTGTCTGACAATATCAAAAAGGCTTTAGTCAAGCTAGCCAAGTGGTTTGCATTCATGTCTAAAACAGGTTGAATCTGTCAAAATGGATTGGAAAATTAGCTCTTTTCATTTAGCAAAAGAATGTTGTGTATGGCTGATAATTTGTGGTCGTCTCTAAAATTCGGAGCATAGTTTTTTCTCTCTTTTGCTTTATTTTGTTTCATTACTTTATAATAAACTGTCTGGAAGGCAGCACCTCAGAAGTTGTTAATATGCATTTGGTCTCATCAATTTCTATTTAATGTTTCTGTTATACATTTTCTTGCAGTAGTAGATAAATCTTAAAGAATAAATACAGTTCAAAAACATTTAACATATAACAAATATCTTTGATAAAGATGTCTTACTTTAATAATGAGTCATAAGTATAGGATAATGTTTAATGTTTAATCTCTTACAAATAAATTCAGCATTTGGAATGAAAAAACAAACAGTACTCCACCTGATTACATAGTTTTCCTGATAAACATCCACAATACACTCACTTCATGTACATTCATGGTTCAACAGCACTAAAATAACTATATTTGATGCAGGCCGTGAACAGTTTTATGGAAAACAGCTGCACCGAATCTGTTCCAGCACTTTCCCCCCCACCTCATGAATGAAATTTCCCATGCTGCACTGCTCCAGGCTCTGGCACATCTAGGCAGAGCGTTCCCCCTTTCTCTCTTTGTCTCCTTCTTTAATGCCTTCACACACCTTATAGCCATTCGTCAATTACTGGCACACATTTTGGCAACAAACACCATTAATTGAAACATTTAATTAGCATTAAAGCTAGCAGTAATTAACATCTTTTCTCCTGCTCTCTCTGAGCTGGGCTCAAATTCTATTAAGGCTTTAAGCAGCTCGCCATTTTTCTGCTTTGCGCTGACTTTCTGTAGTAGCCACAGATTTCTGTGTGTGTGTATGTGTGTGTGTGTGCACTCAGGGCCTCAGGTAAGGAGCATCCGTGAGGAGTCGAGCACCAAGGCCAGGCCTGCTGGGTGCCCAAGGGAGAAGAAGAAGAAAGGCGGTTGAGGAGAGAGGCAAAAACGGAGAAAAAAAAATGAGGGAGGAGGTCAAGAAGGAAGGGGAGGGGAATACTTGAAAGGGGGAAGAAGGGAGAAATAAAATGAGAAGCGAAGGAGAGATGTGAATAAGGGAAGGAGCGACAGGACAATAGGAGCAGGATTGTGATTAAGTGAGGAAGAGGAGGTGGTGGGAGGGGTGTGAAAAAACAGCAAGAAAGAAATAAGCAAAATCTACACACTGAGGATTAAGTAATGCTCTCTCGTGTGTGTGTGTGGTAGTGTTTTACATACAATACATGTTCACACAAACGTGTGTGTGTGTGTGTGTGAGGCCTACTTGGAGCCAAAGCAGGGGCCTGGATTAGTTGCATTTGCCAGGGCTGGGGGGCAGGATTAGCAGGCCAGGCTGCTGTCTGACGCCGCTCTGCCACCACTAATGGCATTATTAATAGGGAGCTAAAAAATTCATTAAAAAATCCATTA
The DNA here is from genome assembly GCA_028567055.1 of Leptatherina wallacei. Lineage (NCBI taxonomy): Eukaryota > Metazoa > Chordata > Actinopteri > Atheriniformes > Atherinidae > Leptatherina > Leptatherina wallacei. The sequence goes on from JAOXYM010000024.1 coordinate 19,761,856, forward strand.
AAAATAAATGTGTTTTACATAAGACTTTGCCCCAGGTATAAAGGATGGGGGAGGCAGGGGTGAGATGAGTGCAGGAGGGGGAGAAAAGATGAAATGGGCGACTGTTTGCTTTGAGGTCAGCTGAACGTCACAGTTCAGATAGTCAAGAGAAAAGCTGTGAGTAAATACACAAACGTTCGCCTGACAGGAAATAATGCTGGATTTGGGATAATGAGGCTAAACCAACAGTACTGACATTTCCACCGGTGGGAGAAATGTCTGCAGAGCTTATGTCAAACACACAAGCCTCAAAGTACGTGTTAAATACACGTCTGCAGGAGCTGCTGCACAATGTCAGCGCTGTCAAGTGTGCACATCTATAAATATGTTGCAAATTTTTCAACACTAAAATTAATTCAGGCTGAAATGCCATTCACTTGCACTGTTGCAACTACCCTGATCAAATGAAATTTTTTAGCAGCATTTTTTAGCCTGGTCAATTTTCCAAATAAAAGTGAAGGTGCCTGTTTTTGCTGTTTGCAGGCTCCGTTTATTTTGGACAGAAGGTAAACAAATCAGCTATCTGGTCGGCCATGTTGCTTGCAGCATTGAATCCATCTTAGGCAACTTGTTTCCCAAATCACCTACATATTTTGCATCTTCATCATATTTTCTGATTGCATTATTCATCTCTGAACACAAGTTTGTGTAAAGGCTGCGGCTTACCTTCTGCGAAATGCATGCAGAGGTGGAATGCCTTGCGGAGCATTCTAGGTGCTCATTTCAGTTTGATGGTTAGGCTTTAAACAGGAGTTCACATTTGAGTTAAATCAAACATGCGAAGGCTGAGAAACAGCATGTTTATGCACATATTGTTCTGACTCCCACAGTTGGATTAGTTTATGGACATATGTGGAATCAATACAGTCGAACAACTAATGAATTTACAGCTTTGATAACACTGCCATCCTGGTGATGTTTACAAAACATCCAAGCTAGACTGGAAGGTTCAGCGCTCTTAAAGTTAAATTGAACAGTATTTATCTTGTTCCTTCATTCCTGCCATCTGAACAATTGTGATTTTATCTGGTTTGCTGACAGCATTTCCAAAACAAAAAGATAGTTACAAAAAAAGAAAGCACTGCAACTAAAACCACCACATAGTCATTTGTTCATACCCTAAAACACAACCTATTCGGCATCATGTAAAGTACCGTGTCTACAAACTTCAGGAGGAAAATATGACTCATGCACGCATTTCCACTGCAGAGATTACTCTGAAGGGTTTCCAAAGAAAACACAAAATCCTTGCAAGATGTCTCAAGTTGAGCAACAGCATTACTTAGTTAGGAAAATATCATGATTAGGATTAAAATCCATTTTCACTATGCAACCATCAGCTGGTTGGCATTTTTCTACTATTTGCATGCAGCTGTTATCACAGTTACTGGAGGTTGTATATTCTACAAAACAAAATAAAATTTCTGTTTGCATGAACAAACATGCAGTGAAGGCCTATTATAGCAGAGGACAGTCGTAAAGAAACTGGCATGCATGGAAAGCTGCTAATAATATTTGCTCATTCTAGTTCACCTTGGTCGAATAATTTGAAACCAAAAATGAAAGAGCAGGTTATTGAACAAAAGTACAGATTTTATGCTAAACTGAAGGGGGGAAAAACAGAACCTACAGTGAGAGAATCAAGTGGCTATTTTGGTTGAAGCACTCATTGACTTTGTTGGGAGAGTAGGTTAAAATGATTTTAAATTAACAATGTGGGTTCTTATTTACCAAAAGTAAAAGTAAAACTGCAGTTCCAGTGCAGCCACACACCAAAAAGATTTATGCATAAATGGTCTGAGAAAGATTTGATGCTTTGTAGTACAGCTGTGGCCTAGGCTGCAAGCACAGGACCTTGAAAACTGGAACATTTCTTACTGCCCCTTAGTGCAAAAAAAATGTACCAAGATTTAATGTTCAGAAATGTGTCTGTAGGAAACAGCCATAACAGAATCGGCTTACAACTGAACATGACTTTTTTTGGACTGTGGGAGGAATCAGAATTACCAGGAGAAAAACCCATGCAGGCATGGGAAGAATATGCAGACTAAATAGAAAAGCCACGGCCAGGAAGCAAACTAGGACCCTCTTGTTGTAAGATAAATAGTACAATGTGCATTCCATAACCATATATCAGGAGTTTAGCCTAACAATTTAACAATCAGACTAGCTATACGCTAAAAATCTAACCTTTCGCCTCATGCTTTAATTGTTAGTGATAATTGTGCACTTTTAAAATTCAACAATGAGGTGCAAAGTATTTACTTGAGGAACCATTTCTTAAACTCACAGGGTATTTTTTGAAGAATCGTATTTTTGGTAAAAAAAAATTAAATCCTTTCTCTGCATGCAGGCTACCTAAAAATCCACCTTTAAAAGTGGAATAGCTGATCTGTTGATGTATTTTTTTATAGGAATTCATGGCAATCAATATTTTATTCACCCAAAAATGTTAAATCCGATTTAAAAAATAACTTTGCATTCAAATGTTAACCATTAACCACATGCCTTTGTGTGGTTGTGATTATTCATAGATTTTTTAATCTCTGAACAGTCTTAGGAAATAAACAAAAACGAGTTGACATTTATTTGATGCTCTATCAAAATCCTGATGCACTTACATAAAATTGCTGCACCAGATTATTAAGTGTCAAAGTTTTTAAACTGATTAGCCTCATTAATCTGTAAAACCATTGAAGATTATTGACTGTGAGAAGGAGAAAGACAAAGCAGAGGTCAAAGGTGAGGAGGCTCTGCTTTGTGTGTGCCTGTGGGACATTTAACCAAAATCAGACTAGCCATACACCCCATCTACCCATTCACACACAAATATAGGATGTACATAAAAGAGTGGGCGTGGGGCCTCACAAAGTGCCCAGAGGCCCCTGCTGTTGCCTGGGGGAGTCATATGTAAAAGAAGTCGTGGAAATTCTGATAATTGTTCACGTTTTTGTTCACTGACAAGCTCAACGCACACAAAGACATATGCAGGCAGCGCAATAAAGGAATTTGGTGGGAACAGACAAAGAAAGTTTTTACGGCAGTCGTAGATTTATCTACATCATGTCAGTGTATGTCAGCCTGCAGCACGTCGCAATGATGCAGGACAACTTTCTGCTGCTCTGTTAACACATGAAAGCTGCCAGGAGCACTTATTAATGTTTTTTACATTTTACAGGAAGTGTTATGATTTCTATCTCAATTGTTAAATATGCAAGAATAAGTCTGACCAGAACAAATGTGACAAATAAATGAAGTTTATGAACACGACAGATGTTGAATGATTTTGTTTTGTTTTCTAAGTTTATGTTTCTAAGTCAGATGAGTGTTAACATAATGCCAAGAAGGAAAGACATCAGGAAAGACAGAAGCTAGTTCAACAATCTGGGAATACCCAGAAAAAGACCCTTTTCAAACTATTTAGAGTCCACCATTTTATAGTGACAACTAGTCACATGTGGAAAACAGTCAAGCAAATCTCAGCAGAGATGGATGATGGATGTTCCACTAAGTTCACATTTAAAGATCAGACCATACAATGCACAGAGAAATTACTAAACAAAACAAAACAAAAACTCAAGTGCTACATCTCAGACTCTACAGGCCTCAGCTTGCATATGAAATGTTAAAGACACACTCTGTAACTTTTCAACCTTAAAACTCTGCATTCAGGACTCGTTTGATGGCACGGTGACATCTATTATGTGCAAGGCCATAGTTACCATTGAGGACACCGAGGTCTGGACCTCTGTATTTTTCTGCTAAATGTTCATGAACTATGGGGTTATCTGAGACTAATTAGCAGTGGTGGATTGATACTGAAATGCCAATTATTCCCATACCAACTACTAGAACGGATTGTGAAACTAAATCTCCTTCTCATATTAATAATAATCATTAACATGAACACAGTGGAAATTAACTAAACTGTCAGTAGGAACTACTACTTCTTCCAACTGCCGTTGTCTTGTGCGAAATAAGGCAGAGCGTAGCACTACCCAGCAGTGTGCCACAGTTTGATGTGTGGAAAGACCACAAACCTCCTTAAACATCTGAGAACCAATCAGAATACAGAAGCAGAAGTGATGAGGTTATGATGAGGTGATCTGAGGAGGGGGAGAAGGACGGGTGCTGTTAGAGGGCAAGACAGACGTCACTTTGAAGACCTTTGGTGCTGCAGGCAGATACTATCCAGTAACTAACAGGTTTTATCCAGGTGCTACCAGGTACAGAGGGAAAAAATGTGGAGCTGGTGGATACTGTTTTTAGGAAATTAAGGAAAGTAATTTCCATCTGTCTGCCAGGTTTAAGTTGTGTTGCTGATAAAGAGGATTTCCCTGCAATCTGAAAAACTTAGGCTTTGCATTTGGTTCAAAGGTGCAGTTACAAATATGATTATGAAATAAGTAAATGCTACAATAAAAAGCTTCATGAGTACAGTTTGAAGTGATAAGTTTGTATGAACATATACGTCTCTGAGATCAGCTCATATCATTTCTACAGGCCTAGATAAGGTTGTCTGCAGAGTAGATAGTTACATAGACCAGCTGACAGTAAAATATTCACTACTTGGAATAAAAACAGCCACTGGGAGCTTAATTTTTTATAAAAACACACAGAAAATATTTGATAGGATTGACAATAACACCAGCTGTTTCAGTTGGTTTACTCTGATGGTTAAGACAGACAGACGGACGAGCATATCACTGTGTTGTTCAAAACATGACAAATCTGATGGCCTCATCCATTCAGTGTAGCTACTGACCACAGAGAGATTAGTTATCATTCCAGATAAAAGGCAAACCAAGGAAGGTGTAGATAACTACTTTAAATGCATTTTATAGAGTTTGGCAGGAGAAATGTGGGAGGAGAGGATGTTCAGAGGAAAGAAGACAACAGAATAGATAGAAAAAAGAGACTGGACATGAGAGAGAGGGAGAGGTTTGTGTGAAACATAAGTTACTTCCATTTAAAATTTTGGTCGTCATTTTGATCTTTTGAGGTGTGTGGTGGTGGTGGACCTCAGTATTTCTAAAACCCTGGCTACGGCCCTGATTACGTGCATTTCTGGAATGGACACTGCCTAGCAGCATCTCAAGGCTGAGTAACCACACTATACAACCTTTGCATCTGGGACACTGCGATGTTTCAGCTGAGTTTCACTTTACGCACTGCATCACACGCTAGCAAGCGGATATAATCACATCGGCTGTTTTAAAAGCGTACTGTGGCTTATTCAGCAAAGAAACGTAAAAAGTCATTATCGGAGGAAGAGAGGAAAAGAAAGAGAAAGAGACAGAACAAGACACAAGAGTCAAGATAAGAACGTCTTACTGGCTTTAGAGAGCTCAGAGTACAGGTAGGATACAAGATGGATGCTGGATTAGCTGTTTATAGCGGGTGCATCACTGAGAAAATTGCAGAAGCTCTGTAGTGCGTTGTTAAAGTTCAAGACAGAAATAAAAAAAGACTGAACATATATGAGGTCACAGCGCTAACATCTGACTGAAGCTACATCCATAATTATGATTAATCAAAGGTAGAAATTAGCTACAAGTATACAGAGCCATTTTTAGTACCAGGCGTGTGCTTTCCTGCTGAATTACGGACATTTTAACATGTGAATCTACTTTTAGAGAAGCCTCAAGTGGCCATTTAAGGAACTGCATTGTTTTGCCACATCCAGATTGGCTTCATTTTTCTGACCCAGAGGCTTAACCTAAAATCAACCTAAAAATTATTAAGTAATCAACATAGAAACTACTTAAACCAGGGTGTCTAAAGTCGGTCCTTGAGGGCCGTTGTCTTGCAGGTATTCAATGTTTCCCTGGTTCAACACACGAGTCAAATTAAATGGATTGAACAGCCTATGAAGTTAGAGTCAGGTGTGTTGGAGAAGGGATATTGTTGAAAACCTGCAGGATTGTGGCCCTCGAAGACCAGAGCTGGACACCCCTGACTTACAGAATCAATAGTGATAATCAGTCAATATCAGGATTACTCACTCCGGTCCTGAGCTGCAATGCAGCAGGTTTTCTATGTAGCCCTGCTCCAACACACCTAAGTAACCCTAGTCTATATGATCATTTAAATGTATCTTAAAGAACTCAAACGTTGAAATGCTGATTGAAGTTTCAGACATTTTAATTAAAGATTCAGTGAGGATGACTTTAAAAGAGGAAATATTGAATACTGACTAATTAAGAAAAAAAGAGATTAATGAAAAAACAAAAAAAGTGAAACTAAATGGAAGTAACCAGAATCTGAGCCCGACTATCTCAGTGATGCTAGTTCAGAGGTTTTGAAACTGGATTCTCACTGATCAACAATACAAAATTTCAAAGAGTCCTTCTACCTTGGGCAAGAATTGAAACCTGGCCTCTTCCTCCTGCATCATCACCCTCTATCAAATACTTATTGGGTAGACATCATGAGCTGATTAAGAATATGTCAGCAAAGGGAATCTGAATGAGAGCCGGAAAAAAAGTAAAATGCAACTTACCAAATTTGGGCGAGGAAGGGCAGAAAGTAAAAGGCAGGAAAGAGCACCTCCCGCTGTGCATAGAAAAAGACAGCAAAAAGTCAGCAACATTCACACTCAAAGCAAACATCAAACATCATCAAACACACAGAATGAGACACTTTGATCTCTGTGGCGCCACAGGAAGCCAGCATCTTTAGAAAATCCTCCAAATGTAAATTAATTTACTACAGAAAGAAATCCTGAGGCGCTGGTGTGCAACCGAACATTAGACATCAGAGGGTTAAACCCGAACTCTGCAGCTCAGCCCACAGAGACTCCTCAACCCCGGTGAGCATGTTTTTACCCTGAGCTATGCATTAGGTCAACACCAACACCCAAAGTAACATGCGCAACTGAGTTTTACATTACTCCTGAGTTGATTGCACACGGGGAATCTATTTGTGTTTGCATTGCAGCTCATCATTACTGACATCACCATAAAACCCAGTAAATATGTTTCCAGCTGAGGGATTTTTAACTGTTGTATATTGGATAAGAAATTCTAAGCAAACGGGATTTTTTTCTTCTCTCAGCACAAACTTCATTTACACACAAAGATGAAGATTAGTTTTTATAATTTCGTATCCCATGCCATGTTTGTGTTTATGGTTGTGTTTGTACTGTATTTGGGCTACTATTCAATGAAAGCACTTAAGTGGAATGCTGAAATTGTGGTTATTAGTAATGTTTTACTCTGGATATTCAACCCTTTCCAAAAGTGAGAAATGTCAAATAGAAAAGCAGACATTTGGGAATAATGGGGGGTGAACATGTTTGGCTGTCTGCATCACATTATATAACAATTTCAAGTACACCTGTTTCTCGTTGGCCATATCTTCGGGTGATCAACAAGCTGGGTCAGTGTGTGAGCCTCTACATCACTGCTTGTAGAAGTCAGTAACATCACAATTTAAAAGCAGCTGAAAAGGATTACAGAAAACAACACCACTCCACATCACATCACCTCCAGCAGGGTTTCATCATGGCATGCTGTCTAAACATCTGTCCTTCAGGTTACGGCCAGGCAAGAGCTTATCCTCTGCTGACTGACATGCTTGTCTTTACCGTGTCAGGGTAGAATAGCTGGTAAATGTGAGTGCAGAACTCTGTTTCTATCTCTTTCACACCAAGAGATACGCTGCTGCCCCTGTGCCCCTCTAACCTGCCTGGAGGTCCTATAATCTTTTTACAATGTGTTGAAACACAGCAATAAATCTGTTAGCTTACAATCTAATTTCCCTGGCCTTTTCCAGAAATCCTCATAAACTTTTGGCGCCCCCATTAACAGCCCTATTGAATCAGAGCGCTTAATCTGCTTCCAGGTGAGGGGTCAGAAAATGAATGCTTTGAGATCCATCACGCTGACGGGAGCAGAGAAAACTGGGCGAGGGAGAACGCTGGGGAAAAGGGCAGCATCTCTTCCTCATAGGTCAATAGCAGCCGAGAGAGTCAGTCATTCACTTTTTCCCTCAGCGTCGCTCTCATTTTCCATTTAATATGGACATCCAATTAATGTGAGCATGTCTGGGGCGGCTCTGATCCCTGTGAATTATGGCCCATAATCCCCCCAGTTATGGCTCAGTAAGAGAGTGGTGAGAAACGGAGAGGAAGCAAGAAGAGGAGAGGAGACAAGAGGATAAAAGAGGAAACAAGATGAAAAGATAGAAACAATGGAAAGAGATGAGATGAAAAGAAAATGAGCAATAAGAAGGGAAGATGAACGATGAAAGGAGAGGACACTGAACTGAAAGAAACAAGGAAAAGAAACAAGGTCAAGAAGAGCGAAGAAATTCTAGGGCAGAGAAAGGAAAAAAATAGGAAAAGAAACTGGCAAAAAAAGTCTTATAAAAAGGAAGACGGGTAGAAGAAAGGATAGACAAGAAATGAAAAAAATTTAATAGAGAGATGGAGAAACAGGGGACAGTGAGGGGAAGAAAAAAGAAACAGAAGAAAGAAAATGACAGGATGAGAGAAAAGGATGGTGAGGAAAGGGAAAGAGAGGAGAGCCTTACACGAATTAGACATAATTGATTGGCTGTTGGGGCAGCAGTGGCTGCCTTTGATTGGCTGCTAGGAGGGAGAACCAGATTAGTTTCCAAAGTGGTGTAACAGACACCTGAGCTGTATGTGCGTGTGTGTCCAAACAGCATTAGACCCTGGCCTGTGATATTAAACCTGGGCAGCAACACCTTATTGTCACAGCAACAGGGATTTGTCATTGTACCTCATTATCCAATTAACACCATGTGGGCCTGCAGCCAAACATACACACACTCAGGCATGCACACATAAACACACTGGACCTGCCTTTGAGGGTCTATGTGTGAGTTTTACTAAAGTTGAAACAGGAAATGATGAAGGAAACTTTGCCACAAGCTGCCAAACTCGTCTGCTTTTGCTCTTTTTTTTTTTTTTTTTTAAATCTGTCACTGGAAGCTGAACCTTGATCAGTGGAGAAAAATATATTTTAAAGTTGATTTATTGCGGTTAGCTGACTGAAAAATCATGATTGAGGGACTAGAGAATAAGATCACATGTTTAACAGCCATTTGGTCCTGTTGTCATGAGTTAAACCAAGGGGTCTTGTAGGTAGAACTTTTTCCAGGTTGAAGAGTCTGCTTCAGATGAAAGGAACAGACAGACATGGGAGTCATGTCTGTACGGAAAAATATGAATGAAAAACACTGTATATAGAAGTACAATGGAGAAAAACTCTCTCTTAAACATTAAAATTCTGATACACAAAAGGCCTTTGCTAGCAAACTAATATAAATACAAACTAATATAAACACACCAGCTGTTTAAAACGCACACTGTGGCTGATTCAGCAAAGACATACAACACATTATTAACACATAAGACAGAACAAGAGATAAGACAAGACTTAAAAGATAAGTCTGTTTTACTGGCTGGAGAGAGCTAACAGTACATGTAGGATGCAAGATGAATGCAGAATTAGCTGTCGATAGGGGCATTATTTAATTCACTGAGAAAATTACAAAAGTTCTGTAGTGCGTCTTTAAAAAGGCAAATAGAAAGCAGTACACACGTACACAATTTTGAAATAGTTACCTATAGTGCAGTCATCGCTGCACATGAGGGTCCACTCGCGCTTGAAAACATGTTGATGTCTGGAAGAATTTATGCCACTGTTGGCGTCCGTCCGTTCATGGATGTGCTTGTCAATGGAAATAATTTGTATGCTCATTTTTACCTCTAGATGTCAATTATTTTGTCCCCGTAATGTCATGTAGATTAGTATTCACATAAATAGCAAAGATATCAAGATCATTTGCACTTAAATCATTGGATACACTAAGCAAAACATATAGAAGCAAGCTAAAAAATGATTTTAAAGTCCTTTGAAACAACAGTGAACAAATAAGAAAATGAAGGTGTGGAGTTTAACTGGTGTCAATCACTATCATGTCTATATCCACGTGTGCAGGACAGCCTCCTCGGCATGGAGGGACTTTAAAAACATAGCTGAAGCACAGCAGAGAGGGACAGGAAGGAATCTACTAGTATAAATTCCAGTTATTAAACTACTAAAGCTTATGAATGCTATTTCCACCAAAAAGTTTTAAGAGCTATATACGCTGTTTTAACCAGATTTTATCAATGATGTTTTTCTTATAAAAAAGTGAAAAAGAAACCGAGATGCCCTGATATTGCTTTCAATGTCAGAATAAATCAGTTCTGTTTATTTCAACTGAAATGTTTCACAAAAGAAAATGACAAGTTTACTAAATGTATGTGACTACAGGGTTGATGTATATAGGGTATGTTTACATGAGAGCTAGATTAAAGTTGAAAAGTGTGATACTTGATTTTACTCCATTTTCATGAGCAGCAGTCACTTAGATTAAAAAAACTTAATTAGTTCCAGTTTATATACATGTCCCGTATTTATGCTGCGTATTTAATGCAATAGATCATTCAATTGTCGGAAAGCAGTTTGGAAGATCATCGCAAGTTTGATACTCAAAACTCTTCTTCTAAACAGTAAATGAAAGCATGGCATATCCTTTCTTCCCAACAGTCTGGCATGCAGGACTCAAACTGGACGGATTGAAACCGCAAGTGGGGTGAACAGAATGCATGAAGAGAAAATAAACCAATAAAGAGCATATTAAAATATGGGTCATCCCTGAATTTCCCTAGATTTGGAAATGTTTCAAGCCAAATGAAAAAAAATGTGCACTTGATGAAATGCTAATATCTGAGAGAAGCTCTAGACTTTCTCATTCGCTCAGTGTTGCTGCTCACAAAGAGATCTTCCCCTGATTTTAGAGCAAAATACGAGAGTTATTGCAAGGATACAGGAAGTATTCCAGCACAGAGCCCACTAAATCCTGATGTTAGATGTTTTATTATTAAAACTCAGTCCACTCTTCGCAGTTCTCATAGGCTCAAAGCCTGAGAGGAAGAGATGGGAAAGACTGGAGTCCTTCATAATGCCAGATAGTGTGTGTGTGTAATAAATAAATTTATTTATAT
>JAOXYM010000024.1:19774119-19827715 GCA_028567055.1 Leptatherina wallacei
TAAAGACTGGACTCTGGAGCAATGGAAGAAGGTCATGTGGTCTGAAGAGTCCAGATTCACCCTGTTCCAGAGTGATAGTAGCATCAGAGTAAAAAAGAGAGGCAGATGAAGCAATGAAGCCATCACGCCTAGTGCCCACTGTACAGTACAAGCCTGTGGGGGCCGCACCATGTTCTGGGGTTGCTGCGGTTGGTCGGGTCTAGATTCAGCAACATTAGATGCCCAAAGAATGAGGTCAGCTGACTAACTGAATATCCTGAATGACAAGGTTATTCCACCAATGGATCTTTTCTTCCCTGAAGGCACAATCCCAGGATTGGTTCTCCCATCATCAATACAAGATCTTGGTGAAAATGAATACAACACCGGTTGGAAATAAACCTTGTGACATTGCAGAAGCTTACTGAAACAACACCACAGCGACTGCATGCTGTAATCAAAACTCAAGTCGGTCCAATAAAATATTAGAGTGTGACTTTTTTTTTGGTGGCGACTTTGTTTTTGGCTAGGCAGTGTATAATTCAGAAGATAACTTGATGATTGGCAGGACTGAGCATCAGTGAAGGTCAAAAAGTTCTTGTAAATGAGGCCCAAATGATCTTTGTTGTTTTTTTAGAAATGAATGCTCATGGTCACAGGCAGCGAACAGTCTTAGTCTGTAGTTTCTTATCCCATCACCTGAACATTTGTTGAAGATAACTGCTTTTATTCCTCTTTGGAAGGCAATTTTATTCATTCTGAATATGTTTGTGAGTGAGCTTGTTTTATGAAATATTGACAGCTCTGAATTTAAGGCTGCTTAAAAAAGGGTGGCTGAATGAAAAGGAGGCGAGAAAAGAAATTTGAAGTAAAATAGTCTGCATGGGAGGATTGCATAAGCAATCTGGCTTTGGAGGAAAGTGGCTGGGACTAGAGTTGAGAGTGTGTGTGTATGTGTGTGTTGTCGGTGTCTGCACTGCATCGTAGCTGTGTTTTTAGCGGCCTAATGTTTCCTGACATCCCACAGTTAAAGTATCATAGAGGCAGAGTGATCGCCTCTGGCTAGTGGGAAAGAGACTGCCTGGGGCCTTTCGCTTTGGGCAAGAGTGTGTGCATGTGTGTGTGTGTGCGTAGGTGTGTGCTTGTGTGTTAAAACAACCTTTCAACATGCAATATTCTCCATGTCATCAGCTTAAGCAGCTAAACAGGGTGTTCAAGAGAGAAGAGGAGGAAGAGGGAGGGTATAAGGCAGGGAGGAGAAAGAGGAAGAAAAGCTCTCATGGCAGACGTGCAGCATTACAGGCTGGCTCTACACTGGACTCCTCTTTTAATGAAGGAGGAAATGAAGATGAAGGATGAATGAAGAAGAAAAAAGAGGAGGAAAATCCTAGTTGTTAAGTCGACTGTTTTTTTTCTTATCTCATTATGTTTTTCTCTCTTTTACCCCTCTCACACGCTTGTCTTTGAGTGTGTGTGCCTGCAAAGTATGCTGCGATCACCATTAGCAGCGTCGCCAAGAGAAAGAACTTAGTGTTAAAACTCTTGTGTTGTCGTTCTCGAAATAATCAAGCAGTTTTATAATAGTCAGTGCTAAATTATTCAAGCATTTAAGGCTCAGAAGTTCGGGCAAATTGCTGCTTTTTTTCTGCCTTTCCAGCTATTTTTTAAGTGCATGAGGCAGCAAGTTAACGATGTGCACCGCCGGGGTTGAAACTGATGCACTGTAGGCCTGGACTATGGGTCTGATTTTCTCTTATTAGCACTTCCCTCGCAGTGTTTTTGAGGGCAGAAGCTTCAGATCCTATAAGAAGGCAACTGGTGTTATTTAAGAGATTTTCACAATGCATTTTTTTTTTTTTTATCCCAACAGGTAAAAGCTGTTTGTGCTGTTGTGATTATAGATACATAAAGCAGTAACTTGCAGATATATTTGGAAAAAATAATGTAGCTGCTAAGATGCAGGAAAGACTGGGGATGAAGGGAGGGTCAGCATACAGTGGTGTATAATGGTGTCTAGTGTGAGTCCACACAACAGATGAAGTCATTTCACACTCGTCTGAATGAAATGAGAGCCCAGCGATACCATCTCCCCTCGTGCTCGCTCTCTGTCAGCCAAGCTTTTGATCTTCCCGAGCGGCACTGAAATGATCTTCTGTCCGAGTTTTTACAGCAAATCAGTGCCGGACAATTCTCTCCCTGTCCCCATTTTCTGTCTCGTTTCGAAAAGCTGCCAAGCCAAGAGTTCAAAGCTGGAGCCCAGATGAGATGAGCACAACTCCCGAGGAATTACATTAGTGCCTGGCTGTCCCATGTGCCGGCATGCAATACATCAGAAAGAGAAGGGAATATTTTCATGACTTAAAAATGGCCTTATAGTGTTACGAAGGGCTGGCAGAGGGTTATTGCAAAACCTAAATTCCTGTGGCATAACCTGAACCCATGTCAACCAGCCCCTGATCAAAAACAGATCTTCATAGGTATTCAGAGACGCACTTAATGCATTTTGTGCAAAAGGAAATCGAATAAAGAAGGCACCAAACATTTAAAATCATTTCTACACATAAAGGAACCAATGAAATCTCCTGGAGCACCCTTTCTGTTTAGTTTACCAACTCCTCTCACATTTCAAACCTCCTTCAGCATTTTGTGTCCACAATGTGCCTTCAGACAAAGCCAGGTTAGCTGTGTCCACTTCTTTTGTAAAGCCAAGCAGCTGGTTGAAACCTCATATTTACTAACAGGCCAGACAGCAGCATCAATCTTCTCTTGTTATTGGTATTTCCCAAAATGTCAAACTGTCAAACTGTTCGTTAACTGTTTGCATTCACTCGGTTCTTTTCATCACCTTTATATACAAGGGTGGTCACAAAGTATATGGCTATGATAATGTAAGCACTTTGGAAAATATAACAAGAGAAGAAGAACACAAAAGAAGTCATTTTTAAACAAGCCAAACATCTTTATAGAATAAGTACTCTGTTTGGGATTAAAACTTTAAGTGCACAGCCCTAACAACTACTCATTGTATAACCATCACTTAAAGAGAGAGGGATATTTACAGTGGTCAGTTCAGGGTCTAATTTTACTATCGGCTTTTGTTTTTCTCTTGAAATTATAGTGAGGTTAACCTCAAGGTTTGTTTAAACCCACATGATTGTTTAGACTTTCTTACTTTGGACTCCTTTTCAGGACTGGTAATATATTCTCATTATAAAGACGACCTAAACTACAAAAATGCAAAAGGAGGAAGAGAATATCAATTGTCTTATGAAAAGCACAACAGAAGTACGAGCTGGTTCATGTCAGTATGTCAAAAAAAGACAAACATATTCACACAGTTATGCTGCCTCTCACACACACACACACACACACACACACACACCCTATGCTCATGTGGAGAGAGAAAGCTACATGCAGGGAGGGAGAGGTGAGCCATGAATCATGACTATTATCATTAGGTTAAGCACCAACCAACCCCAAAGGCAGAGAAAGCCTCTGTGGAGAATCGACACTCTAAATGAGCCTGATTATTATTATTGTCCTCCAAATGAGAGTGATTAGTATTGATGTCTAAATGAGCACTGAGGTTATTATTGCCACAATTATTATTATTATTGTTATTATTGTGGTGGTGTTATGAGGAGCCCCGCTCATCTTCGCTTCATTCACTTTTAATTCCACAGGCTGCCTCTTTACCGACAGCAGCACCGCACGGTGGTTGTGATACACATGCACATGCACACAGGCACGCAAATCTTATAAGAAAAATGTACAGAACAGAGATAGACACTTACACTCAGGCATATATGCCAAAAAGGTTCAATCATTAAGAGATATGCAATGCAAACTCATACTGATAGGCTGACATACATATGTAAATGCAATCAATATGTAATACACACACTTTTCTGCATGAACCTGCACTAACCTGGAGGAAGGCTGCATGCAGGGAAGCATTAGTGTCTGATGGAGCAGATGGCTGCAATTCCCTGAAACAGAATAAATAAATCATCATTACATCTGGACAGATTACGCATATGAGGAACCAGCTGACAGGAACGTCACATATGTTAATTCAGTTAACATGATCAGCATGAGGGGCCCATCATCCCTACCGTTTTGTTTTTAGAGCTAATCGGTGCTGTTATTCTGTGAGTAAATATGACTGCTGTCGTCTCTCGTTATACTTTATCGTTGTTCAAATGCTATAAAGATAAACGTAATTTAAAACTTTCTTCTCAATGATTATTTTCGAATAGTTTAATTTTTGTTAGAAGCTGACTGTGGGTTTGAGATAAGAATTGGGCCTGTGTGTGTGCAGTCTGCAAACGTTTCTGACTGAGTGTTTGCGTGAGTATGTGTGTGTCAGGACAGCTGTCAGATCACTTCGCTGATTGGCCAATGTGACAGGTATCAAAAAGTGCCGTGGGAGGTGAAGGGAGGAGGTGGGTTGCCCAGCTGCCAGTCACTGCCAGTCACAAGTCCATTTCAGTTAACAAAGCATCACCTGGGCCTACAAGCACACACACACAACCCTTTAAGCTCACATGTACTAACATAATCCATAAATCTCCATGCATACATCCTCATACACACAATAGCACGTCCACATAAGAATACCTTACACTGCTTTTGCACACATGCTGGCTGGTTCTACTGTACATCATCCAGACATGCACACATACAAACACACACAGAGTCGTCAGTCTTAACACAGACAGGCATTCGGTTTGACAGAGTAATTATGACGTCCGACACTGAGGGAGCCCTCGGCAGAAAGGTGAGAGTTATCGATCGCACACAGGAGGAAATTTATCAATGTCCAACCGCTCAGCTCTGACAGGAACCCAATCCACTTAGAGCGCAATGTTCAAACTGTTCAGGTCTGCTCAGAAAACACAACTCTGCTCACCTCGGCCGAGGAGCAGCCGGCCGGGATCTCGGCAAGTCAAAGGGTAACTTCAGTACACCAGGCATTGTTCCTCTCAAGCCGACTCATATTCTTTTACGTAAATTTGTATTATTTTTTGACTGGCCTTCATAAATTCCAAGAAGAGTTCGAGGCTATATGTAGGCATCACTGAAACTCAAACCACATGTGTTGTGGTTATATTGCATTCTGGCCGTTATTATTGCAGTGTCTATTATTTGAGAGGAAGTAGAATGTAATCTTGCCTTTTTCATGGATTTCTTGTTGTATGATTGTTCAAAAGAGGGAGTCCTGTTTGGAAACAACCCTTCAATATCTGGACAGACATTCAAACTTGATATATCTGTTATGTTTTACAAAATCCAGCTGGACTTGGCTGACTTACAAGCAGGTAACAGTACAGCCTGAGATCAAAGTCATATCAACAAGAAAATTATAAAATACAAGAACAGGAAACTAATGCAGGGAGGTTACCTACTAACATTTGTCAGAGTTCGGATTCAGGTTACACAATGTTAAAAAGCCAACTAAATGTTTCAGACAACATTCACAAGTTCCATGTTCTTTATCTTTATCTTTTTCCCCCACTCTGTGCACCCTCAAATTTTTCCAGTTTATCATAACTATCCTGACTGATTATCTTAAGCCAGGGGTCAGCAACTCTGGTCCTCGAGATCTACCAGGGTCTAAGCAGGTTTTAGTGTTTCCCTGCTACAACACACCTGATTCAAAAGAAAAGGTTCTCCCACAACTTGTCAACTTTTGCATCAGCCTATTAATGAGCCATTGATTTGAGTCAGGTGTGTTGCAGCAGGGAAACACTAAAACCTCCAGGATAGTAGATCTCGAAGACCGGAGTAGGTGATCACTATATGCCATTATCAGACTGGATGGTTAGCATGTCTGAACTGGAGTCTTCAGATCTTTCCACTGATGTTCTGTGGGGTTTAAGTTAGGGTTTTGGCTGAACAGCTGACGTCCATCGTGCTAAAGGAGGGATTGTTGTCCCAGTGTCAGGTCTCTGAAACAGGATTTCCTCATGGAACTTTGTATTTGTATTCACCTGTCCCTCGGTTCAAGTCAGTGTCCCTGTTCTTGCTGAGAATCCATCATAATCATGTTGCTACTCCAAGTTTTTAACAAGATAATAAGCTATGAATGTTTTGAACATTCAAACCAGAAATTATTTACCCTATTGCTCCCAGATTCTTGTAAAAATGCCTGGCTTTGTCTCCTTATAAAACAAAAAAGTGGCTTCTATCCAGCTGTTTTGTTGTAAAGGCTTAACAGGAGGGTTGCTGCTGAGAAGATTGTCTTTTTAGCGAGTTCTTCCAAATTCCCCAAAGACTTCTGAAGCTCTGTTTGGTTCTTGGTCCTCTTGCCAACTCTCTCAAGAAACCTGATGGTTCCAACCTTCAGCTGTTATAGGCCAGCCACAACATTAAAACCACCAATCTAATGTGTTGGTTTTCCTTGTGCTGTCAAAACTGCATATACAGGACCTCTGTGGACTATTATAGATCCTTTGGAGTGAGTTGCTGCAGGTGTCCATGGATTAGATGTGATCCTGCACAACCTTCAGATGCATGATCAGGTTGGGATCTGGGACAGTTTGTGTATTGACATGAAGAGGGACCATATTTACACTTTTCTCAAGTATGTCCAATCCATTTTATATTTTATAGTTGAATTTAATTCAGGTTCTAGAAACATGTCATGAATGAGTAAAGCGCACGAACTGGCTGACAACAATCTGTAGCAGCACAGCAAAGGTTGCAATTACTTTCGTACACAGGAGATTATCAATTTAAACAAAAAATCATTTCATTACGATAAAGTACAAAAATTAACAAGGAGACTTGTAAGTTTGGGCTAAATTTTTAACGCTTTTAGATTAATATTCAAAGGTAAAAAGATGGGAAATTACAACTACATTGAGTTGATTTAGAGAGACAGAACAGAAACAATGATGTGCTGCTACATTGAACAACCTAATAATGTTAACAGTCTGAATGGTGACAAGTTTCAAAAGTCTGCTGATGAATGAGTCGAACATCCAAAGCAGCTACTATGTTATATTTTTGGTTTTGGGCTTTAAACTCCAAAGAGCACTTTTGCCATGTCTAATGCCATTAAATCAAGGCCATGTTGACTTTCAGATTTATGTTCAACTTGAGCTTCACTGTGCTTTTGGTGAACTGGTGTAAAGGACTTTAGAGTACACCGATAGCTCATGTTATTCTATTAGAAATATGATAAAAAGTAAGAAAAATGTTTCACTTTCCAGGTTTAAATATTTAAAATATTAGAAAATAACAGTTTTGTTGAAAATACATGGTTTCCATGATACAAAGATACATTTACCCGAGGTGTTTTTTTATTTTATGTCAGATGAGAGGTGCTTTATAACACCACTACATCAGAAAAGAACAAAGATGAACTATTTATTTCCTTGAAACCATTATAGCAATTTTCTGGATCATAAAGAACCAGATTGCTTCCTCCATTTATCGTAGTTTGGTCAATATTTCTCTCAGAAGACTGCTTTCAAAATGAGACTGTCTTGAGGATGGCCTGTTGACTGAATGTCAAAAAAATCTGGTGAAAAACATCCATTAGAGACATGCATCTGTGTGCATGAGTGTAAGTGTGTCTTACAGTTTTGACCCGATGCACATCATGGGAAAAATACATGGTTCACTTTGTGTGAGCCTGCATGTGTGTACGTGTTGTTTTCCACTCATTGACTCAACCATCATACCAAGCAAGCACCTGTGGACATCTGCCTGCAGCCTGAGGGGATGTCCATACCTTCATTTTTCCTCAGACAATGAGTAGAATCATTCCCCTCACGCAGACCTCTCCATCATTATTGACACAGAATTATTGATCAAGACCTCGGCTGGTAAATTACAACCTATTAGTCAAACTCTTTCCCCCAGATTTGAAAAGACGAAGGAATGGAGGGATGATAGAGTGAGATTATGGACAAGTTTGACGGTCTATAAGGGGGTTTACTCTGCTGACTGGTATTATACGTTCTCAAATTCATCTCTTTTGCCTGTTGAAAGATTTATTATGTGAATGCAGATTAAACAGCAGAGAAATACAAATGTGGTTAGCCTATTCTTCAAAATGCTGCTGACTGAATCAACATTAGTCCAAGGAAGTTGCAGGTGAAATCTTCAACACTGAAGTTAGAGACTACACCAGCCTCACTTAATTTTTTCCCCTCTCTCTTTTTTTTTTGATGTTTTGCCTGAGGCCTCTTCTACTAAAGAGAAGTAATTTGGCTTATCTTATCCCAGAGACCTAGCAGCTGCTTTTTATTCTTTTTTGTGAGGTCTTTTTTCTCATTTAGTCCAACAAAGATTGTCCTCATAGATTGACCTTCTCTGTGCCTGGAGGCCGTTGCCCTCATGCCAGTAACTAGATAACACACTCTATCAGAGATTTGAGAAAATCATTGGGAAAGCAGTGGGGCTGATAGTGGCATCAATCCTAACCTGACACCAGGCTGGGTCAACCATTTATCTCTCCACACCGCCTCTGGTCACAACAGCGGCCATCTTGCTCTGCTACATCCTTCTTTAATAACCTTGGCCATGTCTCTTTGCAGACTGAGAGGATAAGGGACCGCGGCACTCCTAACGCCTCGCCTGATCTCTGCTGTTTTGTTTGCATTTTACCCATGAAAATCACATTCGAACACATTTAGCGTGTGAAGCTAAGATGGAGAAGATTCTCCGACACATACACACACAGGGCCAAAGCTCACAAACTCGTTAGCATAAGAGTTAATGGTGACTTCCACTATCATTAATTCCCCATGGTGCTTGACTTAAATGCTTCTATATTGGTGGAGTGAGAGCTTCCCAGAGGCCTCCTAGAGCTGAGATCATTGTTTTTCACTTACTAACAATGAACTTATGATCAGAGCGCCACAAGGCTCTTAAAAAATGCCCCATAGGATCATTACAGACCCTGTGTGTATCTATGAGTGTGTGTGTTTGATGCCAATGAGGCCGGCAGAGCAGCAGTGTGTCCGAGGCTCATCTTGTTGCTCTGTAGCGCAGCCAGGATGAGTGGGGAGGTTAAATGGGGCGTCATCAATCTCAATGAAGTGCAATTATTTTCTCACTTATTAATCATTGCAGGCTAATAGCTAGTGGCAAAGCTGGGGCCACCATTTGTCAAACTTAGCAGATTTCTGTAATTTTGTTTCCCCGTTTCCCCTCTAATGTTTGTGTAGACTTTGGCAGATATCTATGGAGGGCTGCAATAAGCCCGTGCCTCCAAGTATCTATCTCCTACCTGCACTGCAGAACTAACTGAACTTCTTGCTGTTTCTCTGTGTGAGTGATTCTCTCCATTTCAGAGCTGAGTGACTATTTCATGGTCTGTGGCAGAGCAGAATAGAAAGCTTTATTTGCAGGGTGCAGCAAAGACACCCTATCAGTGGTTATCTATATTCGAACCCATACAAACTTTATACATTACTCCACACTGTAGGCTGCTTGTTTCTCTTTCTGCTGTGATTTATGCATGTATTTAATTAATTAGACACTGCATGCTATCAGACGGAAGAACGAACCAACATATTTTCCACTCTGGAAAACTGCATGCAATACCATGAACAATTGCAAATTTAACTTGACATTACAGGAAAGGTCATTATGTGCATTTTCATCCCACGATCCATCTGGAACAACGCCAAATAAGGTCATGATTAAAGAGGGACTTAATCTTAAGAAGAAAAGTGATGTGTCACTGCACTCTACTTAAATGCAGTACATATGACATTCTGACCTGACCCACAAAGTTACTGCTGTTGTACCCTCAACAGTGCAGTTTGTACAGAGCAGTATTGTACCTCTGGGTGCTGTCTGGTCTTTATAAAGGTCCAAACTGCACTGTTGAGGGTATGTAGCAGTACATACCATCAACCTTAGGGTTACAATCCTTTGTAACCCTAAGGTACAATTAGGTACTTTATTTTCTGAGAGTGCTGTACTGACCAACAAAGTTGTCAGTACCCCAAAGTGTGTCTTTTGGATATGTAGAGTTTTGGTAGTGTAACAGTCAGGGTATGTGCTGCCATAGCAATGTGGAAAATGCCAGTAAAGAGTTTTGCTAACAGGGCCACAGGTCAGATCTTGAACCAAGGCCATCTGCAACAAGCACCCTCAGCCTCTGTACTTGAGACACCATCTTAGCCAGCTGAGATGGTACTTATTTCAACACCAAATCATAATTCTTGTCTAACCTTGATCAAGTACTTTAAATGTGTATAATGAAGTATTAGAGAAGAGAGTGAAAGAGACAGAACATAAGGAAGTGACAACATGTCATGGTTGGACTCACACACAAGAGGTTAAGGGTCTCTCCTCCTCCCCTTTGACCTCTGTATACTGATTGTGTAATACTGTGCATTGGAAAATGACTTTAAAGTAGTATCACATGATTAAAACTGACATGAAGGGCTCCTATAATATCCTGGAAAATGGTTAAAAAAAATCAAAAAAAGGTTCTCAGGGTTTATAAAGTTTAAGAGCATTTTTATTGTTGTTGTTTTAACAAATTTTGAAGCACATAACCATTTTTAGAAAAATACGATTATTTTGTTCAAGTCAGTTAATGCTCACCTGGTAGAACCAGTGTTGTATCGACACCTAAAAAACAACTTAGCAAGGAACCAATTTTGAATCTGCACTCACTAGTAGCCTTTCACAAAGACACATTACTTGTTCCCATTTCTTTAGTTGCATCGATAAAAAATGCCATTTGACAGACATGAAATGGTACTTTCAACAACAAGGTGTTTTAGCAACAAGGTGATACCCAAAGAGGTATTAGCAGCAACAACAACAACATGGTGTGCAGTGTCCTTAAAAAATCTGAAGAAACTAGACGAGTGGAGGACAAAAGAAGAAGTGCCTGGTCAACAAGACTATGCATAGCAAGTGAACAATATCTGAAGGTGATGCCTTTATGAAATGGTATTGATGAATAAATCAATCAATAAATCCAGCAAAGTACCTTAGAGATGCATCTGAACTTTCAGTTAATTAACCTATTGTTCACTGAAGCCTCATCAGAGTAAGGGGGTAAGCAAGGGAAACAGAAAAGGCTGAGATGTGCCAAATGACACAAGAACTGCACTAAAAATGGATAGCAACAGGTCTAATGGAAAGATGAATCCTCCCCAGAGCTCCGACCTCAACATTACTGAAGCAGTGTGGGATCATCTTGACAGAAAACAGAACAAAAGCCGGCCAACATCCATGGTAGAGCTTTGAAATGTCCTTCAAGAAGCGTGGAGAACTATTCCTGAAGACCACTTAAAGACATTAAAAGAAAGCTTGTATAAGAGGGTTCAGACTGTATTGAAGAATAAAGATGCTCTTACCAAATTCTGACTTTTAAGCTAGTTAGGATTCAATCATTGTATTTATCATTTGCATTTATTGTTTACACGTTTATCAAATCACTGCACCCATTTTACCTTTTTCAAATAGAGGATGTTGTAGTACTCCAAATCTCAGCAGCTAGTAACCTAAAAGTAATCAGCTTCAGAAAATATTTACAGTATTTTCAAACAAATTTATGCAGCAACTTAATATTACTTGTGTATGAAATATCTTAGAGAAATACTTCAGATTCAAAATCTAGTTTTATCACTTACAAGGGTTATTCAGACCTGTCTTCATGGGCAAAAACAGTCTAGTGACTCAGTGATTGTTACTGTACATCACAGTGCACTTTTTCTAGTGTTTGTACACAACTGTCAGTATTTTTTCATTTCTATATCCCCACAAGTTTAAGACGCTCCGGGTCACAGCTTGGGGACAAATTGACAGCCTGAGGCCCATCTGCAGGATGCAGAGGCTCAGCTGCTCTGGCTGCCAGATGTGTCCGGCAGAGCTGGCTGGAAGAGGCATGGCAACCTTTTGTGTGCAGCTTCTTCTTTTGTTTCAAACAATTGTTTATGCTATTTAGCAAAAAGCTAAATTTGATCTGTCAGTAGGCCTATGTGTTATTTTCTACCGTTTACATTTATATATTAAAAGCTGTATGATGTATTGGCTTGTATATTCTGATTATATTCTGAAGAGAAAATAAAGAGAAATTTGACAGCAAGCGCTTAATGAGTGACAAATACATTTACATTGTATTCAATGCTGTAATTTAACTTAACGTAACCTCACTCCACTTGATTTCAATGTGAATGAGAGACACAGATACATAATTGGTTGGTGTGATCTGTGATTTGCCCACAGCTAAAAGATGAAAACCAGACAGATGTGTTTAAAGAAATAACGCAGCCCTGTGGTTGTGTTTGGTTTGGCAGCATTAGAGCTGAAAACTGGAGACTGTTGAGTAAGAACTAAAGAATGGTCAGATGGGGACATCTAGTGGCGAAAAATAGACAATAAAACACTCAACTGGAACGTGAATGAGGTCTAAATGACAATTTGTGAGTATAATGAATAAATAGGATGAATATAGCCTACTGTAAAATAAATATATATTTATATATAAACATGCATATAAACATGCATAAAATAGTGCAACATAATGGGTCAGGAAAATTTTTTTTTTTAAGTATTTTTATGTCAGAATATATGCTACAGAACCTCTGCAGGTAAGGAGAAAGAGCAAAAACGTTGTGGGAGCAGGGGGAGGGTCGTTTTTCCACATACTGAGTTTGATAAATGTCTGAAAGAGCAAAGATGGATGTTCCAATAATCCTCTCTTTAGTCTTTACAGTCCGCTGATATTTGATGGATTACAGATGACAATATAAGTGATGCATGGAGTTAATTCATTCTCATTCTTCCCTTGTAGAACATGGTGCTGGTGGCAAGTGGAAGCAGAAAGTGAAGAAACTACTGTGTCTTTTTTTTTTTGTCCAGTCAAGTGAGTTGTCTGATGCTCCTGACTGACTTTACAGGGGGGCTAAAGTTATGCATTGATGGGTGAACAGTGGGGGACATCCTGAAGACCATAGTTACCTCGTATTTTGCCAACATTCAGTCACAGGCTGTAATTTCTGTGCATTTCCACTACAAGTTCAACCTTGTCTCTATGAGATGATTCATGAATCCTAATGTGGCCCACCTCATGATGCAGTTTGTACAGCGGTGACTGGGTAGAATATGAGAAGCATTCTGATACGAGGATCCTCCTCCAGTTGTGATAAGGTGGGATGAAAGGTAGAAAGATGTGGCTTCGTCAGAGGAGTAGTCAGGTTGGTGTGCAAATTGCAGAGGGCCCAGAGAGATGTGAAGTGTAGATTTTATGTGGCTCATGACTACTTTCCTGAAGCACTTCATGTTGACTGATGTAATTGCTACAGGGTAGTAATCATTTCGGCAGGTCACATTGGACTTTTTTTTAGAACTGATGGTGGTAGATTTGAGTGAGGCAGGAATGACCCTCTGGTTTAGGGAATTATTTTAGGTGTCAGAAAGTAATGTGTGATAACTTAAACAGGTGGAGGAACATTCTGACTCTACGTGCATTGATTGCCCCTTTGAGATCACATTAAGTATAACAAGAAATATAAGTATAATATTACTTCATCATCAAATGGTAATTCAGAATGAAGGAGAAAGGGACAAAGTGAAACATGTTGTCACATTAATATCTGCCATTATATCTATCCACACAAATCCCAGGGAGCACGACTATCAAAGAAAGGAGAATTCTGCATTCAACACCTTTTTCATCCAAAGGATGAGCCAGTGTTTCCTTTACTGAAGGAGATAATGAAGAAAACAAAAACACCTTTCCTCAGTATTAACAGAATCTGAGCAGGTCTTATGTCATTTCACCCAGTTAGGAACCTTCCTAAACAGAGAAGAAAGCACATATAAGCAGCTAGACTTCAGCACCAAGCCTGCTTCTGAGAATATTTGTAAGAAGTTTCTGAAAACACAAGCTCAGACTTGTTCATTGCACATGGATCTTTGCATTCTTCTTCACTGACCTCCAAACAGCATTATTCTTCTGCCTTTGTTTTAGGACAGTAATATGACCATTCTCTCAAGTAGTAGGACCCGGGGCACCAAGATTTTTGGTAATGAAGGGGGAAGTGAATTGAAATACCATGGCACACCGGCAGCTCCACACAGGAGCCAGTCTGCATAGTAGCTGGATATGAATTAATTTGCCTATAACATCTGTGTTGTGTCCTACAATGCACCTGGGCTGCGTGTTGGCCACAGTGAAACTGATCAATCACGTTAGGTTGTGGACAAATTGATGGAGAGATGTGACATTCTTTGTGTCCAGGAGACGCTCCTATCACCACATTGGTGGTCATCTAATACACAATGATGATGCATAAAAAGACCACTTTGCAATGGATCTACAAACAGTTTCCCGAAATCTAGACCCGATGGGCATATTATACTTTTATATGCACTTCATTTTAAAGATTAATCTCTTTCTATTAATGCAATAATTTTCAAAGTATCTCTTCCGGTATCGACACTAGCCCTTTATTTTGGTATCCAAATGAAACAAACCCTTGCCCCAGCTTATATTCAATCCTACCTGGTTTATTGTCCGATCCACCAGGACATCCTGCTGAATCATCTTCTTGGAGTTATTACAATCTATACAGAGGAAAGAGATCTTAAATATTTCTTACAAAACAAAACAAGGATTATGACCTTTAGCAGACATGTTGGTCCTTGTTGCTCATACAATGACACACGGAACCTCTGCCTAGAACACAGCATCATATTATTACAAGTTCACAATCAGGTTTAGTACCAACACTAAAGCTTTTAACCTCAAAGTATGGTTTAAAGATTATGCTAATAATTTCCAGTTTGTTTTTTATCTGACATGTGAACTGTCCCACATACCTGATGTGTTTTGATGGTAACCCTTCTGTCTTCATCAGAGGTGTCACTGGATGGATGGGGACATGGGGTGGTCGACCTGTCAACTTTTAACACTCCAAAAAGGGTGGGTACCCTGAACTGCTGCTCGGGGCATAGGCACAAATAGTCAGGACAGGACAGAAAGCAATAACATAAAAAATGTACACGGCAGTAGCGTTCGAAATAAGAGAAATCTGTTGCATTCTAAAGAACGACAGGTTGTTTCCATTCTAGAGGAAAAGTCATTTAAGTTGTAGGGGGATGTTAGTTGCCTTTTAATTAAGTTAGTTAAGTATTAAAGAAAGCCAGTTGTGTCTACAGTAAAAACAACAGTGTTGTAAATATTCAAGGCAGTTGAATTCTAAAGAATGACAATTCAGTTTTGTTCCATTTAAAAGAACAAGTCAGTTGAGTGGAAATGAGAACAGGGTAATAAGCCACATCATTTCATTTAATGGCATTAACATAGAAAGCTAAGCAACACTAAGCACGTTACCATTTTAGTCAAATATGACAGCACAGATGTGCAAAATTAATCAAGATTTAATAAAATGGCATGACCTATACCTGCTGCCTGTAAGGCGAGACACTACAGGTGAATAGGGTCAAATTTATAACTAACTGGTATCACCATGAAACTTTCCCGGTTTATTTCTCACGTTAAGACTATCATCTTTATCGCAAATTTTCTGAAATTTTATATGCAAATTAAACAATAGCAATAGTAAGCACAAGTTCTGCATAGAACAAAGAGGATAGGGTTTTTTCCTAGCATTAACTAAGAAGTAGCCTAAGGGATGAAACATAGGTAACATTAATATACCTGTTAATTAACTAGCTTAACATATTGGTATATATGCCTAGTTATATATAACTACTCACTATTTAGCTAAAATTATCTGAATGCAATAGCTCAACTTACACGGGTTGTGAGGATAAAAATTGTGCAAAGTGTTTTGCCTTCTTGCTGGCTCTGGTTTGTTTGCTGATTCTGACACACAACACCTGCGGCACTCAGCAGGTCGGCGATCCACCGGATGCCATGTGAACGCTCATGGTGCGTTTAAGGACAGTTTGGAAAGCTGTGTCTCTTTCGCCCACGACTGTTCATACTGAATTGTAATTTTTTTGCATTTATATGGGGTTATTTTATTGTAACCAACATCAGATGCCACTTCATGCAGAAACCTGGCCCTTAAGACACATTGGGCCCCTCAGGCATATCTACAGTGATCTTTTACAACTCAATGTTGACCCACAAACTGTATTTGTTCTGCAGGCTAAACCATTCTCTCCTGGGAAAAGAATTTCCTCTCTTCCTAAAAGCCATTTTTAAAAAAACCGCTGTACGTTGTAGAAGATTAAAGGTGTTTTCATTCTGCATGTGCACATTATGTTCACGTTATATCACATCCTCACCACAAGAGGTCCTCTAGAGCCTGGAGAGAAGGGCTACATGGTTGCACAAAAAACACTAACCATTGCAAATAGCTTTTCTAGGCCTACTACATTATTACACCATTCTTCATAAAGTTACATCTGATATTTGCTTTAAGCGAAAAACAAAACAGGCCGGTGCTGATGGATACTGTTAACTAAGTTAGGCTATTACTTTCTCTCTATTTTCAGGTCTGTGAGGAAAAGTAATCAAGATGGAGATTAATATTCTGTTTGCTAGAATAATCATTTTCCGCATAGATGAGTGGACGTTCCGTACGTAATATAGCCTTTATGTCGATAAACCAGAGACAATGATTTATTGTGATTAACTAGAGGCACGGTCCATTCGACGTGACGTTGCTAGAGAAGTTTTTGCTTTCTTTCTTTTTTTTTCTCTGTAGTACACAACTCCACATATGGTCGTCGTGTCTCCGCCCAGCTCCACCAAACTACTGTTGTGTCTCCGCCCAGTGCGTGAGTCTGGACCGGGAGATAACAGTGGAAACAGGGCAGGGTGTGCCTGCACACGAGCCAGCTCGCAGCCTGCGCGGTGTACTTTCTCTTTTGAGAGATGAGCCAATGCGCCAATGCAAGGCTTTAACTGCACTTCAGAGTGACACTTTTGATCCCCGTGGGTGTCGCTGTACTGACAGCAGTGGTGTTGCTCAACTTTGAGAAGCACCGTTGGCGGAATCATTGAGCTGAGACGGAATGCAAGGTTTTCGTGGCTTTTCTTCCCGTATTTTCCCATCGGAACATTGTCGTGACTTTGGCCAGTCTTCAGTGGCCATCGGCGTCATTGGGTGTTTTTTCTAAGGGTGCATTTCACGAGAAATATGTGGCATGATGTGGAGTTGCATCTCTGCCTCTAACAAACTGTTAACCTGCGTGGAAACGGGACAAGGTTGCATGTTGTGTCTGTGCAGAGGCTTCCATGAGTAGGCGCCGTGCGTAACGCTGGCTCTCCATGGAGGACAGCTGGAGAAGCCGCTCATTGCAATCCACACTTTAATAGAGCGAGCAAAACTTGGAACAAGATGAATCAAGAGCAGGACGGAATATCTTTACCGGTACCTTGCTTCGGTACTAGTTTCGGTAGAGAGACCTTCAGTGGGGAGAATTCCAACAGCAACATCGGAGGTAGTGGAATCCCCGCAGCCGGAACTTTCTGGCAGGACCCACTGGTTGGAGGCAGCGAGCTCAGCCCTACCTCCGGGGGCTGCCCGATGGACGGCGGAGGATTGTTGTCCACCAGCAAGTCAAGTAAAAGCAGGCCAGTGACGGTGGCTTATGTCGTGAATAGAGAAGTGAGCCCGCAGAATAACGCAGAAATCATGGCCCTGCAGTGCCTGAAAGACGCCTGCGAGACGGTGGGCAGCAAACTGGACACGGTGAACTTTGGTAAATTGGACTTTGGGGAGACCACAGTGCTGGATCGCTTTTACAACGCAGGTGAGTGAAGTACAGAAAGCCTAAATTCCTCCACATCCAATTTCCTGAAAACTCTCCCAACTTCCTCTGTCAAGTGAAGTTCAACAGTAAACATGACTGACAGCATGCTTCTGATAATTATTATTCATTCTAGCTTTATGCGTTTGATATTCTGGCGTAAATGTTGCTTGTTTGATTTTTAGCTCAATCCTCTTTGATTTCCACTATACTGATTAGACTATAAGATGTCTGGATCTTTAATGAGAGTTTGTCACCCTGAAGTGTGTTTCTTTCTAGGGTGACACAGGAATGCTTAAAGTGCTTTCATGGGTAAAAAGTTGCATTTTGCTGCATTGCTTCTGTTCCTGGAAGCAGTTTTCCAGCAGACCAGGTTGCTCTGGGCTCCCCTAACCCAACACACAGCTCTGCATGTCAGAGCTTGATGCTGCAACCTGAATGTCACAGTTATTTCCATTCTAAACTGAGCAAAGCTGAAACTCACTTGGCATAAAGTATCGTTTGGGGTTGTTTAACTGTTACTCCACAGATGTGGGGGTTAGATTTTTCCTTCAACACATTATTTCTCCCTTCCATTGTGGGCATCTGCTGTGTTGCAGCGTCATGGTTTGCACCATAAGGCTGGACTTTCCACTGGAATCTCTTGGACAATAGAGAAACAAACATGAACCCTCTTACAAAAGGAGCTTCCACTTCTTATTCCTATACCCCTGTTACATAATAATTCATGAGAAAAGCCTTAAGAGAGGCCAACATTTCAGGGATCTTTTCGGAAAAATGGAGAAAGAGCTGCAGTGAGTTGGATTTGTGTAGAGGACTCTGGCACGACTGCCAATGTTTGCCTTTCTGTAAGATATCAGGAATTGTTTACAGAGATAGAGCTACATAACAGTTGCTTATGGTTGCTTAAAAAACCCACTTAGCATTTTAAATAACACATTAAATAGTTAAGAATACACCTAGGTTTCCTCAGACTTTCAACGTCCTCAAAGCGACCATTCCTTCCCTCGTCTCCACAACTGATAAAGTTTTATATAAGAAGAGTTTCACTTGACGAATAAACCAATGAAAGTGGCAGTACTTCTATCACAATGATAACATTGTAGTTTATGAATGATATTAATGTCTTTATTCAATTCTCTGTGGTTACCCTGTCAAGTAACTGAATAACAGTCGTTCATCTGAGGAAGAATAAAAAAGAATTTAATGGCAATATTCCAAAGAAACCATCCATTCTGTTAAAAAGCGTCTTTTAAGAGCAAAACTATTTGTAGTAACAGTTGAAAAAGACATGTATAGATTTTGATTGTCACACATGTCTGTAGCTGTAAATATGAATGTGTCATTAATAAAGATGTTTTGGTCAGGATGTCCTATATCATTCAAAATGTATACATGGTAAGTGGCATCAGTGCAACTGTAAAGAGCAGTGGGCCCATTAAATCTCAGAGGTCTTCAACAGAAACTCTGGGGGGAATCAGCATGCGGCTACATTAAAAAAAGAGAGTTGCTTATGCAAATATATAGCAGCCACTCATTTCAATAATGCAACACCATGTCAGCCAAAAAAAGTTTTAAATGTCATGACTGTGGAAAGCACCAAGGCATGGCGTCTAATCATAGATAATATCAGTCCAAAAATATATAAAGTTAAACAACTAAAGGAATAACATTATTTTTAGTCTTGCTGATGTAAAGCTACATGCCACTTTTGAAATCCATCAAGAAACTTAGTTCAGGAGTCAACTTGGGCCATTATTAATCCATTCTTACTTTCTTTTGGCA
This sequence comes from Leptatherina wallacei, assembly GCA_028567055.1. NCBI lineage: Eukaryota > Metazoa > Chordata > Actinopteri > Atheriniformes > Atherinidae > Leptatherina > Leptatherina wallacei. The sequence continues at coordinate 19,793,599 of JAOXYM010000024.1, forward strand.
AATTGCACGTAAATGTTTTTCTGTTACATACATTGCATAATAAATATGCCATATTCTGAGCAATTATCTATTAAAGCATTGTGATTTGTTCAAATTTCTTGGTATTTTTTGGGGACGTGTCCTCACTTAAAAGACAGACAGCTTGCTGCACACTGAGTCATCTAAATAACCACAAAGGCAGAACAGACACAAGCGTTATGATTGATTCCAAATTTCAGCTACAACATAAAACCTCCCAGCCAAATGTTTGTTCATATTAATGTTATTTAAACGATCCGTCATGCACCCACCAAATTAGTTTGTTAAAATTGGTAAATTGTGTACAAAAAAATAACATAGCAGAGGGGAAATCCTGCATATAAATGATGTAAAGATTTGAATAAAACTTACCTTTCTTTAAGGAAATGAAACCTAGTTTAAACCTAAATTTCTCAACCCCTGAAAATATGGATCAAATTAGTGTTTAAAGGGATGTTTTTTTTTCATTTTTCAAAATAGTTCTAATGCTTTTTTAAAATGAGAAATGATTGATAATTAATTGACAATCAAAGTTTTGTTCTGGGGGGGGGGCGATGCCTCCTGGCAGGAACAATCTCCTGTACTTTCTGTCTTGCAGTGTACTTGAAGAAGCCAATGTCTGAACAAACTGTTGTTTCCTCACTGTGTTGTGTTGAGGATGTGAAGATTTGTCCAGCATATTCCGCAGCGTGTGCAGCATTCTTTTCTGGACAATCGGCTCCAGTGAAACCAGAGTTATCCCCAATACATAACCACTTTCTAAATTTCAGTTTCTTCTGTTTTCTTGAAGTTTGGCTTTGATGCTGCTGCTCCAACAGATGGCTGCAAACTAAAGTAGATTGCTCTTTCCACAACAGAATTATAGAAACTATGTCTCATCTTGGGGCAGACACTGAAGGAGCTCAGCTTCATTAACAAGAGGAGTCTGCTTTGTACTTTCTTGTCGATGACTTTTGTGTTGCATTTCCAGTCTTGTCAGCTGAACGCCTCGATACTGGTATTCTTCCACCACCTACGTCTTTTCCCAGGATGTAAACAGTGCTTTCTTACTCATTGACTTACTATGATTCTGTATATATTTCACCTGTTTACCTATTTGAATAAATGTATATTTTACAATAGTCTCAGAAACATTTTTCTCAAACTAAGTTGACACAAGCAATTAGATTTTTTTTAAAAATAAGCAAACAAAAAAACCTCAAATGTCTTACCACTAAGGGCATACAGGGAAACTAAATCCTTGCAGAATCTGTTCCAAAAACAGGCTTTTGCTTCTTTTCTTATTAGTTGTACAAACACATCAAGTTCCCTGTACGTTTTTTTTCTTTTTTGTCTTCTTTCTCAGAACTACTGTTGCCTGTTCTCACAATACACCAGGGAGAGCCGTGGCACTTTCCCAGGAAAATGATGTTCGCTTCTTCATCCCAATACAAGCGTGTTGAGAAAACAAAACAAAACAAAAAACCTTGAAACAATGACCTCAAAGGAAGAGTTGTTCATTTGCCAGATTAAGGTTCATGCAGAGGCTCTTCCCAACTGTCCCTACATGGCCCTGATCACATGATGCTGTGGACAAAGCGGGCATTTGGTTGAAACATGGCAGAGCCTGTTTCGGGTCAGATACACAGGAGACGACAGACCAAATGGAGACGCAAACAGTGATATATCTTATTACTTCCCCTATCAGATTGTTAGTTTATTGGAAAACAGTCCAACATGTGAACTTAAAATTCTGAAAAATTAATTTACGCATTTATGAAGACTTTGAATTCATGAGTGTTTTTACTTTTATCCACATAGTTACAGCTGATCTTCTTTCACTGGGGCTTCTTCGGGGTTCTGTATTGGTGTGACCTTTATTAGCTGTTTGTCGCTGACTTAGCCAGATGATGATTAGATGTCATTCAGACCTTGAGACCAGTCTAGACTGGCAAGCCTGGCCTCTTATCTCGTTATGTTTAAGACAAGCTCATTCTAAATACAGCAAGCATAGAGAATGTACGAGTAACAATGCATCACATTGTCATACTTTGGCCACAACTTTGTCTTTGTCTTGAGTTGTAACCTGGTGTGTGTATAGAAACATGTTGTAGATTCCATATTAGAAGTTGAATCCTGTTCAGTTGTGTGTGTATTACACAGAAAATGTCTTCATCTCAGTGAAGGTGCTCTGGGACCTTTAGGCTACATAACTGCCACGTTAACACTACAAAAATGAACTTCTGTAAAAAACAACAAAAGGATTAATAAATAAATCGGTGATTAATTTAAAATGACCTCCTCCAGATCTGAAACCTGCTCAGGAAGCAAATGCAGCTCCAGCCATGTTGAAACCTTGTGCTTGTAGGATTTGTATTTGGCAGGGCTCATTTGTATCTGTGTTGCTTCACCAGTTATAGCAGGCTTGGTTGTTGGGTCATAGCTGTGGAATGCAGCACTTTATCTCTCCAGTTGATCATTAGACGACATTACTGTGTAATTTATAGGAAGCACAATGACTTTGAGAATAATACCTGCACCCTTTGTAAGCAGCCTCGCTTCAGTCTGGTTGTTTACTCACCTCTTGTTTGCTCATCACCCTGCCAGCAAGTCATAAATAGTTCTTAGGCTCCTGCATGTTTTTTATACTTTGTGGAAGTATGTAGAAGAGTGTAAACTATCAAACCCTCCAGATATCATTTTCTGATGATTGCAATTTAAACACATTAGTGGTTGTTTTGTGTTGTCATAACTACTGTAGTTCCTGCATTGACTCTTATCTGCTCCAGCATCACCAGTAGATATGGACAAAGGTAATACTACCTCTAAGTGGGTTCTTTTGTTTGTTTTTGCTTTTTTAAATCATTATCTATATTTGTTAATTAGTAAATTCATTGTGTAATCATCATGCCTAAAACTAGGGTTGTTGGTCCAAATTAAAAATATCCATTAAACATTAACACAGTAATCATTTGTAAGACAGGTTTGATAATAATTTTTTTTTTTTTTAAAACATGGAGTTGTTTATATTTACCTAAATTACCTTGAGGAATTTAGAGAGTATATTCTCTAACAGCGTTGTTAAATAACCTTCTCTCGTGGTTATTATCAATTTTATAAAATAGACTGAAAAGAATTTATTCTGTGAATTTAAGCTGTGAACATTTTATAGCTCAACATAGAGAATGTGTCACTTTTTTTCTAGGAAATAGTTTTTCATGGAGATGTAAGAAAATAATATTTTCATATTTCAATGTTTTTTGTGATTTTTATGTAAATGGAAGTGATTTTGTTAAACCAGCATGTGGTATTGATCGCTGGCTGGCTCCTGAATCGAGTCAGAATCATCTTGTGGCAGAATTTGTGATATTGGCAAAAAATTCAAATAAAATTAAATTCAGCTTTTTTTTGTAGTGCCAGTTCACAATAAAGCTATCTCAAGTATTTTTACAGATACAGTCTAAGTCAATAAAATTAATTATGATCCAATTAAAACAAATGCACTATGATCCACATTAGTCGAATTTATGATAACTGAGTTTAAATAAGCCAATTCATGAAAATAATTGCCTAGCTAAGGAAATCAACAGATTATTTTCAATTTCCTCCCCCATCTTGAGCAGGCATGGGGCAGCGGGCGACATTGGAGAGGGAAAAACCACCTTTTAACAAGAAGTAAAAACTTGTAGCAGAACCAGACTCGGGAAGCACAGCTACCTTCTTCAGCTGGTTGAGGAAGATAGCTTCCCCTCAACATAGAATCGTTGTCCATAGAATCCATATCATATCATATCATATCATATCATATCATGTGATTTAAACCCCTAAAAACTTAATAAAAAGTTCCCTGCAGGTTTTCAACAACATTATGAATTTATTAATTAGTATAAATATTAGTTGATAGGGGACATTAAAACATGATGATTACTCACAGGGTTAACTGGTATAGTAGCTGCACTCATATAATTCCTGCTAATTCCTGGTGAGATCCGACTGCATCCATTGCCAACACTGCTGGGCAGCAGCGGAAATCTTTGGGTTTAGATCGCCTTGGGAATCCCCGGCGTAAGTCTGTACTCTTAGCTTCCCGACAGGGAGACCACGATGCTCTAAAATCCCATCAGCTAGCTAAGTTGTTTATTCTCCCTCCTGTTTACTCTGCACGCTTGGCTGCATTTCAGAGGTTAGAGAGCGCAAGGTCAGAAGGAATTACCCTACGGGCCACTCACTGGCGTCTGGGGAGAACTGCCTCCACCTCAGCAGGAGCGGTAGGATGCAGGCAGACCTGCACATGCACGTTAAGAGGAAAACTTTTCATGCTGACATTTCTCAACAGGAGGGAGATCAAAAGCTGACAGTAGCTTCTTTATTGATTGTTGGTGTGAAATCCACATGACAACAAAAATACAATATGTCTGTTATTTAACACCTTCTGTCATATCATTTAAGTGCTTCTATAGAGTAATAAAAGGAATCCTCCACATCCTTATAGGCAATTGCACATGTTAAGGCTCATCATATGTAACTGTTGCATAAACTGCATGCATAATCTTTTAAGTACTTAAATGAGTGGAGGTGGTGAAGCAGTGTGTGAAAGCGTCCTTTCAGGACTTATCAGGGTTCACTTGAGGTGTGTGGCAGGAGGGGTGGGCACCAGCATCTTTAGAAAACCATTGAAGTGACTGATACCTGACTCATATCGAGTTCAGGATCTCGATGAGGCAGCAGTGAGCTGTGAATGGCTCTGAGATCTGTGGGGTTTCTCTGGAAACAAGATTAGTTTTTTTAGATTTTAGTTTTATTTTAGTTTGTATCAGATGTCAGTTTCTGTGCCAGTTTGCTGCCTCTGTAAATTACACCCAGCTTTTTCACAAGCAGAATCACTTTCATTTTTACCTTCTTGTTTTCTCATATTACAAACGCATAGCTGCACGCAACAGGTTCACAATGCACTCTACAGGATCTAATTATAACACTAGCCAGGCTCCAGCAGAGGTATGTTACTCATCTGTCTTTAATGTTGCTGTTCTCACATACAGTATGCAGCTTTTGTCTGTTTTGCAGAAGTAACAGTGGATGCAAAACTGCATTTTATTGGACAGCACATTACTGTATGTAGGTGTATTAAAACAGTCCTGTGTGACAAATGCTGATGTGTGTTTAATAAGTGGGACTAACGAATGTGTGTTGAGTCTATGCAAGTGATTATGCTGCAGTAAAAATAGTTGTGGAGCTAAAACTTCACCTCTGTAAGTATGTGTTAACCTAATTCAGAAAGGAGCATACATAGTACTACACAAGTTTTACAAGTGATCAAACCAGTATGCTGCATTTACACACACAAAGCACAACTTGAATGTATGACTCCAAATGCCATTACAATGTGACAATTATTTCCAGTTTGCAACCTAATTTTGTTCTCTGTACGTTTTATTTGCATGATGAAAAATACCTTACGTACACTTGTGAGGTCGTTTGCAAAGTTTGTATATTTGTGACTTGACTATTGACTATTTTAGGGTTCATTTGTATAATTTTTTACATTATTCCTGACCAGATATTCCAGATGGAGCACTAACCTGATATGTCACTTAGTTTGTTTTCATAGAAGTCCTTAGTTGGTACAGTTTGGAAAGGGCAGGCAGGAATGACTGGATGCAGCCAGTCAAGCCTGCCTGTTGGAAAGGTAACAGGTCTGTCTGGTATAGAGACTGTTAGGCTCCGGTTGGTCCTGTCCTTATCCTGTCATCAAATACCTTACTTACGTAGGCCCTGTTTCCATGCAAAACCCCAAATTTTTCACTTTCCGTATTTGAAAAAAGTTGCATTTACACAACAGTGGAGTGAAAACGTGAGGCTGATTTTGGACATGTAGATTGTTTATTTTAGAGACGAACCGAATCCACCTAAAAACCACTTTATCCTCCTTTATTTATGAAGTTTCTGATATTTTTCAAGCCTCACATTTGGAATTTTTTCATTGGTATAGAAACAAAGTTATGACAAGTGCTATTTAAAAAAGAATTTCAAACTCTGAGAGAAGCTGATTGTTGGTATATAGGTGTTTTTGTCACAGCTGATCACATAATCCACTATAAACCACTTTATCCTGCTTATTTATAAAGATTATGATGGCTTTCAAGCCTCAGATTTAGAAGATGGCTGCAGGATGACCCAATTGAAATATCAGACAATTAACCACTTAGTCACATGGCGGGGCAGAGGGGTTGGGAACACCAAATGCAAGATGACGTGCAAGACGCCATCACCAAGAGATTCCCGTTTCAAGAAAATTTCACTCCGGGACCTGTTCTCAAACCTTTGCGGTTTTGTCCACCCAAAACTCTGTTACCATGTAAACGAGAGGGCAAAACTCAGCAAAACAAAAAACCCAACTCTTCACCAACTTTGAAATCAGGCTTCATGTTGATCCAATACTAACTGCTTGAAAGTTGAATTAAAAAAAAGCACTAGCAAGGAAAAAAAACATTTACAACAACTGCACTGGACGATCTTCACTATTTAACAGTAACTGTAGTTTCACTGCATCATAAAGCCAATCTTTGTCCACTTTCATTTCTTTTTTCCCCCCAAAGCACAACCAAGCTTCAGCAACAGCAGCAGTACCACCTCAACCAAGAGCAATGCTCAGGTCAGATACCTTGGAGACTTCCCCCAAGTAGCAGTAAAACTTTATTACACATAGACACACGTTCACAGGAGCTGTGACATATACCTCTGCAACAGTGTAGTACAAGTCTTTAAATGTCATTGTTTGATAAAAACATGACAAAGATTAGTCCCTGATGAAAAAAAAACACTGGATTTTTGTGTAATGGCTGAATTAATTTACTTCTATGAGAAAAGTACATTTAATTCCACCCTCTTTTCCGTCAGAAGTGAGCATTAATAGGGTTTCTGTCATGCATGTGCTCTCAGCACCTGTGTAGTATTAAAAGTATCCTTGCTAACTGAGTACTGACAACACAGTCTGAACAGCACACATCAGCATTGTGAGCTTCACTGCAATCCAGTGTCAGCAACAGCTTAATGCAACTCTCAACAAGCCGGCTAGTTTGCACATGAAAAGGAAGAGTAGCTTCAAATTGTAACTTGTAATAGTTGCTCAATGTTCAGTTTTGAAGAGAACAAAGTCTTTGCACAAAATCCAGAGCAAAAGGGCAGAACAGTCCTTGCAGCATATTTCTGTTGCCTATTTGATAGTTACAACATCCCAATACTGCACGTGAACAGGATAATGACGATGCCATTAGCTTTGCAGATATTAAGTAACTAAATACCAGCATCTTTGTAGTGTTAATGCCTGAATTAGACTGAAGAAAGTCAGAAAATCCTCAAAGATATTTGGCTTCAACTGCTGTATAAAATGAACGTTAACATTAAAATTTCACAGGAATCCGTATAATAAATTTTTGGCATCAACATGGTAGAAACCACCAAAGATATCCTCATTCCCCTTACATCTCCTGAATGCATGGTGCATGTGTTTTAAGAACTGTAAACAGGAAATTACATCGGAGATTTTAATCTACACCATGTTGGATGTCTGCTGTTTAGTTGGACAGCTGTTAATCTACTTTTTTCAGGCAGATAAGATGTATTTTTACACTAATTTCTGTTTTGTGCAGCTTTATCTCAGTGCAGCTGTTTGCAGACGGCAGCAACTGCTCCTCAGTCCTTTCATGTGAAACAGCTGAGATAAGGTTAGGACATTGTTTACATGCCATAGATGCACATTCCTCTTATTTTAATGAATCCTCTATCGCTGAAAAGCAAGCGGGAAGTACAACAGGTAGTCGTGTCAGTGAGACAAGCAGTGTAACAAAGGTTTCTCTCAGTGTTTTTGTCAGCTGTGGATGAATTCACATTTTGTTCTCAGCTATTTTTTGCCCCTCGGGGGCCATGCTACTGTAGTTTGTTGCCTCTTCACACACAGAGATTTTAAAAAGTGGAGCAGAGGTAAAAAGCTCCAGTCTGTCAGGACAGCGTTGCAGCTGGCATGTTGGTGTCATTTCCTGCTTCATGTTTTTTTTTCTGGGTTCTTTCTTTCCAGCACACTTGTACCTAAAAATAAAGACAGCATTAATCCCCCTGCTAGGCAGGACATCGAAACTACTGAATAACCATTGTCTAGTATTTCCCACATGATCCTCAGAGGGCAGAGATGGATTTTCAGATAGAAATGCTTAAATGGTTTCATGGTTGTATTTTTGGAGGAATGGCTTCTTTTTTTATTGTTTATTTGCTTTTTTCTTTCTAATTTGGACTTAATTCTAGATGTTTCATCCCACCTTTTGGTTGGTACATGCAACATGCTTCGAGAGGTTTACTAGAGAGACCCCACTTATGGCTTGAGTTTGCATTTTCTCTTGAAAGATTTCAAGAAATCAATGGAATCATTTTTTTTCCCTCACAGAACAACAATTGAATGTGTATGTTTTCATGAAATGCATGGCTGCCACTTTATCAAACTTTAATGGCAACTTGTAAATTGTTGTACACATTTGTTTGTTGTCCTCTCTGTGCCGGAACTTTTAGTACTGTTTTTAGGTGCAGCAGCTCAGAATGGGTAGAAACAACTTTATTTTTGTGCAAAACACTGAATGCACGACATTTGTTTACAGTGCAAATGTACCCGTGTCTGAGTGAAGTCTACAGCTCTACTTTAACCTGTCAAAACATGTAGCAACACTTCAACCATCCGCTGCAGCTATTCCTGGAAATCTGGCGAAGAATTTGAACATTATGCTCTTGAAGGATCCTTTTTTGGAGGGAGGCACTTCATGAGTGTGGGAAATTATTTCCAGAGGAGCTTGGAAACAGTAATTCCACTGTCTCTGTCTGTCTCTTGTGTGGGCCAAGCTCAGGGCTAGCGCTCCCACTGCACTCTGCCCCACAGACACAAGCCTCCTTCCTTCCCTCTCCATTAGAAAATCCACGACTGCTGAACATACACTGATAAATTCACGCACATCATTGGCAGCAGTTTCCATAGTTACAGCATTTTTAGCTCTTATGCAATTGATTATAACGAGTCCTTCATTTACCTACTGTACCTCTCATGCTTCAGTCAAATTGGGGTCATCCCGATGAAAATGTCAGCCTACACAGCCGGCCCTTGAGTTAACGATGTATACCTTGCATATCGTGACTGTAAGGGCTTTTAGCGCTGCCATGCAATTACTTTTTCACAAATATGAAGGGTTATTAGGCCAAAGTAAGACCACATGCCATTGCATGAAAATATTTAATCCATCCCTTTTTCTGTTAGATTAAGCAGATTGTATAGATATTGCAGCCCTGCAGAATATGAATATTTGTGGTGTACTAGAAAAAGAAATGGTCTTTATCAACAAAATAAATTTAATATTTGGAGGGATTTGGTCTTGCAACATTGTGCAGTGGACCAGCATTTAAGTTGCTTTGGTATTAGGTTGCTAGGGCTGCTTCTGCAGGCTTGTAGCTAACCCACAAGGAAGTCTGTATTCAGCAACCTTGCCATCAGAGGATCTGTACATATTTTTGAGCACAAAAGCAGAACTTGGTAACCTTGAGAAGAAGGTTGACATGTGATTGAGAGTTTCAGCAGACATGGCAGTTATTTGTGTTCAAGTTCTGTTTTAGTACAGCTACAGACAACACACAGATACTGGATTGATGTTCTTAGAAAGCACAAACTCACTTTCCCCTCTGAGTGAGTTGTACATGCCTCGCGTGCATTTGTGCCCCTGCTGAGCATTACAGAGCAGGTGGACTTTGAAATTTTACCCGACTGAAAAAGCCGCGTCCCTCAGCCTCTGAAGAAGAGAGGGATGGAAACAACCACCTGATTTTTGCCCTACTCTTAAAGGTACAGTATGTAAGAATAACTGACATCTAGTGGAAAAAATGAGCAAAACAATTACTTCAAATGAAAAGCACAGTTGTGATTGGACAGTGGGCATCAGTGGCCAAATTTCTTCCAGACATAAACATGTTATCATCTGCAAATGCATCCAATGGCTTCAGGTGCAGCAATAAGTGCAGTACACATAGCAACTTCAGAATTGTGTGCATTTGTACCATCTTCTTCAATGTCTCCTTTTAAGGCGTCACTTATCCCAAACAGTGATCTAGCACCTATCAAACAAAGCCGGTACTGCAGATTTAAAGCCCACAGTGGTCTCACTTCACACGCATAGTTGTTTGTCCATTCAAAGACACTATTATAAAAATGGTGGCACAAATATGGCAGCTGCAATGTATGTGGACCCATGGGGAGTAAAAATAAAGGGCCCATTCTAAGACAAAAATACATACAAAGTTATTTTAATAAAGTGATGTCTAATCACTTTACTCAGCGTTTTTGGAGGGAGCTTTATGGTGCACTTTGCAACATACACACACACACACGCACATATATATATTGGTGCACAACAGCACAGTCAGAAACATGGTTAATCCCAAAACCAATTATGCTACTACTGTATGCATCTAATACAACCCGAAACATCTCATATAGAGACAGAAAATGCTTTTAACAACCACAAAAAGCAGCAAATTAATTGTTTGCTGTTTGAGCGACTCATGGCACACAACAAGCAAGCAATGCTACTGTCCATGGTGATTACAAAAAAGGACAAGATCACCCGTGTCGTCGTTCAGGAAGTTTGATGTGTTAAATTTATTAAAACGACCTCAATTAGTGCTATCCTTTCATTTAAGAAAAATCAGGGACCTTATGGAAAATAGAATTAAAAAATAACCTGAAAGTAGACTATTTTTAATCTTCTTCTTAACTTACTTTAATTATTCCAGTGCTGTAGTGAAAGGTAGTCAAATGTCGAGCCGTTGTCACATCAACACCCACAGTTTATTTTCTGACCACATGCTTCCATCCGCAGTGTTCTTGCTTCTGCTATGGAGGATAGCATGCTCCCTTTTGGTGAAAGGAGAAGGAAAGGTTAAATACAAGTCTTGTTTTTAAGTGATAAGCAAGGCTTTCAATTTTCCAGTTGATCAATATGTGTACCCTCCCCACCCCAATGGACTTTGACTTCGTGTAATGACCAAAGAAAAAGATCTTTAATACAAGCTGCTGAAATTGGCTTGTGTTTCGGCTTAATTTCAGAGAATGAATGGAAATCTTAGAGGAACCTTAAAGTAGACCCACAGACATGAATGCATTCCTTATAGAAGTAGATTATACACATGTATAATGAGTATGTACACAGTGCTTATAGCTATATGGATATGGTGTAAATGATGCATACAGTTTCCTGGTTGTTTATAACTTAAGGCTGTTGAGAGCGACTGTTTACATTTCTCCACATCCCACTCTCATTGAAATAGATTTCTTTGTATTCAAATCTGTGTGCTCCATTTGGCTCTGGGCACAGAAGACTTTGGCTTTACATTGCTGAAATAATCCATATCCACTTGAGCAGTCTCTAGTGTCTAGATCCTGCTGTGATTAAAATATTTAGCAGAGCGCCGCTCTGAAAACAGCCTGTGGAGCTGATGGAGACTCTTAGGGGAAGGCTGAGAGAGATCTATAAAGAGGAGCCAGGAAACACCAGAGCAATCTTCAGTAAAATTTACACAGCTCTGCCTCCCTTCCCTTCTTTTCTCTCTCTTTCCCCCCTCTCTCGGAGGCACCACAGGAGCTGAGGAACCTGCAGCAGCCGGCCAAGTGCTGCTGAAAGCCATAACTGTGTGTGAGAGTATTGAATTATTTTGCCTCCACTGCTTTGAGCTGTAGGCGAGGGAATCAATTTAACGTTGGTCAACAGCAGCAGGCCTTGCCTTTGAAGATTATCAGTTTGCATGTGTTGTTTTAGTTTTTACCATTTTTCTCATTAACATTATTATTGCAGATGGTCTAAAATGTAGTTGTGACTTCGGGTGATCACAAACACCACAACACCAGCTGTGGGGAGCCCATGTGTTATGTCAAAAGGGTGACTGGGAGACTCAAGTTACACCAGTCTTGGCTGTATGCAGCCTTCTGTCAACACTGTGTTTGCAGGTCGATTACACCAACATGCATTTAGCTCTGGGGTGACATTAGTAAGCAATCAGGACATTTCAATGCTCTCAGGAAATATTCAGAAGTTATGATGTTCCACTAATTCCAAAAGCGGACTTCTGCAACCTTACTTTAAGGCACCAGCATGCCTGTAACTGTAGCCAAACAAAGAGTTTAAATGTTGTATCTGTCACCTTAGTGCCATATTGGCTTGTGTCACAAAATGTCTCAACATGGTTTCAGCTGTGCACTTTGCAAGCCTTTTCGTTTTAAGTTTGTTCTTGGAGTCCTCATACTGAATGTAGGATGAAAGTGGATCTGGATTGCATGCAGCTTCTCACTGAAATCTGGAATGTTTTATTCTTTATTATTAAATTTTGTTCAAATATACACTAAAGGCATCAGCTGCCTGTTAAGTTCAGCTCTTGGGGGCTTTGCGTGTGAGCACAAAGCTTGTTCTTGGTCCCTTTATTTCTTGACATACTTTGTTGATATTGGTCCTTATTCATCACCTAAAAGCACCCTGCCCTGACAGCAAACATTTACCTCAGGTCTGGCTCATAGTGCACAATTGCCTCATTTACCTCTTGTTGATCATACTGTTGCCTTTTTAATTGCCTGCTTGCCCTAAAATGTCCTTCAGATGTAATATTGATGGGTTTACTGCCAGCAGAGAAGTGAGACGAGTTTATCTTTTATTCATCAGGCAACCTGTGCTGTCTGGATGTTGGCATTCAGTTGTACCTTGTCTGCATAAGACAATTAAGTGAGGAAAAAGATAAGCATCCATGCTTACTGGGGTGATATGACTATCAGTAAATCCAACAAACCTTTTTGTGCAATCATGCTAGTTTAGTGATATCCAAATATCTAAAAAAAAAAAAACTGGACTGGTGTGCATGATTGTGAATGTATCATCGGTCTGCATTACAGATAGGGAAAGCAGCCACCAGCCCTGATGAGGATTAAGGTATACTTTCTCACTGGCATCAGAGTGCAAGCACCCTGATGTGCAGACAGACACTGGCTGCTCTTACAGAGAACACAAACCACTTGATATTCCACATCACTGCGCAGAGCCCGAGAGCTTAAAATCCCTTATATCCTGTCCTCTGCCTACTGGGCTGTAATGAAAATATGAGGCTGTTTTAAAAAATGCTTGTTAGGAAGACAAGGATGATGATGAGAAACTTATCACCTGGAGGCCAACAACAAGTACCTCCTCCCTGGTTGAATTTGCATGTGCTGATGATGAGTACATGGAGCCGCACAGTTTCTCATCAATGTTCAAAACCCTTCACCGCAACTGTCTGCTTAGGAGTTGGCATGTAATCACAAAGGCACTGAATTACACTAAATTCTAGATGTTAGCTATGTTCAGATTATTTTAACTGAGTAGCAGTTATGGATTAGTTTGCAGAGGCTTAAACTGGATGTGTTGCATACAGTAAGTGATCTGTTATTGTAACTCTAAGATAATGAAGGTTGTATTGAGCTGATGCTTCATTTGAATAATGTTGCATTTATTTGATGAAAGCAAACCTAACTGTCATTGAGCTTTATCTTGATCAACTTTTCCTGAAATCCAAAGTTGCATATTTACACTCCCAGCAGTAACACAGTTACAATTGGAGTTGAGCTTCTCTAAAATAAAATTTGCTCTCCTTTTCACTTGTTTTATCTCCACCAAGTCTGAACTATCTGCCTCTTTATTTGCTAAGTGCTCTTACTGTTTATTGTAGATTGTGTGATTATCAGAGCTTCTCTGGGGGGGGGGGGTTAAATCTATGCTAGTAAAAGCAACAAAAGTAAATCAAAACAGAAAAAAACCAAAGCAATGCACCACCAAAAGAGCAGAAAAGTATGCATTTCCTGTGAGTGAATTGTAAGCTGTATTTCACACTTGATCATCTGAGAATGCCAAGGGAATCGTGTTTGGACCTTTTCCACATCCACTTCACAGTAAAAGATTTTTGTGATGTGTTTTCTCAACTGGAAATATTCCAGATTATCATTTCAGAACAGGGCGAAGAAGGCAAGACACGATACAAACAGCAGGCTGCAGAAATGGAAATGTTTTGCTTGCAGCATGTTAGGGATGGTGGAAGAGTCTTGCCTCTCATCTGTAATGATCGTTTTTGTGCAGTTGTCACTGTTACATATATATGCATCTGCAGTGTCAAGCAAATGTTACAGTGATCAAAACAACTTTTTTTTTAAAAAGAATGAATAAATAAGTAAACCGTGAAACAGCAATGATATCTTCACACAAACACACTGAGATGACTTCCTGCTGTTTTCCCATGTTGGCTCACTTCACTATTTCCTGGCTGTTTTTCTAACTATTGAAAGTCTACAACTAAATTCTCCATTAGGTTCAAATGAAATGTGTAAACATTTGTATTCTCAAATTTTTTTGTCCCTCCAGATTATGTCTGAAAAATTCAGGGCTGGGGGTGCATGTATGAAAGTGGCTTTACACACAGTTGATCCATGACTATCATTAGGAGAATTGATTTTTCCTGCATTGCCCAGTTTTTCAGGGCAAATGAAGGTCATATTTGAATCTTTTAATATAGCTGTGACAACTGAGATGGCACGAAGTCTCAAATCTTCATTTCTGTGACTGCAAGGTTTCAGAAGACCATAGAAACCGTCATGTTGATGAAGTCTTTGGTCTCTAAAAAACATTATTTCCATGTGCACATCTTCTCTTAAAAGCACAACCCATCCTCTTAGTTTACATCGATATTGATGACTTGAATTGACTGAATTTTTGCTGCTTCCCTCCAGTTTTATTGTGCTCTGGCTTAAAATGATCCATTAAAGGTAAAAGAGCTTCTCTGAAGGGTCGGAGACTATCAGCTCTCAAGCTTCATCTAATGTGTTTGTTGACAGAGAGAGGTGGGATAGTTGGAAACAGATGAAAAAGCAGGGTGGGGCTTTATCTCTGTTACTCTCTGAGATCATCTGTCATTACATGAGCGCAGCCATTGGACTGATTTGTTTTTGTTGCTGTCAGTGGGTCAAAATGGTCTCAAAGACACTGTTCACCACTGTACTTCACGAGTGGAACTTAAATCTACCATCTAGCATGTTCAATAAGATAATGAGAGTTTAATCTCTTGTATCAGCACCGTGTCATATAAAGACAAGAACTAGAAGACTGATTCTGTCACGTGTGGTACTTCTGCAGTTCTCTACCAGTTAATCAGTTCTCTGGTAAAAGTCCAGTGCTTATACTACAGTAACATAACAGAGCTAACAGAGCAGCCTGTTCTGTTGGTATAAGCTGTGGATGTTTTGTTCCAGGCTGGGAACTCTCCACCCCTTTACCAGAAGGCCTGCTGGCTTGAGTGACAATTGGCAATATTTACTCCTCTTGAGTCGGTGTGGTACTGAGTGCATTTGTATTTGCTGAGTTGAAAAGATGGGTCAAGCCACCTTCTCTGCTTGTTTTAATGAAAACAGACAATGAATTGCTTATAATGTAGGTTTTACCCTTTATAAAGCATATTCTGAATATTTAATTGATTAATTAGTATTTTTATAATAGTTTTCTTTAGAAATATCACATTTTTTCCCACTCTGTTCCCAGAGCTCAAGTTTTGTTTTATTTTTTGATTTATGAAAAAATGCAAAAAATGTAGTGAAGCGGAGACAAGTTTATGTCCAGGGACAGCAGGATTGAAAAAGATTAAGATGGGAAATGAAAGAGGGAAGGAAAGGGTCAAAGACATCTGTGGCTGGTAAGGGTAGAAGGGACGGAGGGACCCTACTTCTGTATTTTGCAGTGGTTAGAAGCCTCTTTTCTTTCTTGCATCAAGTGTCAGGGGTCATCTGGTCCTTCAACCGGGTGTTGGGGGGGGCATTCTGGTGCTTGGATGACCACTAACACTTTGTCCACAATGGAAAAAGGGGTATCTATCCTAATCCTACCTGCAAGAGTGAAATATGGGGGAGTAAGGTCAAAGTGAGGAATTTGGATTGGGTCTTTATTGTCCATCATGGACTGACTCTAAGATTTCCTTGTTCGTATTCCGAGGCAAGTTTGGCCATCATTGAAATGATTATCTTTAGCATTACTAACAGTTTTGATCCAGAATATCCCAAATTGTGCATCATTACTTAGCTACAAGATCTTTAAAAAGTACATGAGTTTAGATACAGATTTGTTGGTGTGATTTGGAAAGTTTCTTAGACTTGATCCAACCATCTTCATAGTCATAGTCATAGTCTGTTGCATCTCTGTTTAAATGTTCAGTAATTTGCATGATAAATTCATATCTGGTTTTGCTTGCCCTTAAGTTGGGCTTCAGAAAAGGTGGTTTTGAGAGGTTGTTGAATCAAGGCCCTCTCCTGTTTCGCTTTAACAGTGTGTTCGTGCTCCAAGCCAGCTCCATAACAACCTATTTTTCTGAGTTTGATTTGAGAGACTCTGAACTAGCTGCAGAGGACCAGTTAAGTGTCCATATGCAAACAAAGAATTGTGCACTTGCATGCACAGGAACAGGTATTTCAGAACTCTTCAATCAAATGGATTCCTGGGATGGAGAAGTTATGCAGTAAAACAGTGACTGGAAACAACAATAAACCTCATGGAAGTGTAAAGCAGGCGAAGTGATAGAAATGTGACGCCGAATGATCAGTTCTATGATGCAGATACTAAAAGATGCCGTTTTAACAATACAACAGCTAAGCTCAGCCATTGCTGCTCATTCGGAGGGTTACACAGACTCCTAACCTGGTCCTGTTTTTCATCATCAGATATAGCTGTGGTGGAAATGACAGATGCCTTCCGCCAACCCTCACTATTCTACCACCTAGGAGTCAGAGAGAGCTTCAGCATGGCCAACAACATCATCCTGTATTGCGATACAAACCCAGACTCCCTTCAGTCCCTACAGGTAAGCTGTCACGATGAGCTGAAACCAGGGCAGTCCTGCTCTCATCACTTTAACACACAGTCCAAACAATCACTGCGTTTCATCATGGTGATTAGAGACTATATTTAGGCAGAGGCAAGAGGGGGCATCGGGTACACGGAAATGTAATTTGGTGGCAGCGACACATAGATGCATCATTAATGTGATGGAAGGAGATGATTTCATGAAACATTTTGTGAAAGGAGGTCAGTTAATTTAGATTGAAGATAAAAACAGTTTAATCAGGACAAACAATTCTGTTTGCTTATTTTGGATTAGAGACAGACTAATATTTATATGTATTTATATTTATTTGTTATCTTCATGGTGTTTATGCTCTACTCTTTACATCACCTGCCAGTTTGTGACCATTACACAATCTTCTTCTTCTTCTTCATTTCATTTTATGGAATATCTTTATATTTATTAAGTTGTACTTTTTTACTTTTATTGAAGGGGTTTTATTTCAGTCCGGCTGCTTAAATTCCAAATCATATCTCAGTATCGGCTTCATAATTAATCTCCTATTTGGTTAATCTTTACTTATAACTTAACTGCAGTATTATCTTTTTTAAAAATTAAAGAATTGGTTCAATTTGCTCTACACAGAGCTTTTATAAAACAATAAACAGAATTAAAAGTCATTTAGATTTAGTTGGCAGTTAATTGTCAAATAAATTATGGTGATTAAAGCAACACTACATAACTTTAAAACCTCGAAACTCTGTGCTTCTGACTCGTTTTGATGGCATACTGACATGTAGTATGCACATTATTGTCCTGTCATATACCTGCAGTGTCCTGATGAACACTGAGATGCACCTTTTTTTTCCAACCCTGTAGCATCACATAGGGCGGCTGTAGCTCAGGTGGAAGAGCAGTTACCTGCCAACCAGAAGTTCAGCGGTTCGATTCCCCTGACTACATGTCGAAGTGTCCTTGGGCAAGACACTAAACTCTAGCTTGCCTCCCGATGTCCCTATTGGGGGTATGAATGTGTGTAGAAGCACTCAGTATGATTCAATAAGTTCTGTATGAATTTGTGTGTGAGTGGGTGAATGTGATATGTAATGTCAAAGCGCTTTGAGCGGTCACATGACTGGAAAAGCGCTATACATGTACAGTCCATTTACCATAATAGGTACGTTTTGCTTTTCGGCACTGCATACGGCAGCAACTGGACATCAACTTGAGCAGCGACTGCACCAGAGATGTGCATAATAAACGTCACTGTGCAATCAAATAAGTCTGGACGGCAGAGTTTTAAGGTTGGGAAATTATGTAGAGCATCTTTAATGATGTATTTTTCTTCAGTCTTGTTTTAGAGGTATAAAATAGTTTTTCCTCTTGGTCCTAAACCAAAGTGTGCAAACTTAAAAGGGACATTTTCACATTTTGTTCCGAAGTAGGTGAATAGAAATTATTCTTAGGATCATGCAAAATTATTGCAATAGCCTTCCAAATTTGCGATTAAGCAGTCGTGTAATAACAGTTGAAAACTGCTTATACACCAAAATAATCTCAAGTCATGTCAGCATGCTGCAACAGGAGGAGTCATGTGGCTCCAGTAGCAGACAGAACTTACTTTATACAGTCAGAGGCCCATTAAACACTCTCTACTGCCGCCAGCTTTTACCAGAGAAACACTTGTGCCTTTCTTTTATAGTCGTGAAAGGAGTCTTAAAGTGACTGTGGACAGACGCAACTGTCTACTCAGCCTACTGTAAACATCTTGTCAGGAAAGGTGTGTCTCAAACCAAACACAGCATCAAAGCTAATGCATATTCTCAGCTCCAGTGAGTTTGCATTTTATGCCATGAAATTGCTTAAGATGCAATTTCTTCTTGCTGTAATAAGACTGTGGTCCTTTGATCTGCTAGGGTGCCCACCCATCTGCCTGGGTGGGGCTCCTCCTCACTCTGCCTGAAAAGACCATTTCTATGTGGCAGCTTCCTCTGATCCTTATCAGGCTGCCATATTGCCTCATAGGAATCCAGATATCATGACAACCCTAATACAAGTAATCTATTTGTTGTTGGACTACACCTCTATTGTCAACAGTCCTTCATGTTAAGGACTTTCTTCTGTTCTTTTCTTATTTGAAACATGACCAATATTGATTCAGTGTCACCTCCCAAAGTTCATTCCAGCACTTTCACTACCAACTGCTATGATATTGATCTTTTCCAATTACATATTCATAGGGTAAAGAATTATGAAGCCCAAAAATGTTGTTGAAAACCTGTCTACTCTTTCATCTTTCCACGTCCGATAAATAGACATGATTGGACATTATTTTTCTTTTGACATAATTTGTCATACAAATCACAAGAAACACTACTGATCATTTAATTATGTGTTTGCAGGGGAGTTTCAGCTCTGAGGCTTTAGCCTTGTGATGCAGATAACCGAGTTATGCAGGATTCACACACACATAGATGCTGGTTTCAGTTATCTTTCTAAGTCGCTTGGTGACATTGTGTATTGCAGAATTCAGCTCTAGGTCTGATTCCTCAAGGGGAAAAACTAATCCAGAACTAGAAAACTCACTTGAAAATTTGAAAAAGTTCAACCAATGTTAAATATTGTATTATAAAGTAGAATATTTGCACTACCAAGGTTGTTCCCAAAGAACTATCAGCCAGAAAGTTGACATATCTTCACATGATGTGCAGTGTGTTCCTCGTAGAAACTGGGGGAGAAGAGGGTGTCAAGCCTAAAACACTACTATAGACCACATGAACAGTATCTGAAAGTGATTTCCTGAAGAAGAAGTAGGAAAAAAATACAACAACAATCTGATACAGGACCCTAGAGATGCATCTGGATCTTTAGTTGATCCATTCACTATTCATCAGAAATGGTCTCCATGGAATGATTGCTGTCAAGGAGCCATTCTTAAGGAAGGGAAACATAGATAAAATGCCAAATAGCACAAGAGTTTGACTGAAAATTTGTGGCAACAGGTTTTATGGAGTGTTGAATCCTCCCCATCATTGAGGTAGTGTGGGATCATCTGGACAAAAAAAAGAACAAAATGCAGCCGACATCCAAAGAGGAGCTTTGGAAATTCCTTCAAGAATTCTGGAGAACTATTCTATAGAGACTTGACAATAACAAATGACAATAAAAATTGTCTAAGGGCGCATTCACACTTGCTGTGTTTGGACCAAAGAAGCAAACTCTGGTCCACTAGAAAATTGGGGTCTCAGTCCACTTACAAGTGAACTTTGGTCCAGTGCGCTGACAGTGGGAATGCAAACAGATCATCCAGCATACCAAAGACAGGAAATGGGGTAGGCCTCAACGCACCTCAGCATGTTGGATACCATACAGCATCTGCTGCTATTACCGAACAGATTCTGGTGAAAACCGCTTTAGGTTTTGACACCAGATAAACACATAAACCCCAAGAAGAAGAATATCTTGTAGTTCCATAATTTACTTGGTGAATGAGTCATTTTCGGCCCTGGCCAATCAATGAGCCAGGTTTTCTTCTTTCTTCTTGGTCAGGGTTTATTTTGAGGAATAAGCTTCCCCTCGCGAGCAGCTGCTGTAACTTGGTGAAATTCTTGAGGCGGTTTGGTCCGCTTGAGTAAAGTGCAGTAGTGTGAAAGCAAACCAAACCAAATGAACGTGCGAAAAATGTTCAGAATTTCCATGTCCAATCAAACCGAGTCCTCCGGACTATCCTGGTGTGAATTCGCTAATGGGTGCATTCACACCTGGATGAGAATGTGTCCAAGGGCTCAATTCTGTTTCTGCCTTATATGCCGCATTAACATTTATATGTGCACGTGTCTAAGTAAATCCCTGCACTCATTTACTAGTTTCCTGGCAATAAAGAAAATGAGGAATGGCTCAAGACATTTACACTGCTCTAAACTAAATAGCAAAACTGAAATCAAGAATTCCACATTAACTTTTGACTTCAGATGTGACCCAATCCCCAGTTTGCTGGGTGAAAGTACCATATTTGATGCATTCATCCACTACAGTCTCATACCAAGAGGAGCTTTTTTCCTTTTCAGCATGTTTCTATCACTACCTCACAAGCAATAGTGATGGTCTTGCAACATTAATATGATATTCTAGAAGCAACATTGATATAAGGATATCAGATAAGCTGGTTTCACAGCAAGCAGAAACCCTGACTTATTTTGTTTACATGGGAATTGAAGCAACAGGAGATTTCTTTTAAAAAGTCCTTTTAACTTGCTGTATCAAAATATGTATCAAAATATCACCTTACAATAGGCAGAATATAAATGATAGCTTGTACAATGCATGATTCAGAGGTATCTGTACCTTCAGTTTTCATGCTTTGGAGGAAGCTAACACTAAACACGCTTATGTAAAAGGTACTTCTTTTTGTAAATAAAGTCTTAAGGCACTGCAAACATAATGCATGCATTTCATTGCTCAAAGCAAGCTCTCTGAATATTCTAGGATACACATTAACGTAAGTTTGTAGTTTTATTCCCTTATCTTGTTGATTTTTCTCTTGTTAAAATGTTAATATAATGCATGCTTCAGCTATTAATCTGCCACAGAGATAATGCCATCTTTGAACTGAACTTAAATGGAAATAATAGAATTTCTATTATTTTATACTGCATCCCAGTGCCTTAACACTAAATTGCCCATGGGAGAAAATGTTCTCGTTGAATCTCTAAATGTATTTCTCTCCGCTCTCTTTCAGGAGATAATTTGCCAGAAGAACACTGTGAGTACACAAAGCAATTTTTCTCTCTCTTTTGCCTTTCACACATTACTCAGCCATTGCTCACACATCACACACATTAAGTGGTGCAAAGAATATGCTTCTTTTTTTTCTTTTTCCAGCATGCAGGGAGCACAGTATCTAACACCTTATGTTTCTCTCCTCAGTGTTAAAAAGGGGTTTCTCTCAGGCTGTGGTTGAGAAGCTGTGATGATTGTTTGGTTGAATCTAAAATGACTTCTCTTCTACTTTCAAGATGTGTGTTTTTCAGATGACAGCTGCTGTAGTCACGGTACAGGCTGCATGAAAAGCAAAATGGCATTTTGAACATTTGACTTGCAAAATGTGCAGCATTTGAATGAGGTGCTGTAAAACCAAGGAAATCCTGTTTATAACTGACTCAGATTATAATGAAGTCTGTAAGAAGACCAATCAAATTATTTGATCCACCTAGTAGCCCTACTACTGATATCAGAAATATCAGTAGTAGGGCAGGGTATCACCATTAATTTCCTGAATCGATTTGATACACAACAGCCTGATTCGATTAGATCCGATTATATTCTTTATCGATTCATTGACAGATATTTGTGCAACGACACCAATATTTCTTGGATATTAAAGTCATTGTCATATCTTTATTTATATAAAACATTGAGCCTGTTCAAGTGCCAATCAAAATCAGAAATCTGGGAGTAATCAGATTACTGTAATAATCTGATGTGACACGTCGACATGCACATCTGAAATATGATGTTTGAAAGATTGTTGTCTACATGTACCAGTCCATTATCAGATTTACTTTGGAGTATACATGCGTGCTGCCGGCACTTCCTGTTATTTTCACAACATTTGTGTTTGTTGAACATGGCGGACCCACGGTCTCACCATGCTAATGAGATGCTGAACAGTTTACAGGTGAATGTAATCCAATGGTGAATGAAAAAATCCGAATTTTATCTCTGTGAGAGAAGCTGATTTTGGGCATAAAGGTGCCTTGTCACAGCTGTGAACATTGTCCACCAAAAAACATTTATCCCCCTTATTTATAGAGTTTCTGATAGTTTCCCAGCCTTACATTTATCGTTTTTATTATCAGGTGTCCAGAAACAAAACCAAAGTTATTATGAGTACTATTTTCAAAATCTGAATTTGTCTCGGCAAGAGAAGCTGATTTCAGATGGAAGCAACACAGGCAACTTTTCAACTGTGTATATATGGAAAGATCTCGCCGAGCATCGGTAAGTCACGCGAGAGTAGGGACACGGTTGTCACTGGAAAAGGAAACGTATTTAAAGAATCTATCTCTGATAGAGATTTCTAGGCTTTTTGCAAAGCCATACATACATTTTGTTTGTAGTTGATGTGGAATGGTTCACGACTTTCAAGACAATATAGGGATGACAGGAGCAGGTAGATGTTGTCCAGAAGTCTTTGCTCAGGAGTTACATGAAAGGCTTAACTCTCTTAAGTGGCTTTTCAATGTGGAGGGAGCTGCATGAAACACACTGTTCTGTGACACTGACTCCGACTGCGTGAGGAGAGCTGATTATCACTCACACTTTGTGAGTGTGAGCTCACGGATCTCACTTGTGTGCACTCACACTCTTTTCTTTTGACTCCTTCCTGGTTGTATTAAGGTGTTTAGGTTCTCTCTGCTGTGGTGCTGGATACACTAATTACTCATCTATGCTGCTAAAATTCCACTTCAATTGCAGTTTTTGTTCTTTATCTTTTTTTCTCTTTAATCTCTATGATGATGTGCAGAAGTGTTTTCCCTGCATGCATCATGATCTTTTTTATTCTTTGTGTGTGCATGCATAGACCAATAGTGTCATGCCTCCTGTGAGCAAAGTCAACAAAAAACACAAAGCATGATACAGTTGTTTGTGAAGCTAAAATAACAGTTTTATGATTAACAACCTTCAAACTTAGAATCATTTTATTCTCTGCTGGCAGCCTAATTTATATCTAGACAGCTTATAAAGGAGAAAAGTTGTTGATACTTGAACTTAAAACAACGGTGTTGTAATTGATTAATTGCTACAGATTTGTTATAAAATCATACAAGCTTCCTGCTCTTTTCATGGCAAACATTTACTGAAAACATTGGCAGATTAACCTCTTTGTGTTCACAAGCCGCGTTAATCAGCAACGATTTGCTCAACAATGTTGCCTGTAATAGATTTTGCACTATTTATGGCTAACTCCACTGGAGAGTAAAGATTTTGAATTAATATTTTTTTTCTAGCAAATTATCATGCGAACAGACTTGTGGGCTTTATTGTACTGTGCTGAAAAATGTTCAATTCAGTTAAAGTAATCGTTTTACTTTAATAAGACTGGAGGATGACAAGAAAAGTAGACCTGCAGTAATTAAAGAACCATCTAAAGCCCATATGGAATAGAATAATTTATTGAAGATCAGAATTTGGACCTGTGAGTCATTGCTTTTTTTTCTGTTTCCTTTTCTGTTACCCCTCTTTCTCCAGCTAGTATCTGTCTGCTGCTGCACTCAGCAGGTTGTTATGAAATGCATTGCTGAAAACGGCTCCTAATTTAAGAGAAATGTCATTTTTGAAAAGTTAGGTTGTGTGAAGTTCTTTTTTATTTGAGTTGCTAGTCTCATACATGTAATGTTCTCAATTTGGAGAAGGAAGAGGAACTGATGGCAAGTTACATTATGCAGCCACTGTGCAATCATGCATACCAACATGGAAATTCTTTGATTGAGAAAATGTTAAAAAAAAATTAAAAACTGGATTTTTCTAAAATAACACTTTGCTTGGATAACTTTTGGATTTTATTTACATTTGAATTCCTTTTTATGGTAAGTGGTCTCTAACCTAACGAATGCGAATCATTTTAACTGCTGCCATTGCGTTAAGAATACTCTGCAGGTGCAGATGACCCTTTTTCTAGTGGAGATCAGCTCTTGAGCATTTCCTCAGATCATTAATGATTGCAACCGTCATAAAAAATTAATTTCTAACTGTGGGCTGTGGTCTGTCAGTGTGTCTCTGTGATGGTGGATGCTGCTGCTCCATTACAATCCTGCTGGAGCTGCAGATGGATCATGGACAAGGCCAGCAAACAAGATGACTCACTCCTGAATAACTGACTCATTCTAAGTCACATTCACAAGATTCGCCATGAGCCAGAGTTGTCACACGTGTTTCAGCTCGGTGGCATATCACCTGTGAGTGACCGGAGCAAGTTAGCATCAGATGACTGGCAGCAGCTCTGAAATATACAAGAGCTTGTGAAAACAAGCCTGCCATGTGATCCCCATGACAGCATGAATCACACACACAGATGAGCTAATAATAGTGGCAGTCTTTTGCAACCTGTTGCACCTTAGAGATACAAGGGTCAGGGGTTTCTTTTTGAAAGACGTGCTCTACCGCTGCAGCAGCTGGTGATGTCATAAACTGCTGTTGCACAGGGAGGAAGTCGTTACCCTCAGATGGCTTTCATTGCTTCAATACTGCACCTTCCCTCCACTTCCTTTTTTTTCTGCAAGCAGTGAAAGCAGCAGTTTGTTTTTTCAAAGGTTTTTGAAAAGCTGAAAACATGATAGATGATTGAAGTCAGGATGCAGCTGGGTTGCAGTCCCAACCACCTTCAGATGCTCTTGTTGTGTGTCACTGCACATCTGACATTTTTGGAATAGCTCTCCTTGAAAACAACATTTCTTGTGGAGATGAATGGTTTGTTTGTTCAGCGGTGGCGAGCTACTGCAGCCGAATCATCGTAGCTGCTGCTGGAGCAGACAGTCTACAGAATCACATGTAAAGAATTTCATATAAATAAAGAACACTTTTCATGCTATAGCTGCAGCTAACACGAAAACAGAAATTTACCAGAATTACTCCAGAATGCCACAGCTGGAGAAAATATCAGGCTACACCTTTGCAGCAGGTGAGCAACCAGATTTGGTTTCTACTTGATTTTCTTGTGCAGTGTCCTGCATGAACATGCCAAATTTGTCTGAGCTGTAAGTGTTTGCGGTTTGAACGAGAGCAGATCCTAATGGGGCTTTCTCCACCGATGCAAATCTCTCCTCTTACCTGTTGCCTGTGTAGACTGACTCACTGGAGACAACACTACATAAACACTATTGTCTCTGTAGACGGATGCACAATGAAGCTTTGTGTAGTTTCTTGAACCCGTCAGAAACAGTGGAAACAGCTCAGACTTCCTCCAAGCAATCTGCTTCCTCCCTGTGAAACGATGTCTTACTTTACATTGCCTGCTAAATCAGTCGTCAAGTCTTCGTTGCATAATTTAGGAAATTAATTGATCAGTGTTGTTGATGTTCATATTTGTAAATAATAACTAAAGTAAAGAGTAAAAAATAGATAGGATTTAAAGTGCTACCTATGCTAGCTTTACCACTGATACCACTAAATACCACTGTTGGTGTTTCACACCTTGTGTCACAGGAGAAGAGACCTGATATCAAAAACTGTCTCTGTTCCATCAACAGACATGCTCGGCTAACTACACCTTCATCCCGTACATGGTTACACCTCACAACAAGGTGTACTGTTGCGAGAGCAGCCTAATGAAGGGCCTGACCGAACTGATGCAGCCCAGCTTTGAGATGCTGCTGGGGCCCATCTGCATGCCCCTGCTAGACCGCTTCATCCAGCTGCTCAAGGTGTCAGAAGCCAACTCCCAGTGAGTATACTGCGTGAACTGGAGCAAAGACTCCATTTGTTTTGTTTTTCTTTTATTAGATTATTATTTGTGGATTAGTTTTTTTGTGTCTGTGTGTTTTTCCTCCAGTTTCATATTTTACATCTTTTATTTTTCTCAGATTCTCTCAGATTTTGTCATGATTCTTGCCTATTTATGCTTTTCATCAACTATAACTGGGATAAAGCGTAAATGCAAACATCTTGCTGATGGTCCCTGAACTTACCACAAATTGTAAGCAGGGTTGTTGAACTATTCAAACATCCTATTTTTGACTTTTCTGCAAAAGAGAAGAGAGAAGTGACTATAAACAGGTTTCTGTGCAGTGTTATCATAAAGGGGACATGTGCAAATGAGGGGCAGAAAGCAATGTTCATACAGTGATTGTTCCTAATCAGACATAACAAGACACTAAACTGCACCAACTGCCCAAAAGATGATTGGAAATTGTTCAACAATTTGAACCAAGGTTATCAAAAAGAAAACACTCAAACTGCAAAACTGATGTTTTAAAATTGTATCGACTAAATCTAAGTGCTACAAAATTCAGACGTCCACAAAAGATGTTTTTCCTTGATGAATGCAGAACAGTTAGCAAGCGTCTATGGATACACAGCTAAATGGCATGGTGGGCTGGTCTGAGACTCGTATACCTGTTTATAATGTTACAATGCCAATTCAGGGTCAACTACTTAAACAATTTTAAAACACTTAAAAACTACTCTGCTGGATCACAAGGCCGGGATTTTATAACTACTCTGAATATCCAGGACAAAAAATCTGTGTAAAACTGTTTAATGGTCCAACTCTACAAATTTTTTACAAAGTAGTTCTGTTTCTAGCAGACATAACAACTAATGTTACAATTGTTATATGTTTAGTATCACCTGGTTTTTAACCCTAAGACTTTACTGTAACTGTAAGAAGAAACACTTTAACAGTAATGGTTGAGTAAGAGGAAGCCAAAGAAAAACGTATTAAAACAATTTCCTACTAACAAGAAGTTCCTCTAAAAGTAATCTGACATCACTATTGTGAGTTAAAGAACCGTTCTGTATGTGTGAATAGTCCAAAAATGTTTCCGTAGAAACCTTTTAAGCAAACTGTAACGGGGGAACCAGTTAGTTTCAGCACAACACGGCCTTTGATTTATTATCCTACTCTTCTTATTTTTACTTGCTGTAATTATTTTTGTGAGTGCATCTCTCACCCTGTTGACTTGCGTGGAGGTTTACATTTTGAAAAAAAACAAACAAACACATTTTGTTCAGTTGTTGGGGTGTTGTTAAGTGTTCCTGCCAACAGGCTATGCAGCAGGCAGTTACTTCTAGCTCAGTTCCAGGAATAGTGAAACGATGATCAAGCCTTTGTGCCTTGAGACCAACATGCACAAAGTTTGTTGCTCTCTATCTGATCAAAATAAAGGAAATGATCGCTACTTTTAATAGCTATTTAGAGTAAATTAAAAAGTGCATATTTTGTGTACAGCGTAGTGTTGACAGTATTCATATTGTACGCTTGTGTACTGTTTATACTGCACTGCAGTGGGTGAGTGTGGGTGTTTTTAAAGCAACAACTCAATGGCCTGTATATGGAAATTTCTATTTTATTTTTAAATTAATCTACCAGCTTACATGAATCAAATATTTGGGAAATGCCAACACACATATTATACATGCATCGCATTTGCATTTACTCTAAATGTATGTTTTTATGTTCTCATGATGACTCATAGTGAAAAAAGCTGCTTTTACTTACTGTTACAGTTGTTTCAGGGAGCTGAAGTGGGTCTGTTCCATATGTGGCTAACCCTGCATGTTTATTTTGTCCTAGTGCTTTGTTCCTGGGTAGCCCGAATAAGCTATGATTTTCATCTACAAAAAAAAATATCACATGTATGAAATTTACAGTTTTGCTTAAGAATGTTGTATAAAAATATATATGTGGATGTTTAAAGGCAGAGTTCAGTTTTTTTTCCAAGTAACACTAACTAAATGTTTTAATTGCACAACAAAAGAGACTTTATCTCTCCATCCGTATCTGCAACTTGTCAAATTTATTTACACATCAGATATCAGCAAAAATGTGTCTGTCTATGTATTTATCCATCCATCTTTTTTTTTCACGTGCTATTTGCCAATTTATAAAGAAACATGTGACTAAATGTAGTGAAGTTAAACATTGTAATATTGAAATTATAATTGAAATATATTGCTTAGAAAACTCATTTAGAACTGAAGTAAAAAAGCTCTTTTCATGCTGAAGAGTGATCTGGAGTCTTGTAAAACTAATCAGGTTAAAACTGCTCTTCGAGGAAATCCTAAGCTGCATGAGGCAATTATAGTCAGTCGTTAATTGCATTTTTGTTCAGATAGTTTAAAAACCATTGTCACAGATCATCAGCTTTTTATCAGAGGAAGTTCCAGCGTGAGTTGGATTTTAGATGTATTGCTATATCACTTACTTCTAAGCAGATCATCCCTCTCATTGCATTTTTTTTTTTGTCCTCCAGCCAATATTTCCGTGAGATGATTCTGAATGAGATCCGGAAAGCTCGGGAACTTTATACTGGCAAAGAGCTGGCTGCTGAGCTGAGCCGAATCCAGCAGCGGCTGGACAACGTGGAGTGCCTTTCAGTGGATGTTGTCATCAACCTGCTGCTGACGTACAGGGACATCCAGGTACAGCTCAACAACATGAGCACTTTCCAGACATTAATGGCTTAATAAGTCTATTAAAGTGATGGCATTCAGTCGTGCAGACTTTAATAACTACCATAGCAGGTGAATCTCCCGTACAGTTAGAGGTCACTCCTTCCGTATCAATCCGTCACTGTCATCCTATTAAAATTGTTGTACTGTAAGGAGCCATTGCAGACCACCTGTTGAGCCCAAGGCAGCCCTTTTAGCCCATTCTTTTGAAATCTGCACATCTTTCCATCTTTTCATCTCCTTTTTGTGAAGGCACTCACCATTTGCCCCCCCCTCCCCTTCTCACTCACTTATGGCAGTGCAAAGCCTCATTAATTATTTATTAGAACAACGAGCATTGAGGATGTCGTGAATTATTCAACATGCTGTGGGTATTGTGACTATAAGAGACAAAAATATGATGAAGAGGCCTCCCAGTTATTGAAGTGCTTTTAGTGTAAAGAAAGTAGCTGAGTGCTGGATAGATTGAATGCTACAACATCAGAACATCTCCATCCAGCCTCAAAACAGATCAGCGCCTTAATCAGATGGAGCGTGTGTTTTGGAGGCATGTGTGCAGAAACTCTCTAGTCCCTCAGGGCTTATTCTAACAATGACAAGGGTGACAGTAAAACAGGATCTCATCAACTTGCTCTTTACTTACCGTGCAGGATTATGAGTCAATTGTGAAGCTGGTTGAGACTCTGGAGAAACTCCCAACCTTTGACCCCATGGCTCATCCCCATGTGAAGTTCCACTACGCCTTTGCACTGAACCGGTAAGGTGGAAAGCATGCATAACACAGTGATGCACTCAGTGACGCATTAGCACTTTCCAGCCCAGCTTCCCATGCAGTCCCACTCACACAGATACATAAGTATTTCCACTGATGAATGAAAAGCCATTGTGTAGCGCTTGACTTTAGGACTGTACAATATTAAGAAAACATGCAGTATGTAATATTGTTGTTGAACATTGCAATTCTATGGCTTCCAACTCATGCTAGTTAGTTGTAGAGCATGCACAAAAGCAGAAGGTCCTCATCAATCTTGCCTTCAAGTCCGGCAAGATTAGAATTTTCTTAAAATGGCAACAAATTCATTGTTTCCAAGCAGATATTGTCTGTATGCAGCTAGCTATTCATCTCAGAAACAAGACAGATGTACGGCACAGGAGGTGCTGGCTGCCTGCTTCTCACCAGCTGCCATTCTTGTAAACTTCCTGCGGTTTTCATGCTACAGCTACCTCAGTCAGCAAGAAAACGTGCTGCTCTTTAATTTGGCAGCTAATGAGAATTTTTTTTGCCAAGATGTCTGCCTTTTTGCTGTTGTAATATGGTTTATTCCCATGATAGGATATGGTGGTTGCGTGCTCGAGGCAGCATACGGACACATTATGTGTGAAGAATTTATAGAATGAGTGTTAATGAGAGAAGATTCTACCCCAGCTGCAGAGCAAAGCACCATGAGCAGAGACACAGCTGTTAGGAAAGTAGTCAGCTCTATTTCACAAGTAGAAAGATTAAATAAAAAAAAAAAGAAAGGAAAGAAAATGCTTCCATAAAAGCTGTCTAGATACAAAAGTAAACAAAAGCATCACCATGCTTGACTGTGGGGATGGTATATATGATCTGATACTAAGGGATCATTTTCGTCCACACAGGCTGCTTTGGATCTCAGATCAGAGAACGTTAACTTCTCACAATCCAAGAGCGAGTTTGTCGTACAATAACAGACAGGTTACTTTCAAATTTCTCACTTTACACTCTAATATGCATCAGCTGTGCGGCCCATATTACGGACAAGTGTGGGTCTTTCCCAGTTAATTCCAGTTTAGAAGACCACTGACAAAAGTAATATGCACAAGAGCTCATCTGCATGATATAGAAATCACAACGAAGGAACTGAGTACTTTTACGTTCCAAACACTCAAACTTTTACAACAATGGCTTCCAGATACACACCCAGATACAGATCTTTTTCCTTGAATTAATGTTGTATAAGTTATCACCTTGTTTTTTTTCCACTGACGTCTGATTAAACAGCCTTCAGTCTGCAAATTAACAATATGTAGCTTAAATAAGAGCTCAATCACGGATCTGAAGTAGGTGCTTTGCTTCTAAATCAATGTGCCAGGCTGAAGTGGCTTCAACTTCAGGCATGTGGGTGTTGAATGATGAGCGGGAGCCTGTTGCTCAGCAATCACTGATGAATACCTGACAGGGACGAGGAAAAGAATGCCCTCTATGCAAATATGCATCAGCTCTCTGGAGAGAAGAAAGCAGGAAAGATAGAGCTGCATGAGGAAAGAGATCTTGCAGCCCTGAGAGCTGTTCCCTCTGGATGGTCTCCATGGTAATAGCTGTCAGCTCCTGTTCGGTATTTAACCTTTGCGCCCTGGAGAGCAGCCACATCATGTTTATCAGGTCGACTTTTTAGAACAAAACATTTATGCAGTAAGTCCTCCAAAGAAAATGAACAAACATTTTCCATGGTTCAGCACTGTAGCTCTTGAGTGACACAAAGAAGTGTTTTTTGACCTGATTTGTAAAACATCATCAGTAGTTTCAACCAAACATTTACGGTGGTTAAATTTTGCTTTTGAGCACAAATGCTTTTTGTGTTTGAAAAATTAATTTCAAGCAAGATGACCTTTCAAAAAGATGACAAGAATCCTCTGAATATTAAAGTAGGATGTATTACAGGGCTGCCATATTGGTTTAACTCAAGTTCACCAAATAGGAGAAGGTTATAAGTAGCTGATTTATGTTAGAAATCACAGATAAATTAAGTTGTAAGTGAATCAATCTTTTGATAGATATTTTTGTGAAACCCAGTTGTTTGCATTTATGCCCATTTTTATTTCTTTTTCCCATTTTTCTAAACTTTTCTTGACTTTGAGTCCACAGGAAGAATAGCTCTCCCAGGTAGACATTTATGCATTTTAAATTAACATGGGAAAGTGGTTTCAGTTCATTTCATGTTGCATAAGTCCTCTTTGTTATTTTCCAATGGGCTGATCATTACAGACTCAAATTATAATTTCCTCACATTAAGTTAGATCAGACCCTGTAGCATCTTAATGATGTCAACAGTGGAGCTTCACAGGGCTGAATGAAAGTGCTGATTCTTTTAATGAGCCTAATTACCTCTGTAATATAAGTTAGGCTCACAGTAGCCTCCTTTCTTCCTGTTATAAAACATGCTCTACATACACACACATGCAGAGGATTTTGCATGGTCATTTAATTTAATTGTGTTTAAAACCATGTTTTTTTCTCTAAATTATGGAGCACATTTGTTTACGGACCCTTAATGGGATTTATTCATTTTGTTCTACAAGTATATTTTAATGCCATCGTGCAGCTTTACAGTGTTTACACTAAAGGTCGTACAAATACGTTAAGAGTCTTAGTCACCTTTTTCTTGTTTCTTTAATTAAATTGATCAAACAACGAACAAAAAAAGAAAAAAACATTTAAAGAGCAACTTCTCTGATTTTACACATAAATGTGTTTAAGTAGATCTTGAAAAGAAGTGTGATATTACTTTACCCAGTGCTGGCTGAGTCAGAGGGCTGGTGGCGTATAAAAGCTGAAGGTTTAAAAGCTAAATATTCTAGCAGGCCTCTGTGCCCACGCTTCTTCTCTGTGTGAAATCCACTGATACTAATCTACTGTTTTGTTAAGGTATAGCACTATATCCCCTTTACTTTTTCGAAAGGGAATTAACTTTATTTATCCAGAAATAGAAACTGATAAGAGGATGTGTATACGTGACAAATGTTGATCTCTAATAATGTAAGTTGTTTTTATTCCACAAAAGCCAAATCTACTTAGTATTTTCATTATTCTAACTCATTTAAAACAAAAGACATCATCTTATAATCACAGATGTCCAATTTTACCATGCCTGAATAGGTGCTCGAGTTTAAATTTGGTAACCAAATGTCTCAATTAGATGGAGAATATGTGAAGTTTAATTTCTTTCTGACCTGCTGTGTTTGTGTTTATCATTTTTCACTGGTGTGTGAGTTAAGGAGGAACTTGCCAGGTGACAGGCAGAAAGCCCTGGACATAATGCTGCCCCTGGTGGGGGAGCAGCAGGTAGCGTCGGACATCTACTGTCTGGTGGGACGGATCTACAAGGACATGTACCTGGACTCTCACTTCACTGACACGCAGAGCAGAGACAGCAGCACACTCTGGTGAGAGAGACCCATTCTGGATGTCAGTGTGTGTTACATTTCTGCTCAGCTGGCCCTTCCAGACACTGAGTCACCAATATTGTTAGGAGAAATGCTTCGAAGGACAAGATGCATAATAGACACAGTGACTCACTGGATCGTGGTAAAGCACCACTAGGAGCTGACAGTGAGTTTGCACATTAAAACTAAATGTCTTGATGGAAAACAATTCATTGTTAATGAGAACTGCAACTCTTATTCAAAAAACCTGTCAGGCAGTAGATCATCAGTGAGAGCCATGTGATGAAAAACTGAATTTGAAATTCAACAACCTGATGTGCAAATGTGCAAAATAAAACTGAATAGCAGTTAAGACAATATCAGAATAATTACAGATTTTAAATGTTTGAGGTCTGAGATTTTGATGCAAGCCTCAGTGTTTGTTATGGTCAGCTGGTGGTAAGAGGAATTGGTGAAATGGTAATGCTTTTTTTTGCCTCTCATTTGAATGAAATGGCAAAAAAAAATAGGTAGAAGTTTATCTTTTCCCCTTTTAATACAGAAAAAAGATTATGATTTTAGTTTTTATATCATTTCATTTGGATTACAATGAGGAGAAGTTTGTCATATTGCTGCCATCCTCGTTGACAGATTAGTCACCATTGGTCTATCTGACACATGGACTGGTTTAAATGATATCCCTGAACATACCCAGTTCGTCCAACTCAAATCCTTTACATTCCAACCATCCTCTTGTTCTTTATCTGTCTCCTCCCTCTTGGAAATATTTTCTATAAATATGACATTCAGTTCCACTTCTACTGGGATGATACCCAGCTCTACCTGGACACCAAACCCACTTCCTCTC
>JAOXYM010000024.1:19829665-19840613 GCA_028567055.1 Leptatherina wallacei
AAAAGAGGACAATGTGTAAAGATGCAGCAGTAAATAGCACACCTTTTACTGTTTTCTGGAAACTTTTAGGCATGGCCATAAGTACAGCTATGTATTCTGATGAACGAACGTTTCATTTGTTTTCTTTCTGTGCTGAATAGAACTTATAAGATGCAATTAGGCTCAATTGGAGATAAGTTGATTTTTTTTGGACGTCCAGACTAAAAAATATGACAAAATTAGATTTTTCTTTTTAAAGATGTAATACAACTTTTTGTTGTATGGAGATAACAGGCTTAAAGTGATGCTTGCATATGTGCGTAAAGCAAAGAACCTTTGTATCATTTGTCATTTTAGTCGAGAAAGAAAAGGTTTGCATTGCCTTTAATTATTGTAAGTCAAGTGAAATTAGTTTTGAGGCTTTTCAGTCTCTGTGCCAATTGTCTGTCTGTTTGATAGGATCTTCCCTCTGCTGAGAATTTATATCTTTCATATAAAAACCTCAGAATCAAAAAAGTCTCAGAATCAACAAAAAGAAGACACCCCTCAACATTCATCCTCTTACCATTTTTTTCCCCATTTTTTGATTTTCAAAAACAATTTATTGGTCAGTTTTTAGTGCTTTTTTAAATACTTTTGTATTATATCATATAAAAGTAAGTTCTATCTGCAGTATACAGTAAGCTGACATGAAGTTAAGCCCCAAACTCATCTGTAATATGTCATCAGGTGTACATAATCCAGCATAGCAAGCAGCTGTTAGATGGTGGATATTTTCAAGCAGTTGACATCAAGTGAACCAGATATTTTCAATGCTGGTGGATACAGGGTATACCCCCCATGCTTGATCCATTATCAACAGGTGCTGTCAATGAATTGTATCGCTAAAGAAATTCTATCCAAGTTCAGTGTTCAATACTTTTAGCTCCATCGTGGTATTCTACTATACAGGAGAGAAATGTCCAGCTCTATAGATGCTAAATGTTCACCAGAAAGCTCACTGTTGGAGCTTTTATGGCTGAAAATAACAGCCTGCAGCTGAACACTATGAGAGCTATGAGAGCAAACTAAAACAGGAAAGTTCAAGCCAGAAAATGAAAACAATAAAAGAGCCTCTATAGTCAGGTGCTTTTTATGATGAGGATTTTTTTTTGTATTGCTTTTCCCCTTTTTTATATATTTTTCTGATACCTGGGGATTAGAGGAGTTCAGGAATGTGGAAAACGGAGTGGGAAGTCCTGGGAACATGC
Organism: Leptatherina wallacei; assembly: GCA_028567055.1. Taxonomy (NCBI): domain Eukaryota; kingdom Metazoa; phylum Chordata; class Actinopteri; order Atheriniformes; family Atherinidae; genus Leptatherina; species Leptatherina wallacei. The sequence continues at coordinate 19,830,895 of JAOXYM010000024.1, forward strand.
CTTCAGGTTTCCAAAATTAACCCCTCCCTCTATCCCTTTGTAAACAGCTTGCCACTACACTTACATAGGACCCTGATGGCCTCTCTAAAAGGCAGATATTTGCAGCAGGCTGTGCTAAACATGTAGGGGCAAACTGTAAAGCTAGAACACTTTATTGCAAGAGTTTGGAAATAGTTTTAGCCCTCTCTTTCTCAGCTATGGCCTGACTTGCCCACAGCATAAGGAGAAACAAAACCAAACCATTTTACTCCTGCTACATGAAATACTTACTCGTCTTTTGTCTATGTTTTCCAGGGGTCAAGCTGAGCAGCCTGTTGGGTAAAAAAGGAAGCCTGGACAAGCTGCAGAGTTACTGGGATGTGGGCTTCTTCTTGGGTGCTAGCATACTGGCCTGTGACAACACAAGGGTCATCCATGCTTCTGAGAAACTCTTCAAACTCAAAGCCCCCATCTGGTAAGAATAAGGATTAGCTATTTGGCAATTATGCATGCTGAAAAACACATTTCTTCCAGCTCCAGCACCAACGTTGGCTGTGTCATTGTGATCTGAAGTGTGCTCTGCTTTCCCTTGAAACCACAACAGCCATCTGTGGTCATTGTGCAGCCATTTGGCACATTTCACATGAAGGACAGAAAATATCACAAGAGACTGTGGTTGTTCATTTGAGCAGCGACTCTCTGATACATGGATCTGAAAGGCATACTCCTCCAAGAAGAATGGGTTAATTACATGTTTTAGTCACCTAAGCTGGACTAGTATTTTATTTTAAGAAGATATTCATTGTGGAGAAGCAAGGCCCTAATTGTCTTCATTACAATGCTCCAGACTTCTCTCAACAATGCCACAAGATTTTATGTGACAGCATGAAATCTGCAGTGTGCAAAAGACCTGAGTAAACTGTCTGCAGCTCCTTTATTGCGATGCATAAAAACCCTGCTGCTCTTTGTTTGTGTTAGCGCTGTGAAAATTCCACTAATGTGGCAAAGAGAAAAATGCTTCAGCATGAAAATGCAGTCAAATTGTGACACAGGTATCTGAAACAGTTTTCACCATCACAGTTTTTTTTTTTTTTTATTGTTTTCAGGTATCTGCGCTCAGTTGTGGAAACCATTTTGATCTACCAGCACTTCAAAAAGCCAAGCGTGGAGCCGCCGGCTCCCAAACAGGACCTGGTGGACTTTTGGATGGACTTCTTGGTGGAGGCAACCAAAAAAGACGTCTCCTCTGTCCGATTCCCTGTGAGAGATGGTTAAACCCTAAATATTTATGTGGAAAACAAAAAGAAATTCTTAATGAAGTGTTAAAAAATACATTCATCTCTTCCAGGTGTTGATATTGGAGCCTACTAAAGTGTACCAGCCTTCCTATTTGTCCATAAACAAAGATGTGGATGAGAACACAGTGTCTATTTGGCATGTTGCTCCTGATGACAAGGTGGGTGCACAATTACAGTAACAACTCATTATTCACTGTATATGTACAGTTTTTTTTTTTTCTACTCATTGTAGTTTTAGCTCATAGTTATTCCTCTATATTCCCCTAAAAAACTTGCTGTGCTTCTGAGTAGGAAGAGATGGTGATGTGTGATTGGATGAGATGTTTGGAAAACATGATGCTATCACACATTCTACTTGTTTGTGGTTTGCTTGCAGGGGAATTTTACATAAGCACTTCTCAATCATCATTTTTCCTGGCTTCACAGAGTTAGTCAGCACTCCCCGTGCTTAAAGCAACTGAGTCCACAATGCTGATGTTTTACTTCCGATATAGCAGGAATCACCAACCCTGGTTCTCAGGGGCCACTGTACTGCAGGTTTTAGATGTTTCCCTGCTGCAACACTCCTGATTTACATAACAGGCCATGGACAGGCTTGTGCAAAACTGTTGGAGAACCATTTCATTTGAATCAGGTGTGTTGCAGAAGGATCACATGGAAAGCCTGCAGGATAGTGGCCTTTGGGAACCAGAGTTGGTGATCCCTGGAACATAGGAAATGATTAAACTTAACATGGTGAAGATAACATAATGTGTTTACAAGATATGATGAGAAATTCAGCTTCCCTGTTTTGTTTCCTTAGTTAAACGCTGTTTGCTTCAGGCTGTTATAAAATCAAATTTTTGCTGCAAATGATTATGGCTGCAAGGGTTCACAATAATGATCTTATTGCAATATCAATAATAATCTAAAAGAATATTGCTATGAGAATACTTCCAATTTATTTGTTTATTTTTTTGGCTCCTATTTTGGGAATTGAATAACACTCAAAACATGTTTTAATTTTAATAACAGAAAAAAAATCCCTTTATTTTCATATGTGCATTTTCAGCTGGCTAACAATATTTTTTATTTTTTACTATCACAATTATCATAAATACTGTTGTATCGTTGCACTCCCCTTTTGTGTTAATAGGCTAAAACGTAACTTTTAATCATCACAATCAACATCATGTAATGATGCTGTAATGCTTCCGTTTTGATCCATCCTGCAGAACAAGGGGATACATGAGTGGAACTTCAGTGCCACATCTGTTCGAGGTGTCAGGTCAGTAACTTTATATCATGACTAATTCAAGTCTCAAGCCTCTTATACCAAGTCTGAGTCATGTCTCACATCTTTCATTGTCTGTAAGCTTTCTGAGATCTGCCAAAAGCCTTTCCGTCAGCAATGTTGTTTTTCTGCTGCAGTGCTGCTAGTTTGTTCTCTGATTACTAAAGGCGGCACTTCCTGTCAGTGTATTTGATAGCATGACAGATGAGCTAATTCTGCAGATTATTTAGGATCAGTTTAGATCAAATTATTTAGGTTTCACAGAGATGTCAGAGGTGCTAAATGAGTGTTTTGCATGACCCATATGTATATTTTTAATTCTTGAAGTTGAAAACTGAGGTCACAGCAGTTTGTGTTGTGTTTTTTCCAATTTGAGTAAAAATAATTAAAAACTATCTAGCCATTTTTTATAAACGAGTTGGAGCCTGAGCAAACAAAGAGCCTACTAGTTTTTGGGTAGCTTTTCTCAAAATTCCTCTTGTAATAGGTAAGGCAAGGGTATCAGTTTAAGGAGGATCAGAAAAAACCTACAGCAGCTTCAGGTTTTGTAAATTTGCTGTTAATATTAAGACTCAGGGGAACTTCCTGGTTTCCTGTGGCGAACATGATTTATACCTTTCAATCATCAGATTCTCTTGGGAGTCACTGTAGTTCTCTGAGCTCTAGGCAAGGAAGCATGCTTCTTAAAATGTCAAACTACTCCTTTATTGTGTATTTGTGTGGTGCAAAAGATTATTGCTGTATATCATAGCATTATCTCTGTTCCATGATTTACTTCGTTGTTTCTGCTGCCAATTTCTGCATGCCAGATATTCTAAAATGGAAAGAAATATATTTCTCTAATAGATTATGAATCTTAGAAAATCTATCTCTATTAGAAATGGATTCTAATTAGTTTCATATACACATAAAGAGATTTTTATTCTCTGCAAAGGCCAAACGTGTTTCATATGCACATGCAGACTCAAAAATAGCATATTCAAGCATGCAGGTTTTAGATTAAATCCAACATATTCCCATTAGTTCTTCTCCTAAAGCTCCAGATTGCATCAGAGTGCCTGTGTCCACCATAGACAGTTTTCATGATGTCTTGCTCTGTGCCTATTTTTCCACGGTTCTCAAAGGAATTCAGTGTCAGATCGGAGAGAAGTGGAGGGCCGTGCTTGCATGTTGCTAGGGAACAACTCATTCTCTGTGCCCACTCAGCCTGCAGACAGTCAGCAGGACACAATGGCAGCCCTGCAAGCCACAATAAGACCACACATACAGGCAGCCAGTTGTCTGGCTCAGCAAATCTGGCCTTGGTAGGCTAGGATATTAAGCAGTCCTCATCATTCTTGATTAAAGTTTAGTGTGTGTTTCAGGTGCACATATATAGCACATACTGTGCTCATAAAACTGCACACAGTATGTATCGGCAAGATGTAAAAATATCACAGCTGTGCACACAATTTGCATCCTTAGCTGTGTTTTTAGTTAGAGATAGATGTTTGATGGTTGGTGTCATAAGACCAATAAAAGGCTTCATTCATTCTGAGTCACTTGTCATTGGATAAGAATTCAGCTAACTGTGGACTGTTTCTCCTCAGCATCTCCAAGTTTGACGAACGCAGTGCCTTTCTCTACGTCCTTCACAATGCAGAGGACTTCCAGATCTATTTCTGTACAGAGATGCACTGTAAAAGGTTGGTTTATATCTCTACACTCACAGCCACGGGCAGTTGATCTAATAAATCTTCTCTTAATGTGATCACATGTGCTTGGCAGCCCTCTCCTATGACTTTGAAAAAATCATTTTTTGAATTTCTAAATCAGATATCTAAATTTAGCGAAGCACAGTTGTCAGGTTTAGTTATTGTAGCGCTACACCTGAAAAGGAAGATTCAAAAGGGGTTTTGAATATACGTAAGGGGGTTTTCTTATGTGGTTATTAAACATTCAACGAGACGAAAAAGACAGAGGAAAGCCCTGCAGCTGGGAGAGAGAATACAAATGTGTGAATCAGTCTTGCCTGATACATATGTTGTACATGACATGCTTAATAAGAGTTAACTCAAAGTTCAGGCCACACAGATTGAAATAAACATATTCACATAAATTATTCACAGTTCCATCTTTAGGCATTTTACTGTCCCAAAAATGAACAGATTTTGCTTTCATTTCTTTTGTTTTATTAAAATGTGCTGCCAGGCTTTTCTCCTTTTTTTTGTAAAAACTTCTTGTATCCATTATTCCAGTTCCAAGTCATAGCCACAGCTCAATCTTAATAAAAGAATTTATACTGCTCCAGATGTATTACTTCATGTATAACTTTGTGTCTTACAATAAGAAAACCCAAAGTCATCAGTTTACAAATTGCAGCTTTTTGTTTACAATTTCACTCTGTGGTGAAGATTTCTCATCAGCGTCGGTCACTGGCTCTTATTTTCTAAGACCGTCCTGATGCTTCAACTCATTGCACCACTTCATGTGGCTGATGTTCTCTCTTGGGAAAATTTGCATAAGGAATTTGCATAAAAAAATTAGTGAGTCAGAATCTGTACTGATTCATTCATAAAACTTAAATGTTCCGATGAATTTGTTGCTCGAAGTGCAGGATGTGGAGCACTGTCTCAGTGTGATGTTTGCAAACATACATGCTCTCAAGCATACGGTTTTTTGTTCATGCACCAGACACCAGAGCATCTCCACTAGCAACACTTCTATTCTGTTGCACATGTAAGAACAGGCAACTTTGTATTTGATTCTCTGGACGCTGTTCCGAGTTTATGAGTGAAAACGGCTGCAATTAGTGCATCTCCACTTTGGTTGGGCTCATCCTTACGGTACTTAAAGCATACTTGTCAGTTCTGTGCCCCGGTGGAAAACGTCTCGCTCTCCCATCACCACGAGCACACCTTGTTTCATTTCGACACCATCATGTTCCTTGCCAGCTGCTCTTTGAAGCAGTGTGTTCAGACTTGCGACTCTCACATCTGAGGACTCCAGTGCCATTATCTGGAGTGTGAGAGTCAGTGAGTCATGCCTGCTGTTGCTATTATGCTGCTCTCATTTAGTCAGGAGCGATAGTGGGAAAAGAGGGGTAAGAAGAGGAGAAATGAATGAAAGGAAGGAACGGACTAAAGGTTGCAGAGGAAGCAAGAAACCCAGAGTGATTATGTTTATTCATGTATACAGTATGATTGGCATTTGTGCACGGGAACACCTGCAGGCTTGCTGTGTGTGACAGCATGATGAGGTGATGTGCTAATTCACAGCCTGTGTGGTAAAGGTCAATGCATGTATGTTATGTGTGGGAGGTGTGCATGTAAACATGCTGCAACCCCTTCAGGATAAGATCAGCCGCTAAATGGGCTCCATTACTGGTAATATGTTGTGAATAATTATAAAACCTACCCATTAAACGTCTCTCTTGAATAACCTTAAATATTAAGATTGTGTTCCTTTTATCATTATCCACAGAAGTTCCTTTGTTAAGTGTATGTGGCATGTCTGGGCTTTGGCTTGCATGTCTTAAAAGACAATCTGGACATGTACAAGTATACAAACTCTATAATATTGTTTTATCCATCCCAGTGGACACAATGTCTGCATTGATTTCTTTTTTTTTTTTAATGTGTTAGATAAATTGCTGTGTGGTCTGTAATATGAAACGTCCACTCAGCTTTGCTGAAGAACAATAATGGGATTTTTGTCTAAGATAACAACTAGTCTGGTGCTTTTGAATGTTAACAATCTTAGATTGTGAACAAGTGATTAGATTTTGGGGGTGATCTGGATCAGCGCCTTGATCCAGATTTTTTTTAAAGAATTCTTTACTAAGGGGAGATCGGGATAATCTAACTTAAAAATAATGCTCACAGTCATTGGATATTTTTTTACAATGGCTAGGCAGAGGTCTGCGCTCTCTGAGTGCTTCTAGTTGGAATCCTTGTTTTTTTGCTGTTTTGCTTATAGATACAAACGCACATTTTGACAGCAATATAATTCTCCACATATAGACCATACTGTTTTTTTTACCTGCCTTAATGAAGCTGTTAAGCCATGCAAAGCATTATTCGTATTTTGGACTAAACTTGGTTTTCTTTGGCAGATTCTGCGATCTGGTGAACAGTATAACAGAAGAAGCCTGGAAAAGTCCAGAAGAAGGAGATTGTGACACTGATGCCTTAGAGGTGAGATGCTTAAAGACCCAGACAAAATATGTTTTATATATTTAAACATGTCTGCCCTTATCTTTCATAATAGGAAATTTAATTAGATTCCCTTCAGAGTCCCATATCATGAACAAACGAAGAGATTGTAAGAATTATATTTCTTTGATCTAAAAGCAAATTTTCCCCTGGATTTTCTCAAGCAGAAATTTAGCAAAATTCCCAAACTGTTAATGTTTTTTTGCAGTTACTGAGATTGTTGTTTCATATTGTTTAGTTACATCCTGTTGTGTTTCCGGAGTACACGTCGTCTGCTTTTCAAATGTCACAGGAAATATAATGTGATGTTTGAGTCTCCATCAAAAGGATTAAAGAAAATAAAAAAGCAAAAACCATGTTTCAGCAGGTAGACCGAGTTCTTCACTGACAGCTGACATGCTCTGTTTATGTAGAATTAGGACTGAATGATCAAAAACTGGATTTTGATTCTTTGATTAAATATTCCATCAAGCACTTTCTTATTCAATTCATGACAGTATACATGATAACGACTGAATCGAAACCCTGCTGAGATAAGACCTGGATTTCTCCTGTGGGCTTTGTACGTATGTGTTGGCAGTCCACAACGGAGTCCTGCTGTCACATTCACCTGTCTTCCCAGCAGAGCTTAGGGGGGGAAGAATAAGCTAATTACTCAAAATGCTGCCACACCCTCCTTGTCTCAGCGTGGCACAGATCAGGTGTAGAACAGGTTTCTCTCACAGGGATTTTTCTTATGTGTGCTGCTCCAATCAGGCTGAATTGAGGGACAGTTGTTGTCAAGCCTCAACTGTCTTAACAGTGAAACCTATAAACCAGGGTCTTACCATGTCTGTAAAAACTGATTCTATGTTTCAGAAAGAGGAGAATTAATCAAGCCTTTCTTGTTGAAGTTTCAACAGAGTCAAGGAATCAGGGAAAGAGGTTTAAAGAGGTCATATTACAAAGAAATAACCATTTTTTATTTATCCAAACACTTTATGGGGCAGCTACTCCAAAACTGATTTTACTGCATTCATTTATTACACATACAGACAAAAATATGTTTCCAATTTCACTCAAACATTGATTTTAAGGTTTAGAAAATGTTTTATGGAGATACAAAGCTGAAAATGACATGTTTTGTACACGTGCAAAAATGTAGATATTTGGTTATTTGCACCCACTCACCCATCCCCTGCCCTCCGGCTCCGCAGAACAATGTAAACACTGCGTTGTCTGCATGGCGGTACGTCACTTTATGACGCAAGTGTTTAACTACATGCCTCAGCGGCTGGAGCCTCCAGTTACAGGGAGGTGTTTCCCTTCAGGGTAGAAAGGCTTTGTAAGTCCAACAAAATTCACTCAGGATCCAGATCAGGTTTGATCTCCGTGGGAAATCAGAAGTCATTGTTGGGTTCTCATTGGCTACTTTTTACTTTTATTATCAGCTCTTGGTCGCAGATTGTATGTTTTTAACCCAAAACTCTAATCTTTTCTTAAACCTAACTTCGAACTTTTGTGACTTTAGCTAATCAGTGTGTTTTCTATTTATTAGCAAGGTTTTCTGGAAATAACTGCCTGCATGCAAATTATTCCTGAATCAGCTATGATTCAAGTTAATTGTTTACAAAACACAGATTTACCAGTGTCATTTTTTTTACATTATGAAAAGAAGGGCATGTTTCAGTTTAAGACTGGGAAAGGTAGAAAGCAAGAGAAAGGTTTTACTGATTACCTTCTCCCACCACGGTGCACAACAGAATTATCTTTGACTGTCATTTATTGACATATAAGTTAATTGATTCATTTTTACATAATACAGTTAAACCAAGAACTCCTGTACACAAGTGTATACAACAAAAATATTCAAATTTTTATTGTTATGTTTCTTTTTCAGTGCATGTATTTGTATTTTGGAATTTTTATACATTTATTTTTAATTCAAATGGAGCACTGCAGAGGAATAATGTAATATATCTGAGTAATATGCTGCACACTGGACCATGTGGGGCTCCATGATCGAAGGTCAAGATAGATGCTTCTGATAGATGCAATCAGACAGATTCCTTCTGGAATCATGTTTTATGGACAGAGGAGAACAAAGAGAAGCTCTTTAGAAATGTGGTCCATCTGTTTGTTTGTAGATGACATTTAATCAAATTGAAAATCTAATCTAAAACATTTGCAGAGAAATCTACTGAAATCTGGCTTCGCTAAAAGGACTCCTGCAAGCTTAAGAGCTTGGAAGTGAGTGTGAGTGTAGCAGAAACTCCCAGCAGCCATGGAAGAAGCTTCTAGATGGCAAAAAAGATGTTCTTTCTTTTTGTTTAGCTCAAACTTGGCTCAGTTGCATTTATTTATGAGGATACTCTGTAAATATAATTCATAGGTGCCATTAAATATGGCCAGGATTTTGACATCTTGTTACTTTTGATTTTGTGTTTGATTATATGAGATGATTGCAGCTAAATGCATTCAAACAGCTGATTTTGTCACTTCAGTTCATCTCAAAATTTTTTTCATGCATAAGCTTGTTCTTAAACCACTATGTGCATGTTTCCGTTATCTCCGCAGTATGACTACGAGTACGATGAAAACGGAGAGCGGGTGATTCTTGGAAAAGGCACGTTTGGTGTGGTGTACGCGGGCCGGGATCTCAGCAACCAGGTTCGACTGGCCATCAAAGAAATACCAGAGCGAGACAGCAGGTCAGAGGAAACAATTCCCATCTTTACCAAAATGTTTTACTCTGGAAATGTCCAGATTTAGTGTTTGACCTTATTGCAAGTCTAGAAAACTATGCTAAATTTGATGGTCTCCAAAGGATGAACCCTAAGAATTGCTGCGGTGCCACAATCAGAACAAAATGTCGTATTTGCTTACAAAATATCTAAAACAGGCATAATGCAGTGAATTTGCTCAGTGCATTGTCAGAGGGGGGTGATTTTGGGATTTGAATCCGCCTTCAGGACATGTTTGACATTTTTAGCAGTT
>JAOXYM010000024.1:19843025-19866704 GCA_028567055.1 Leptatherina wallacei
GTGTGTTGCAGCAGGGACACAACAAAAACCTGCAGGACACCGGCCCTCGAGGACCAGGATTGAGGATCCCTGGTTTATGGCCTTAAAAGCACAAAATCAGATTCTGTAAATGTTCATGTCTCTCCCAAAGAGAATACTGGAGAGCGCGCAAGACCATAATCATTTTCTTAATTTTCTTACTTCAAAATGCAGGATTTTTAGGAACACAGATGAGTTTCTGGGGGATTACAGGACTGGGACTTGTGATTAAAATATTGCAAAATATAGAAATATAGAGCGGTATTCCTGGCCATGAGGTTAGTCCGTCATGCAGAGAACCAAACCGTCCACAAGAAGGAAAGACTTAAAATTGTTCTACAGAACATTAATACACATGCATGAGTCGAATCATGTCACGTGACCCATTTTAAAGGACAGAATGTGTGAACAGCTCTGAAAAAGGAGTCATATGTTCACCTGTTTCATTACAAGCTGATGAAAACGAATTAACTGTAATGGTTTATTTGTTGATTTATAATCCAAAAGACAAAATAAAGGAATAGTATACAAAGTGATAACATCCATCAGTGATGTAATACCCATCAGTGGTACTTTTGCAGCTTCATGTATAGTGCATTGACAGTCTATCCTGTTTTTTTGTGGGTTTTAAGCATTATTGGGTACTGTTCTTTTAATGCAGGTACTCTCAGCCGCTGCACGAGGAGATTGCCCTGCACAAGCACTTAAAGCACAAGAACATCGTCCAGTACCTGGGCTCTATCAGTGAAAATGGCTTCATCAAGATCTTCATGGAACAGGTGCCTGGAGGTGAGATACCTGCTGCCACTTTTACGGGTTTGCTAAATAACTACACACTGTAAAGTTTATATTGAAATGTTCAAGTGGCTGCTGTTGCTTCTGAGTTAGAAAGTTTATATCATAATGGATGACACATAATCCATTTTTATACTTGGACTATTTATGATGTAGACTAGCCGGTTGCCAGGTTGTGTACTGGCTGACCCTGAATGTGCACATTAATCAGTCCTCTGACACTTAACTCAGGTGAAAGTGAGTGCATGAAATATTGCTGTAGTATATCCTTTTGTATCCAGGAAGTCTGTCTGCACTGTTGAGGTCCAAGTGGGGCCCTCTGAAAAACAACGAGCCCACCATCGGCTTCTACACGAGGCAGATCCTGGAGGGGCTTAAATACCTGCATGACAACCAGATAGCACACAGAGACATCAAGGTGAGGTTCCTGCATGATGAATACTCTGTTAGATCTATTTTTGTGGCCTAAGTTTTATTTGACCATTTAGGTTTCGTAAATAGAAGACTATGATTAACTTCAGTTTGACAGCAGCAGTGACTTGGCAAATACTTCACCACCAACAGAAAGAGATGCCTTTACTGGCCAGTGGTCGCATCATATGACTGACTGGTGATCTCTGTGAGGCTCACTGGTCTATATATAGTCAGATATTAAAGTCGGGTGGGGGGGCTATTTATCAAGTTGCACAGTTTGTGAAGTGGGGTAATGAAGTTAATAAATATTTAGCTTTCTAAATTTAAAAAGAAATAAGTTATTAAATTCACAGCAAGAAATTCAATATTTAAGGATGCAAATTCAGCTAATTATCTAATGAATTATATTCTGTTTTTGTCAGAAATTCCTAAAATTTTAGCTGTAAAATGTGCAAATATATTGCAGTGTTCCTTTTACAGGTATGAAATAGGATTTTCTTGAAGCCCTGATCTCTTCTGGCCTTCAGAATATGCCTTCTTTGAGAGCTTTTAGTGTAATAGTGAACAAACTCCACAGTCCCTGTTTTAAAAATACCTTCTGAGCCTCTGGAAGTCCAATTTCATTGGATCAATTGGGTATCTTTAAAAGGATTTCTTCTTTAGGGATATTTCCATGCTCCAGGCACAAAGTTGTTGATCAAGTTTTGGATTATACCCACTTATTCCAATGTAAGGTCGCAGGAGAGCCAGAGCCTTTCCCAGCAGCTCTGTGGCAAACCAATTCTAACAATATTCCCATCATAGACAGTCATTATAGTCTGCAGCAGCCTCATCTGGTTCAACAGCTTGGTCAAATAAGCATCAGTAGCACCATGTAAATGTCAATCACCTCCATTTGTCTTGGAGCTCCTCTTCCTCCCACATAATGTCTTAATCAGCTATTTGTCACTTTCCACATTTTATCTCAGCACCATCCTGGAATTTCTACGACAGATTGTTCTCACAGATGCCTTTTCAATCCACAGGGTGATAACGTGCTCATTAACACTTACAGCGGCGTCCTGAAGATCTCCGATTTTGGCACATCCAAAAGGTTGGCTGGGATAAACCCCTGCACTGAAACTTTCACAGGTACCACAGCATATTCTACATTTCTCCCTTCTCCATGTTCATCCAAAACACACCTTAAAAAGCTGGAGAAATTCCCTACACTTCCTAAAATAGACTTAAGGCTTAAGGCTTTGCTCAGCATAATGTTAGAGTTGGCTGTTCCCATTGAGAGATGTTGGGTTGGGCACGAGGCTGTGGTCAGATCAGACAGGTTTATGGCACCACAAGGGCCAACCTCAGCTTAGATCTCATGAAGTAGACCATCCAACTGCTGGTTGGAGCAAACAAAGGCTTACCCCAAAGGAAACTAGGCTACACCTTGTTATAGGCCGTGCTTGCTAAAAATGTGTCAGTACCTACTTTTAGCTCAACACAGGCGTCTAAATGCAGCTAATAAGCAGCCTGCAGGTTATTAATAGAACAAAGGAGTCCTTTCAGTGGGGATCTAAATATGTTACTTTGGAATGACCGGGGATTAACTAACACTGAGACTCTTAGCTGTTGCTGACACAAAACCTTAACCTCGTTCTAACCCGATAGGTCATTTGCAGAATTGTGCCATCACTTCAGGGCTGAATTAACTTTTGATTATCCCTAATGCAATCTATTTTGAGGATTTACATCAGTTCTTTCGCTCTGATGATGGTGACGCTTAGCTGACGCAGGCTGCGGCACACTTGATACCTTAGTCTTTGAAATCTCTAACCACATTTTAGAAAATACAGATGCAGTTTAAGGTTACTGTTTGTAGTTTTAGTGACTCACTCTAGAGTCTTTCAAACAGAAAATTTCATTTACAAAAGAAGTTACAAAGCAGTTAACCAATTTTATCTGCAATAGACTAAACAAACCACTGTCGGCTGCATGTAATAACAAAAAATAACATCCACCCATCTTCTATACTTGCTTACAATTAAATAAAATGGAAAAATAAATTCTTATTTTTACAAAGTTGTAGCCAATTTAGTTGCTAATTGATTGATTATTTAACTCAAATTAGGAGAGTTGTGGTATCAGCCAGCATAGCTTCATTTTTTAAGGTCGCTTCTTGTTGAAAAAAATAGTAAAAAAGTTACAGATGATGGAAGATGGAAGTAGGGGTCAGCATCAAAAACCAAAGGTTAAAATCTAACAATTTGGTGTTTTAATGACATTTGAGTATTGTTAATGTTCTTTGATGATTTGTTTGTCAGGCACATTGCAGTACATGGCTCCTGAAATAATAGACAAAGGACCCCGTGGATATGGTAAACCAGCAGACATCTGGTCTCTGGGCTGCACCATCATAGAAATGGCAACTGGTAAACCACCTTTTTATGAACTTGGAGAGCCACAAGCTGCAATGTTCAAGGTGAGAAACTACTAAGAATCCCATTATCCCACTGTTGGAGTTTGGGTTTCATTTTAGTTATGTTAAGACATATGATGGGGGTAATATAGTTGTATTGAAATGTGTCCTAAAACATGATCAAATAATATATTTAAGAGAGGCACAGATAGTGAACCCTTGCTTTTAGTATGTGGTTTGAAGTCCTCGTGCAGCAGCGACAGTAAGTACACCTATTTAGAAACTGTTGATCATTCCTGTACATTTTTATTGGGTTATGGTCTGGAGTCTGCCTTGATTATCCACTTTATTTGTCTTTAACCATTGTTTAGTGGAACAACTTGTGTATTTAAAGCTGTCTTCCTGTGCTGCTCAAGTTTTAATGAGATTCACTTCATGGATACTTGCACTGCCTGGCCAGAAAATAAAACTCACGCCTGTATTTAACAAAACAAATACATAAGAACCTTGTGTTGGAGAAGTACCACATGTTTCAGCTGTTAACAATTTCATTTTAATGCAATGAGGAGCTTCTCCTTCCTCCAACAAGCATTGTATCCTGGGGTTGTGGACCAAGAAAATGAAGTCAGATTACTTTCTGAAGATAGTGGCCAGGTTGCTCCATCAATAGATTTGTTGAATGTATTTTTTTCTTCCCTGATGGCACAGACATATTCCATCATGACAATGCCAGAATTAATCAAGCTCAAGTTGTGAAAGAATAGCTCAGGGAGCATGCCTGTTTTCACACATGAATTGGCCACCACAGAGTCCAGACCTTAATCCCCCTGAGAATCTTTAGGATTTATTGGAGCACACTTTACTCAGCAATCCAGCTCCATCACCAGTACAACATTTCAGTGAAAGATTTCTGCCAATACATGCCGTGACACTCCATAAACTCATCAAAAAGATCCCACAGTGCATACATCCTGAAAAGTTAAAGGCAACTTAACAAAATATCGGAGCCAAAGACTTTATTTTTGCCCAGATTTTACTGGAATTATTCAAAATACATTGTTTTATCAATGATGGGTGTATATTCTGACATGTTGTACATATAATGTTCATATATTTGAATGCAATGTTTTGCTTTTGTCCCCATGATTTTTAGCAAATTGCAAATAGGCAATAATCATGTATCAGGTTATGGAGAAAGTTTTGAATAACTCACACTTTCACATCCAAGAACAGTTTTATAATGTGTAGAAAATAGGAATAGAGTACTAGCCTGGCAAACCAAACCCATTTCCTTTCTGGGCGAAAGAACGGGAAATGGTACAGCATTGAGTCTGGATTTCCAGGCTAATAGAGTACACCACCTGCCTTGTTGTTGTTGTTGTTGTTGTTATTTTAAGATCTAAGCATTAGCTCAAACTCCATGGTGATCCTGTCTGTCTTGTTTTGCAAAACCATGATGACTGAACCGTTTAGATTAATTGTTTCCAAACTGAAATATTTCATAACGTGTTCTGGCAGTAAATTAAAGACAAACTAAACATAGAAAGTTTGGTAACTGTTGCTACGAAAGCAAGCATCAACAGTAGATAATCAGTCTTGTGAAGGCTGAAAAAAATCCATCCATAAAGGATTTTCAAAGTCGTAAAATAAAGTGTGATCATTTAAACTTAAAAACCAAGAAAGGTAATCCTGAACAGCAAAATCATAATGATAACACTTTTAGTTTTATTCTTTGTTCTGATTTTCCATTTTATTCCTACTACCCTTTTAGAAATCTTTTCCAACATTTACATAATCATAATACCGTGTGTTTTAGAATAAAAAATACCCTGAAACCATTAAGCTAACTTTTTGCTAACATATCATATATATGAAACTAATCATATGTTTTTATTTGAGGAAAGACATCATGACCTCATAGACTATTCAAGTAAATAAGACTTTTAATAAAGTGATATTTTATAAGGTAGAAGCTAAAACTATAAACCTGACTATTTAGAATAAAACACATCCCTATCACTTTATTTAAACACAAGTTGATGAACAGCTGATTCTCCTTTAAAATAGCAGCAGACAAGAGTATTTTGCTTCTGTCAGGCTTCCAGCAGACCCGTGGCTGCTTATGGAAACCTACTGTACGTTAACTTTTATGACAAGGTGTCCCCAGTCAACCTTAACCTTTAAAATCTACAGCAGTTACATCATTTATTGTTGTAACTAAATATCTTTTTTGAAAGTCACTCTTTAGAAAGAAGCCATTAAATGAACAAATCAGCAGGTGTCACATCTCCCCTCATCAGTTCCCTATTTTGTGAAAACACAACCAATGAATCAGCTTTTGTCCACCTGCATTGTGTTACCACCTGTGGGCTGCAACATGATCAAGACCAGTAGAAACTCCAAATACGGTGCATACACAAACATTTGTTTGAAAGCAAACATGCACGTGACCGAAACATTTGTTTGAAAGCAAACATGCACGTAACCGAAACCCGTGAGGGTTGCTGTGTTTGGAATATTTACCTTCTCAGTTTGCCCGGCATAGTTGCTTTGGGTGGAAATTTTAAGTGCTACACAGCAGAAAATTATTGTTCTTAACCACGTGCAGCCCATTAAGGATAGAGAGGAGGGTTGTGGGATGTCTGGAAAGCATTACAGCACTCCTGTCAGAGCTTCAAGTCATGGAACTTTCCATATCATGTGATTCAATTAAAGGGCTTTGAATCCAAACAAGAAGGTATACTGTATGTTACTGTACCTCATGTGTCACAAAGAAAGCATACAGGAAAAAAAACTGTCTTTGGGAAAGTTCACAGAGTCAATAGAGAACATTAAAATCATCATCTAAAGGGCTGTTGTATCTGCATGTACAGTTTTCATATTCCCTCATCCTTGTGGAATGTAGTAAGGGAGGGATATCTCCTGTTAATCTTGAGTCAGCATTCTTCACCCTCAGCAAGTGGAATTTCTACATTTCTTAATTCCATGAGAAACTTGCACATGAACCTGAACTGTTGCCCTATGTTACAGCTGGGCCTGAAGTATAGCCTCAGAGTTAAACTACAATATGTAAACATTATCTCTGCACCTGAACCTATATCTTTGCTTATTCAAAACTCTTTCTTTCATTGGCAGGTTGGCATGTTTAAGATCCATCCAGAAATCCCAGAGTCCATGTCTCCAGAGGCCAAAGCCTTCATTCTGCGCTGCTTTGAGCCTGATCCGGATCGGCGTGCCACTGCCTTTGACCTGCTCACTGACGAGTTCCTCACCGTCACCAGCCGCAAGAGGAAGAGCAAAAGCAGCCTTGCAGGTGGGTCCAGCTCACAAATGACATAAAAGTGACATTTTATTCTGTATTATTTTCCAGTGAGCCCTTGCAAATTGTGATTTATAGTCTATGTGAAGAGATTAGAAAAGAAAAATGATGTACAGTTTAAAATTTCCTGGCATCAGGAAGAGGAGATTAACCAGTAAGGCATGATTTACCATATTAAATCTCCTTGAAAATAAGCATCCATGTTGTCCTTCTGCTTCTCGTCTTACTTTTTTGGTGTTGAATGAGAAGCTGATCCAGTCACATTATTCCAATATACACATGCCACATGGTTACAGGTTTTTGGGCTGTGCACGGTCAACTGCAGAGCCCCCGTGTGAGAACAAATAAAAAATGAATCAGCTTTAGCAAAGCGATCAGCATCTGAAAAATATATTTCATTAAAACACATGATGACCATCCATTCACAATAACAGCAACAACACGTACTGCAACATCATTTTTTAGTGGATTCCTCATTGTTGTTAACAAGGCTTTCATTATGCAACTCGGTTCCTGTTTTATAAAAACCATGAGGACATTCTTCCTCTGTATTTCAGAGCAGTCTCATTTCTCATCAGGTTTCCACCCCACAATGGCGATGCAGTCATGTGCTTTGTCACCAACGTGCAAGATTACAAAACCGCTTTAAATCCTGTGCCTCACTGCAGGATGCTTGCCTGGAAATGTTTTTCTGCCAGCTTTTACATGTAAATCATGTTCTGTTTTGCTGTTGTTTAACTGCTGACACACTGTTTCTGTTTTTGCCCTACAGCTCTGTCCTCGGGGTCAGGTGAGTCATTCTGCTCTTTGCACATATTTTTTTTCTCCTGATATTTTTACCACCAGTGTGTCTACTATAGAAACTGGATATCAGTTCTGTGAAACATCTGCCTGCCTTGCTAATGAGTATCTAGGCCACAGTTTACATTTTTCCCTCTGCTCTCTATGACTCCCCCCTTTCCAAGAACTCTAAAGCGGCTTTGCACAACAAGATGTTTCCATATCTTAGAAATCTCTTTCCTGAAAGACAAAAGCTGCAATTTGCAGCAGGAGTAGCATCAACATGAAGATTAATTTACTAGAGATAAATCTTTTGGGCATTAGGATTCTTTCAGCAAAAATGTCACCCTTTCAAAAGCTTTAGATCTCTCTGTTACCCTGTTTCTGTGCTACATTCCAAAGACTATTTGTATGCAACAAGCAGCTCTCGGGCTCCGTCTTATCTTGGGGTTTATGTCCTTCAGAGTACTTCCGCAGCATCTCCCTGCCAGTGCCAGTGGTGGTGGAGGACACCAGCAGCAGCAGCGAATACGGCTCTGTCTCCCCTGACAACGACCTCAACACCAACCCCTTCATCTTCAAGCCCAGCGTCAAGTGCTACAGTGAGAGGGATGTCAAGGGGCCGAGGTCCCTCTTTCTCAGGTAGAATAAGTGGGGCCTTCTGTGGAAGTGAATGAGGTCATGGCTGCCTTTTATTAAAAATGAGTCACTTTGCTTTAAGTTAGATTGACATTGTACAGCACTGTTTACTCATGACCTTATGATAGTAGTATTGATTCAAACTAAGGCAGTTGTCTATATGAAATCCAAATCATTTAACTCTCTGGCAGGATATTTTGTTATTCCACAGAGCTTCTCAAAGCAGCCAGCAGCAACAAATGCACTTGAACTATAGATTTTTGTTGACCTCAGTGAAGATTTGTTTCTCTTTATTAATGGCTGGTTGTTTATACCAGATTTTTCCAGAAGGAATTAATAAAAGTGTCAATTCAGCTATATGTTGCAAGGGCTTTTTATAACCTGCAACTCTGCACAACTGCCTAATCATGTACCATGAGTGTTATATTTCTCCCTCAAGCAAACTAAAAGAACTTCCAAAGTAATTGAAGCCTTAACTCTTAAATCACACTAAAATTGTTTATTGCATCAGTACTTCTAAATGCAACATGCATCTCAAATTCAAGAAAGGAATGGCTACATTTCTATGATGACATGCCATAAAATTCCACCAATGGCCAACTATTTAACTACCAGCTATTTAAAAGCCAAGTATTTGCTAATGCATGCTACATGAGTAAGCTCCATTTGTTATTTTACATATTAGTATTCAACTGCCTCCTTTACAATGTCCCTTGAGCTTCTTGTTGGCTGCATTCAGGCACCTGAACATTACACATTTTATCGAATATTCTCATAACAACAGACCCAAATTCCACCCTGGATACACTGACACAACAAACTCAAAGTAAAATCTAAAATGTCTGAATTCTCTTTGTTTCATCTCAGCATTCCAGTGGAAAACTTTGAGGACCACAGTGCTCCTCCGTCTCCAGATGAGAAGGACTCTGGATTCTTCATGCTGCGGAAGGACAGCGAGAGGCGAGCTACCCTTCACCATATCCTGACCGAGGATAAAGACAAGGTGGTGGCCAACCTGATGGAGGCTTTCACGCAGGTTGGGAATCAAAGAAATCATCAGGAGTGAAGAGATGGATACAGTTAGACATAGCAGTCAACACGCTTGTGCATTTAAACCAACATATTTCTGTTTTTCTGTCTCCACTCGTCTTAATTTGTTTGACTTCCAGGGCTCTGAGGAAATGAAACTGAAACCTCCGCACATCTCCACGCTCGTAGTGAGTCTGGCAGACTTTGTGCGCATGGCTGACAGGAAAATCATTGCCAACACCCTGTCTCAACTCAAGCTGGAACTGGACTTTGACAGCACGGCTATCAGCCAGCTGCAGGTTGTGCTGTTCAGCTTCCAGGATGCTGTAAGTGTTATCAGAAAAACCATCTAATTTTGCAGAAACAGAAAAAAAATATATTGCAGAAGACTCAAAAACTAATTAATTGCGGTAAATATATTTTGCAATCTAAAACAAAATCAGCTTAACTCTCTTTTCATATTGACACAGCAAAATGTTCAGCTTATTAATGCCAGTCATCCCGTGGTTACATTTTAAATTGCAGGGTTAAAAGAAAAACCTGCTCATTTCCTGCATCTGAGTCATGTGACTTCCTGTCTATTATTCATTCCCCATTTGGAAGCAGAGGTGCCTTTAGCTTCTGTAAAATCCCACATGCTCTATAGGCTTCACTATACATGTTGTTATTACACAGGAGCTGCAGATAGCAGCAGGCTGCCTCATTTCTGCTCTTTTTTTCACAAAGATCAGACATGGTTGTAAAATACGTGCAACCTTTAAGCAGGGCGATGAAAGAGGGAATGTGTTAGGGGTAATTGCACCTTCTATAAAACGGCTCACCTGCTCTCCCCCTCAGTAATGCAGATGAAATGATGGGATGGAGCAGTTGTTTTCACATTTGTAAAGGGTATTGCATAATATAAGAGGAAGATGAAGCTCTGATGCCTCCTGTTGGTCGTCTGGGCTTATAGCTTAAAGATGTCATGTTAAAGAGGATGAAGATTATTATTTGTAGTGCACGACTGCAAATACCACTGATGTTTAGAAACATCAGCAGAGTTTTTTGCTCTAAAAATCCCTTTTAGCAGATAGGGTGAAAAACGAAAGGATCAAATAAGAATAATCACAATGTATCAACAAAATTAAACGTATGATTCTGATTCTTAGTTTTGGAAATTTTCATGTTTCCAGGTAAACAAGGTGTTGCGAAACCACAACATCAAACCTCACTGGATGTTCGCGCTGGACAACATCATCCGCAAAGCTGTGCAGACCGCCATCACAATCCTGGTGCCAGGTAGCATCATCAGCCACTCGAGCAGAGCACCCTCTTAATAAGTTATGAGCGGTCCCTCGGGGCACGAGTGCCTGATAAATACAGGAGCTGAGAAGGGAGTTTTGTCTGGAAGCCCGTGTGATCAGAAGGGTTTGTTACAGAGCTGAGTTTAGAGTGGGGATGATGGGTGAAATGCATGGTAGACATGTGTTTATTGCTTATTCAGACCAACACAGAGAGAAAAAAGATGCAGGGAAACAGGTTGATGATGTATTTGTATTATATGATCATCTGACGGTGTCATTTCGTTGCTTTAACCAAAATAATAACCTGTTAAAAACAGCTCAGGAAATCAGATTTGATCCTAATACCCGATATTATTTTTGTTTTGCATCTTTTTTTGTAACACTGCTTTCATTTTAACCAGCAGCCATGCATTTAACTTATCAAGTTTCTAATCTGGAAACACATTCCAGTGAAGATGTTGTCATGTGTTACAGACATACTGCTCACAGGTTTGTCTGCGTGAAAGGAATCCACATCTTCTTTTAGGTTCAGCCAAAGGAGATCAGTTCCTGATACCGTTTGAGTTCTGATTTCCTGCGCTGTTGTTACACTGTGTTTCACCATTTTTAAAGCAAACGCATAACAGAACCACCCTGTTTCCAAAACAGCTGGAACTCTGCACGACATCAAGATGAATAAAAAACATCAGATATCAAAGCTGAAATGGAGACATTTTATTGAACATTTTTGCACAAAGTTGGTAGAGGTGGATGTTTACTGTGTTGCATCACCTCTTCTTTGAACAAGTAAGTGCTTGGCAGCAAGCTGCTGTAGTTTGAAAGCAAAATATTTTCCCATCCTTACTTGACATATGCTTTAAGCTGCTCAACAGTTCATTTTTTGAGCTGCGTGCTGATAATAAGCAGGATGGCCTCTTTAGCTAAGAGGATATTGTATGAGTCAGAGAAAGAAATGAACATTTTGATTCTTCTGACCCCAGGACAGTTTTCCGTGTTGCTGCAGATCACCATAAACTAGCTCAGCACCAGAGAAGGCAGCAGTGTTTCTGAGTTTTGTTCACTTGTATTTGTAGTTTGGGACCTGGTTTCTGCCTTGTCCCCTGCACACAGAGATGCTCTCTGAATTCTCATAATCTCTTCATTTAAAACTTAACCAATAACATCGTGTCTGTGTTTTCAGAGCTGAGGCCTCACTTCAGTCTGGCCTCAGAAAGTGATCCGGCCGATCAGGATGATGTTGACGACGACACCGAGCCGGGAAGAAACTCCACCCACCAGAGTCGGGCGCCTGCCGGCAATGCTCACGATGACACGGTGGCCACCTCGGGAGTCAGCACGCTCAGCTCCACCGTCTCCCACGAATCCCACAATGCTCAGCGCTCTGTGAGCATGGAGCTGGGCAGGATGAAGCTGGAGACCAACAGGTAGAAACATACATCATATTTTATGATTTATGTGGTACCCATTGAAATGCTTAAAAATTAAACATTTCAACCTCATGGTGTTATCGTGGTGTAGAACAAGAATCATATTCTGTTGTCACATTTTTCAAAAAAGTAAATTTTCATGGAGAATATCAAAGGAAACAAAGTAATCAAAAATAGTCACTTGCCCTATTCAGGTAAAAAAAAAAAATCTAAAAGATTGACTGGTGGAATATGTTAAAGATACATGGATAATTTGAACACAAACACAAAGATACAATAATAATTCAGCACTTGATGAAGTACATTTTAAATCCCTTCAGAATAATTACAGTATTGAATATTAATGACTATCTTACAACAATACATATATTTATGAAAAAATGGAATAACATAGAATACTTTATAACTTTTCAAAATATTATAAAACATTCTCAGCATCTTACGGAAACAAATACAGCCTTCCCAGTATGTACACATTATGATTATTGTAATAATTGTTGTACACATATTGTAATTATTTGTAACTATCGCTATATTATGAGTGGTAATGATCACCTTTATACTTTACAAGTATTACTAATAATAATAATAATAATAATAATGATATAATAGATAAATAAAGAAACAAGAAAAATACTAAATTTCAATTGTATATAATAACAGTTAAGTAATGCAAAAACTGTACAAAATCCCTCATATCCACTATTTTTAACTATGTAATTTCTGTAAGTGGGTTATATTTCTTACCAAATCACAATAAAATGCTTGTTTGGTTAAAAATAAACCCAAAAAACTTACAAGCATGGCTAAGATGTATAGGGCTTATGACTAAAAATAGGCATAATTGAACCAGGTCTGTCTTTACCTGTTTAAGGCATATGATCAAATATGATGCCTCCATTTTTCATGCCATAATTTCACTGATGTCACAAAGTCTAACATAAACAACTTATTTCATTATTTAGCACTACTTCTGAACCATGTAATGTGAGAGTTTCAAGAACGGGCCATGGTGGTTAGTTTTAAATATTTGAAGGTAAACAAGGGAAAGATCGAACCACAGGATGGCACGTTTTCATTTCCAAAAAAACACGGATATATGTCGCGTCATAGAACACCTGCTGATTGGTCATATGGCACAATGACACAAACTGTGATGAGCTTCATCCCTGCTGATTGGCTGGACCAAATCATGTGATTCTACGAGCGCATTAAAAGTCGCGGTGACGTCATTTAATTTAATTTAATAGTCACTTGCCCCATAAAGGGTTAATTCACATGCTCATTCCTGGGGCTCATCTCTAAACTAAATGTTTTGTGTTTCTTCTCCTTGTTTGACTCCAGGCTATTGGAGGAGCTGCTGGAGAAAGAGAGAGTGTATCAGGCTATCCTGCAACAAGTGTTAGAGGAGAGAGAGCAAGAGATCAGACTACTGAAGCTGCGATCTGAGCCTGCAGGTCTGTACTTTCATAAAACATAACTTTTTATGTTTTTAATCTCCCGATCTGTAAAACCCAAGCACCTTTGGTGCTCCTGGTACTTTCCAGGTAGACTTTACATTTAAAGTAACACAGTATTACATTTAGATTGACATACATGTAAAACATAAACACAAAATAAATGAAAGTTAAGGAAAACTTCCTGTGATGCCTCTGTCTATTTGCTAGAAGCTCACTAAACAATTTATACGTGTCAAAACATGAACAAAGCTTATAATGAAAGCTGCTTTATTGCTTATCAGAGGTGTAAATTGGGTGACTTATAGATCTTGACTTGCTAATGTGATAATTTAGCTGCATCTTGCAGCAATGTTGGTCACCGTTTTAAATGAACAAACTACTTGTTCAAACATTTGACAACAACTTCTAAGCAACCTTGGATGGGATTCCATTAATAATGCTGATCTTAGAAGGTGAAGCACAGCTACATGTTGATCTTCATGAGAAAAAAAATCCAAATTTAAGATTTTAAAGCTCCCATGAAACATCTGATTGAATGCTATCTCCTCCTGAATGGATCAGAACCTGGGATGAAGCTGTCAGCACGACTGGTGCAATCTGGCACCAACTGGTGTTTTTCTTTGGAAACAGATGTTAGGGACCCAGATGACAGTTGCAGAAGTTATCACTGCTCAACCTCAGCTCTGCCAACATCTCTATTATTTGTTTCTATTATTAATTTAGAGCACAGGTTTGCTTGTGAAAATATTTTATAAATTGAAACCATGCACTGAAGGGGTTATATCCTTGTGTTAGACGCTCCCTCATCGTCAGATGGGCTGCAAGGACAGAGAAGTGAGCCTGCAAAGAGACATGAAGACCTGGAGCTGAGCAGCTGGTTGAGGCTTTATGGTGCTGACCAAGACTCCATAGACAGGGTGAGTGTCTGCTTCTACACAAAACCATGCTTGAGTTTTTTGTTTTTTTCTTCAATAAAGCTGTTCATATAACTGAGTTGTTAGATTTTTTTTTAGTGTGTTAAAATCTAAGAGTGTTTTTAGTTTAAGTATATGAGCTCATAGTCTTAATATCCTTCATTTTATCTCTACAGATACTGAATGAGGAATACACATTGAACGACATCCTCCATGATGTAACAAGAGATGATCTGAAAAGTCTAAGACTGAGGTATTAAGTCCTTTTTATATTATTCAAGTATATATTTTCTAACAGTATTTCTTTTGTTTTGTTTTGTTGCAGTTTCAATAGCACGTGACTCTACACATCCACTACACTAATACCTCACCCCATTGCCCTCAGGGTGTAGATATAGGACACTGCGGTGCAGGAAAGCTCATTTAGGAAAAAGCCCGATGCCCACAGTCATAGCTGCCCTAAACAACAGGCCCAGCTGAGTTGTAATGCTGCAACAGCTGCTTCCTCCTCTCTCTCATGATTGCATAAGGCGGTTTGATTTGTTTTCCAGTTGCAGTAACGTTTGTTATAAAAATGTTTTCATGTTCATGTGCAAGCTGCTGACATACACCGACACTGCAACTGTGGATTGTGTGCATTTGTGCACTGATAACATTGCCACTACTTTTCCCCTTTCTTGACTAGCCAAACTTTCAGAAACGTATTCAACATTTCCTTTTTATGGCTTTTAAATGGATTTCAAAGCAATTTTGTGCTAATCTTACAGTCCTTTTATACTTTAAACACTATTACATTGCATTGTAAGTTAACAAAACTTTCTTAAATTTGATATCTTGTTAACTCTGCTTGTAAAAAACATTTCTGATTCTTGGAAACAATATAAAATAATCTAAGAAATGTTATAGAGCATACAGTATAAATTCAGCCATACAAAAGGTGGCATATTATCCTCTGAATACCTTAACCTAACAGTCTCTTCTCTTTGCTTGTCTTGTCAGAGGAGGCGTCTTGTGTAAACTATGGAAGGCCATCACAGACTACAGGCAGAAGCCAGCCTGAGGCCTTAAGTGGAAACAACCACTCAGACAAGCCAACAACTCAGCATTCTCCTCTTTACCTCAGTATTTATAGGAACAAGACTTAATGGAGAAGATCCCCGGCTCACTATCCAACCACAAACAATCTCCTGGAGTATTTTATAAATTTTGAATTAAGGGTTTTCTGTAATTTTGAAAGGAGAAATTTCAAAGAAGTGCCACTAGTTTTATTATTCCTGATGGATTCAACGCAGTTTTTGTTACAGGTGCATTTAAAATTACATTTGATGGGAAAATCTATAATTAAAACCTCAAGAACTGTCAAAAAATATTTTCTTGTGTCTTTACAAGATACGATGTTTACAAAACTGGAGACTGACCATTTTTTCTAATACAAGCCTGAGATACAAAATACTACATTCAGCATCAGTTGAACTAATATGTTTGTCATAGGATCTTATCACTACTTTATTTTAATGTATTTTAATTTAATTATTGTAATCTGAAGGATGTCAGCGCATGCCCTCTTTTTGTTTTGTTTATTCATCCAAACTGAGATTTATTTAAATATAGTTTTTTCCCCACATTTCCTTTTACAATATGAATTATCAGTTTTTTCTGAGAATATTTCCTATGTAAATATTGTGTTATAAAATTCTATGTGAGAGACATTTACAGTCATGTGAAAAAGAAAATACCACCTTCTCTTAACTCTTAGGTTTTATGTATCAGGATGAAATAGAAAAGGGATCTGGTCCAGGTTTTAAATGCAAATAAATACAGATTAACAACATAACATATGACATGTTATAGGTTTCACACCATTGTGAGGGAATTTTGACCCACTCTGCCTTACAGCATTACTTCATTTTCATGTTACATGACCCAATAACACCCAAGCTTTAGCTGTCAGACAGATGGTCCCATATTTGATGGATCAATGACTGCAGGGTGAACAGGTCCTGTGGCTGCAAAACAAACCCAAATCATCACCACCTGACAGTTGATGTTTTTCTGATTGATTATTTCTAATGTTTTTCGTTCTTGGCATTGTATCAACACACCTAAATGCTGCAGATCAACAAACAGGCATAGCTTCTTTTATACAGCAGCTCACAACTGCTGATAGTTAATTAATCTGTGCATTGATTAGCAACACCTGGCTGCTACCTGCCTTCTTCATTCCCTGTAATAGTGGTTTTATAAGAGGATGTTCTTAGTTTTCCACACAATGTGTCTACATTTTGGCGTATTGTTTGTTCAATATGTCATTTTTTGTTCTTTATCAGAAATTGTATTTATCCCAGGTTAAGACTTGATGATGCCCCTATTATTTTCTTTAGTCCTGATATATAAAATCTGAGAGTTTAAAGTGGGTGTACCATTTTTAACATGTCTGAATGTACTTTATATAAGATATTGCTAAATATAGTTACATCCTCATGTGCATTGGACCAAGTCTATGATGAACACGTGAAAATAAATTGTATATTATTGTATTTTATAGTCACAGATCATAGGAGCTAAGATTTAGTAAGTAATGAATATTGCATCATCAGATCATGTTTTGTTGTTGTACACTGACTAAATTGTGTTTATCTTGCCTGTGAACCTTCAGTCAAACATTTGTTGTATTGAAAATCAGAAATGTAAACAGGTTTTATGTGGAAGAGCCTCTTTTTTAATAATGTTGTCAGAAATTAGGGAAATAACCGTAAGCAGTGTGTCCATTTTGTTTCATATCTGAAGACTAAATATTTTGTGTCATCTTGTTAAAATAAAATTTTCATCTTGAAGCTGTGAAATAAATGTGTCAAAAATGTTCTTAGTTGGATGTCAGTCTGACAGGCCAAGGGGAGAGTTCCCGGCCAGAGGGTACAATTTGACTATACCCTTACATGTGCCACCTATTTCCCAGTCTGTGCCTCTGCCTGGCTTCCCAATCAAAAATGGTCTAGATCCGTCCCTGCTGACAGGTGCTTTAATAACAAAGTAAATTGTGAAACATTCTGTTTTATCCTTTCAGTCCATTAAATGATTGCAGACAGAGTGCAAAAAATCATATTTCCACATTTCTAAAGGCTTTCCCTATGGCGAAGCAACGCTATCGTCTAAGAATTTTAAGCTGGATGTAAATTACTGAATTAAATTCTGGTATTTTTTTTAGTTAACTCCAATAACTTTACCCTATATTTTAAAAGTTTTTAACCAGTCCACTAGTTTATAGTTTCATTTTGCATAAATAATAAAAAGAATGTATCATATCTTTTTAACACCACTGTTGAAATAAATTTGTGAGAGAAAATAAACAGCTGATGTTAACATTTTCTTTTCCCTGTCAAATACAAATCGCAACCGTCTCTCCGTCACCATGACAACAGATGTATAGCATCGCCAGGAGACAATTAAATTCTGACACATATTCAGTGTAAACTGACCATTACCTGGCAAACCTCAGATATCCAAGTGTAAGTGAATCCAGCACATAATGAACATAGATGTTGATGTTCTACATCCAAGTCCAGTCCTTATCCTGCAACTTTAAGATTCATCTCTTCTTCAACACACCTGAATCCCATGGCTGAACTACCTTACCCACATGTCATTCAGCTCTGCAGAGACATTCATTTGATATTTCACCCTTTCTCAGTGATCAGTCGTGACATATTTAGTACCAGTGGCTTCCTTATTGTAGGAGCCATGTTTTCTCTTTAAGTTTTCCTCCGACCACTAGGGGTCATGTTACATTGCTGTGTTCCTCCTGTGCTGGATGGTGGCTGGGGTTATTTAAGGTCACACATCTTTCCACACAAGTGTTGTTAACGAGAGAGGCGAATAGTTTTCTACTGCACTCTTAACTTGCTTTGATTTGACTTCTATATTGCTTTATGTGACTTCATATGGATTATTTTGGATTATATTGTGTTTTATTCTACAGAAAGAAAGGCTAATATCAGTATCGACCGACACCAGCGTAATGAGATCTTGTAGAGGCCCTTTGGGGCAAAAAGCCAAAGAATGTGAATGAGAGCCAAATGAATAGTAGGTTTCGATTTTGTTTTGCGAATTTGCATTGTTGACTTTATTTTTCTCAAACTATTGTGAAATAAAAGGGAATAACAAAGTTATTTTAAAATTTTGTTACATTGTTATTTTATATTGTTTACAAACAATAATACTCTGATTTAAATTTCTTTCTTCTGCCATCAGTTTGATTTAAGAAATGTTTTATTTGACATAACTCTTAATACTGTGTTTTATTATCATAATTGTGATACATGATTAAAGGCAAAGTCATTAAATGATTGTGAAATTTCAAGCAAAATAGTATCGTATCGGTGACACTTGCCCTGGATTTATTTGGTATCGGATCGAAATTTGCAGTATCACCCAGCCCCAGTAAAATGACAGAGGAAGAGAATATTCAAATTCTAAGGCCTTAATAAATTATGAATAAGACTCATTTCAATCAACTGTTGGTACATTTGAGTAAGATATAATGACCGAAAAACCAACTACTTTATCTTGAAAAGGGCATTCTTATAATTAATATTGCTGAATTTAACGGATTAATTAGACAAAAAAAGATCTAAAGTAGTACCATGAGTGTGAAACATGTCCAGCCTGCATGTTATAAGACACAGAATAGAATAAATTGTCTGTTAAGCAGATTTGTCTAATCTTGCTTGACATGGAGGAAATCGGGGCCCACTGATAAATATTGAGATTTGTGAAAGTTTTCTCATGATCAATATGTTTGTGCAGCAGTGATTTAAAGCTGTAAATGCAGCATCATCCTCAGTAAACAATAACTTATATTTATTTATTTTTTAATTCTAAATTTCGTTTTACTTTTTACATAAGATGACCACTTTAGTTACATCATCAGGTCATTATTTCATAGAATCTAAGTGCTTTGCTTAAAAAAAAGAAAAGAAAAAGTGTCATTCACATGTGCCACCCCTTTCCCGGAGGAACGTGCCCTCTCTGGCAAACTCCATGAAAAAATGTTCTAGACACGCCATTGTTAGAGGGGTCCTCATGAGTGGGAGGCCAGCTGGAGGCAGCGGGAGACGCTGCTTACTGTGTGAACAACATGGCTCTGCTTCAGCATCCCCGGCTGTTGCTCGCCTGTGTTGCGTTACTGTTCGTTGGGAACCGCATGGATGCTCGCTCCACACTTGTGGAGGAGCTCTTGGAGGAGTTCCGCAAGCAGCTCCAGCAGGACCAGGCGTACAGGGCAGGTGATGCGATCGACTCCTGTGTGGGCGACTTCAACGAAGCTGGGGAGCGCATCATCAGGGCCAGGGCCTCCATCGAGCAAGGGGCCACCTTCCTCCTGGCTCCGGACGGAGTGTTTGCGTGGAAAGACTGCGTGCACGCCTGCTGCTCGCAGCCTCACTGCACCGTGGCGGTGGTCCAGGAGGGCCTGAGGCAGCCTGGAGAAAGTCTGGGCTGCTACCTGTTCAACTGCACCTACAGGAATAAAAATATCTGCTCCTTCGCGCCGCAGCAAGGCTTCGCCACATACAGCCGGACCTCTAACACCACGCAGGATCACCTCGCTGTGTCATCCGGGAGGTCCAGGGAAGGACTTACCGATGGGGATGATAGACAAGGTGGGAATCTGCTGACACACATCATGATCTCTTAGGCCTACCACATCAGCTGACTGTTGCACAAACTTTCCTGAGCTGTAGTTGATATTAAACAGATTCATTCATAATATTTTAATCAGTATTTAGTAACATAGCTGTCAAGTCTCCCGTTGCCCGGGAAACCACCGTATTTAACCCTCTTTCCCGCCGTCTTCCCGTATTAATATTTTCCCGTAAATCTCCGTATTATAATAGATTAAATAAAACAACAACATTCCTCTGCCTTTCCAAACTGAATTCTGTCACTAGCCTCGCGAGAACTGTCACCTGCAGTGGCCTAGGTGGCCGTTGTCGCGAGGTTAGTACCGACAGCGAGAACAAACCAGTCACTGTAAAAAAAACAACAAACAAATCCGTCACGAGATTTTCGCCCCATCCGCATGGTAGAAAATTGTTCTCATTAAAAACCAGTTCCAGACAATCTGAGCTCGTTAATGTTTTCTCAACAAAGTAATTGCTCAATAAAATGATTTAAAACATCTTCATAATAAGTTTGACAAGAACGAATGAATATATGAATCTGTATAAATTTCTGAATTGTTTGAACCTCACTTCTAAAAACAAAACAAGGGTTGACAGTGATTATCTACCCATCAGCATGTGTCCCCTGCTATAACAGACCATAGAAAAGCAATATGAAATAAACAATAAATATGTTATGTGTTGACTTGTAGCCTATATGATCTTAAAATATGTGCTTCATTTACCCTTTTGTGTTTTCATTTAGGCTGTACCATTAGTACAGTAACTAGTAGCCTAATGTTCACAGCATTTCATTGTCAATAAAGGTCAGCCTGTTAGATTCAGATCAGCTGATTGTAGTTAGTAAGTTGATAAGTGGTTATTTTAGATTTCTTGTACACCTGTCTTAAAATGTAAGGGATTTTAAATCAGAAACCTG
The DNA here is from genome assembly GCA_028567055.1 of Leptatherina wallacei. Classification (NCBI taxonomy): domain Eukaryota; kingdom Metazoa; phylum Chordata; class Actinopteri; order Atheriniformes; family Atherinidae; genus Leptatherina; species Leptatherina wallacei. The sequence continues at coordinate 19,864,099 of JAOXYM010000024.1, forward strand.
GCAGGTTTGATTTAGTATTTAAATCACAATAACTTGAGATTGATTTATGAAAAGCCATATTAACATTAAAACACCATGGCTTTCTTGGCTTAACTGTGGACTATCGTGCTTAGATGAGTCATTGATATGTAATATTTATATATTGTATTTAAGCTGTGTTTATGTTTTTAGTGAAACTGGCGTCCACAAAATCAGCTGATTTTGCAGCTAATTCTAAGCAGAGGAAACTGCATAATAAAATATATTTTCCCCACTTCAGTACAGGCTTCAGGGATGGATAAAAGGAAAAAGTCTCAAGAATGAAGATAATAACTTCCCATACAGTTTTCAGTGATGTAGGTCAGGAAATATGGTGGCTGCAGACCAAGAATAATCTTATATATACCAAAGTTTCAGTCAGCAAGCGGATAAATCAGACCATCCAAACTGATAGACAATACAATTCTGAGTATCACACCACAACTAACGTCAGTCTAATGAAGCATGTAAGTATTGCAAAGGTTTGTACAAGAAGTAGCAACAAGTCTCTTTTCAGCCTAAAATGAAAGTTGAAAGACTTGATTCTAAAATAGAATAAAAACAACTTCAGTTTAAGTTTTTCCACCAGTTTTTATATGAGGCATGAAGGACAAGTCATCCATCTGAATTCCTTAATATTTGTCTTCTTCTTTTTAAACCTCGAAGCCTCAAAACCAGAGTAGCGACTGTATCAATACCTCTGTGAGGTTTGAGGAGGTAAACCAAATATTTAGAAGAATTCTTTTTCACATTTTTTTCTTGGGATTTATAAAATTATGTTAATTGTGTTCATTGCAAATGTGCCAGCTAATCGAATTTGTTCAATATTTTGATATTGTGGGTTCATTTTGCAGAGGTGGATGAGCCTCCTCGCAGCGACGCTGGACAGGACGTGGTTATCCAGCTGCCGACTGACTGGGCCGTGCTGGATGGCCGGGACAGTGTGGATGACCACGGGATCAGCCACTTTGAATGGACTCTTGTTAAAGGAGATACAGCCATCAATACGAAGGTCAGTGTTTGCTTCAGACTTTAATAATCCCAGACGGGAACTAGTTTTAAGAGTCACGTAATGCTCGAAATATACAAAAATATACACTAGGATTCAGAGTTTGGAGTGAAACTAAGACGTGATGAAACAATTTTGATGAGAACCCTGTGAAAGCTCCCTCTCAGAAACAGTATTGGCTACCTTGTAGAACCTATTACTCTTATTACTTTTACCTATTACTACAGTTTAGTTGATCCGTCTGGGAATTAGGATGGAATTCCTGCAGCAGCATGTCTACCTAAGACTAAGCGGTAATATCGAGGTTTCTGTTCCAAAATGGCTAATCTAGATAAGTTAATGCAGAAACATATGCTGTGAACAAAGACTGGTAGGGAGAAGGTTTTGTTCAGGCTATGCAACTTATCTCCAGCATAATGATCTGAGAGAAGGTCACTCTTAGCCTGATCAGATCTGTCAGAAGAACCATTTTAATTACAGCAAATAAACAGACTTATTATTACTTTTATTTCAATTATTGTCTGGCAACTTCCCAGCTGCATGGTTTATTGCCTGAAAAGAGAAACACTTTGTTGTGTAATCTCATCATTCATGAACATTTTGGCCAATGTCTCCATTAATTTCTTATCTTCTGTTGTAAGCGGACTATTCTATTTCCAGGTCCGGCTCGGTGATCTGGCGCTATGATATTTAGAGTTACTTTGCAGTCATTGGTCATCTGATGATGTAACCCCCTGGGATTCCCCTCATCATCGGGCTGTCCCTTTTGATGATCATCACAAGCTCCTCTATGGGGGTGAGGGTTATATCCATATCGTATACCCTTTGTGGTCAGCCTATGGCGATATTTTGTCTATGGAAATTAATATTGGCTATATATAATATAATATAACCTATAATATCAAATTTAGTCATTATATAACACATGCCAACTGTAGGCTACCATGTGTTTAACATCCACTACACACTGACTTTGCTGGAAATCCTCCACCAAGCATCACAGCGGGCGCTGGCGGGTGCAGCTGTTTTCCTTTTTTGGTCATTATCATTGTGGTTTCAGGGCTCGATGGGTGATGCCTTTTATAGGTTTGCCTTGGACGTGCACACTCTGGCTCAACAAACCCAGGGTTGTGATAGCAAATTCATAGCCGGGGTTGTGGAACCGACAAGGCGGGTTGAGACGTTAGAGGATTTAGCAACCTCGAGCTCAGGCTATATCACATGCTTTGTTAAGCCTCTTTTCTGGAATACCCCCAAGAAGATACATGTGCACATCTCGTTTGATCCCCCCTTATGGAGCCAGTTGTTTCAAATATTTGCTCAACAGGGTGGCTTGGTGCAGAGCGCTGTAAAACTTTATGAGCAGAGATTAGAGCTTATTTTGTCCACACTGCAAAGCAAAAGAAGAAAGAACTATTGGCAGCGCATGAAAAGTATCTGAAAGTTGGGAAATAAGAAAACTTCTGTTTGTGTTCTGAAGGCTACTCACCCAGAGATGCTGGAGGTCAGTGGTCTCCAGGAGGGCGTCTACACATTCCAGATGACGGTGACTGACACAGTAGGACAGAAGAGCTCAGAC
>JAOXYM010000024.1:19871409-19902956 GCA_028567055.1 Leptatherina wallacei
GGGGAGGATACCTCCATGCTGCCACCTGGACCAAGAAAACTCATCACGTCACCACAGGACCGGAGCGAGGCTGCTCCCTCTAACAGACAGCAGGAGGCTTCATTCAGTCAAGGTGGGGCTGTTGATGCTCAAAACCATTTATTTACACTTATTTCTATTACCATCTCTGCCCAGAGATGCATCAGATGAAGTACAGAGATGTTAAATAATTTTTTTAGAGGAAACCTTGTTGCTTTGTAGCATTACGATGTTGAATAAGACTTCCAAAAATATTAGTTTGAATCTACAGGCATTTGTTTTTCTACCCATATGACCTTGTGTCTGTGGCGTTAGTGCAGTTTTTCTTTGTAAGAGGGTACATAAGGTTTTAGCTTGTGTCTGGATTTCGAAGCAGATGGAGCCTGTGGGCAGCCGCTGAGTCATGGCACTGAGCTCAAAATGCTGGCAAAGCCACAGGGCCACTCTACGCTCTCTGGGAAAGCAACACTGTGCCTGCATCCTCTCCGAGGGCTGCAACAAAGCTCCTCTGTCCCCTCTGCCATCTGATCCCTGAATCAGACTGAGACTGGCCAAAGGGCCTTCTTCAGACGTTACTATTTACCATGGGTATTATATGGCAGAGATGCACTCTAAGAGGTCTCGACTTCATCTCACAAAAGCTCAGAGGTTGAAGTCAAAAGAAGTGGTAGGAAAAATATCTTGAAGCTCAAATCACTGACAAAGTTGCTGAAACTATTAAAGCATTTCTGTCATTTTCTTCTTTCACCAAGCACGCATATTAAGTAATATTCTCCATTTTGACTCGTCAGCTTATCCATTACTAGTTAAAAGAAATATCTTAAACAGTTGGAGTAGCTCTATTTAAGAAAAGACAAAAAATTTGGATGAGTTTGACAAATGTACGAGTGTGTTGTTTCTGTTCCTGTAGATCCATGTGCATCAGCTCCAGTTGTGGGACCGTGTAAAGGCACGTTCCCACGGTGGTATTACGACCAGCAGGGAGGTGAATGCAAACACTTCCTGTACGGTGGTTGCCAGGGCAATCATAACAACTTTCTCCAGGAATCTGACTGTGTCAGTGAATGTATACAGAACAGTAAGAACCTCCTACATGTCAATTTATTTTTCAACTAGATTTTGTAACTACAACAATCTAAAGCTGCTATTAAACTGTGACATCTTACAGGTCCAGCTTTCAGACCAGCAAGTGTAGCTCCTCCAGTCACCAAACAGACTGAGATAGGTAAATCTGTCTCTTAAAGAAAAAGAAATGGGATACATCTTATGTTGTTTCTTAACCTAATCTTTGTCTGTATTTGTGTTGTAGCTGCCCGTAAAGTACCCCAAAGCCAGACAGAGAGCAACATCCCAAACTTCAAACCAGTACCAGCTATGGGAGGACATCCAGGTCCAGAGTCAGGTTAGACCCATATTTTCCTAACCTTCTGTATCTTTTGTTTTTTTGTGGTTTCATGTGTAAAATTTTGCTGTGCAGGTCATCCTCCTCATTTTTTTGCAAACCTTGTTGTCTCCTCCAGGAGCAATCCTCCCTCTGGCACTCGGCCTGCTCATCACCATTATGCTGCTGCTCATGATCGGCTGTCGTCTCAGACTTGTCCGCCACAAAATGAAGAAAGCACGACCCCTAACCACAGAGGAGTCAGATTACCTCATCAACGGCATGTACCTGTAGCCAGTCAGCCGGGCAGAGTAGCGTGAAACCACCAGACACTTGGAATTTGAACTCTGACTTTCTTCCAGTCCAGCATCTTGAACTTGTCCTCAATTTCAGGTCGGAACATTTTACTTGCACCTGCCCATTAATCCCCCTCAGTCCCCAACACGTAGGCAGATTCCTGTGTAATCATTGGGTTATTTTACAAAATCTGATCTGTGAAGAAATATCGGCCATCTGGTTGATTCGGTAGATACAGTTGACGACTGATAGAAAAAAAGAATATTTTCTCTGTTATCATAAATCAATAGTTCCTGACATGCTGTTTAAGTTGATATCAGACATTTGTGATCTTGTTTCCTTACAACTGCTGCAGAAAATGTGCTTTCTGCCACTGTGTGGCACTAATGTGCCATGTTTGTGCTGCATGTTTTATCTTAGTTAAGTTGTTGGATGGACGGATGAAACTTTTGAGTGCCTGTTTAAGTAGCTTACCAATGTAACCAAGAAATTCTTCTTGAAGTTAGTCAGAATCAGATAAGCCATAGTTATCCCTATTGGTCAATTTATATTCCTGTCTAAAATTTAATTTATATTTTCTTTACAAAGCAAACATGTGGTATACATGCTATAAATATATATTTGCTCAGATGTGTTCCCTCTAACTGCTGTCTTATATGTGGTGTTGAGTTTATTCAAACATTAAAATGATAATGCTGAGATATGGTGACAAAGAATTGAGCATTTCATTCCCCAATATTTTTTTTTTTACATTACTAAACAACCAGGACGGTATTGAGGTCATTTACTGCATTGTTGATGTTATTGAGATTAACTTTTCTTCAGTTGCCACCTCTGACTTTCCACCATGTCTATACTGCTGTGGGGGTCATGGTGCATTTAGGCTGCTTTATAGAGACATACAGCCTACAGAAAAAAAAAAACAGCTAAAAAAAAAACTAAACTTCATAAGTTGTAGCCTGTACACAAAATCCAATAAGAGGCAGACAAAAACATAAGCACCACTTTATTTTTATATGCCATTCCAGATACTGTGAAAGCCAAATATCATCATTTAGATTACTCAAAAATAAAATGTGCTTTATGTCATTTTGAGATCTTTTTTTTCTCTTCATTTCCCCAAGAAACAGACATTTGCTTTATATTGTTAAAGATTTATTTTGGCAAAGCAGTGACTGTCCCTTTTAGTGTCAGTCACCAGAGGAGCCTGCACAAGTTGTAAATGGAAACCAGCTTCAAAAAGCAACACATCACCAAGTGGAAAGCACAGCCCTGTACGTGCATGAGTGTCGGTGGTATTAAGTGCTCTGCTGTCTTTGGAGTATCTTTAATATGATCTAATGTGTACTTTTTTTGTGTTAATGCAGTACATCAAACAGGTTATGTGGGTTACATCAGCCACTGTGTTACTCTGTGTCTGTGTTTTCCTAATACTGCTGGCATGGGGGAAAAAGCTCATATTTTAGCAAAGAAGTCTACAGTTAGATGATCCACACACACACACGCGCACACCATCGCTAGGTGAATTATCTAAAAGGCTCAGGCAATCTTCACTGTTGTCCTACGGTCCTCCTACATTCAGCTTTGATCATGCTGAAATGCAATGCTGTAAAAGTGTCTGACTGCAATTCAAATGGTGAAACCATAAAAGAAAAACAAACCTAAAATCCAGCAGTTGAAAAGAATATGTAATTAAAAATATGCAGGCCTGGAAAGGAAAAAAAAAGAAGCCCATCTTGAATATTTCTGTGTTGAGCTTCAATCAGTCTTTCTTCACAGCCCCTCAGGGTTGTCAACACTGTGATACTCTAGTCCCTCATTAGACTTAAACAAAAAAAAAGCATGTTCCGTGATGCTTTAAACAAAATGTCAAAGGCTCCCTGACCCCATCCAGGTTTTTTCCAGGTTCAAACTTAAAGGTGGATTATGGTCTGTCTTCATCTTCAAAGTTCATCCCTGTGAGAAAGAGAATATAAATGTTAATAAGGCAGCATGCGACAGGCAACCATCTTCCTGCCATGCAAATAGTGAAGAGTTAGAATCACATGCAAAACGTTTAGAAACGTTCAAGATAAACGTGAATCAGTAGCTGGTTTGTTACTACATCTCACAGAAAAGAATATCAAACAAAATAGTTGAAGAGTAGTGTTTTACAGTGTAGTAAGCATCTAAAATGAAAGTCATGCTGTTGAAAACCAAGCGTAAACCTCCACGCTGTTCCCATTTCTGTGCATTCTTTCATATGTATGCTCCAAAATGATTAAACTACATCAGTTAGATAGTTGTGAATGCACCAATTTGGAAGTAGGTGTTAAAAATAAAACATGACAGAAACGTGCAGCCAGCTGGTATGGTATGGAAGAAGCAAAAAATGTCAACAAGCAGCAAAATGCAGCCCCTTGTAATCCATTGCCTGCTCCAAGCCACACCATTTCACCTTTGCCACTGAGAAGGACAGGGAGAGGAGGGGGAGAAGGAAGTCACTTCCACCTGGACCACTGCTTGTCTTTGTCTGTTAAAGGCACATAAATCACCCCCATCAAGGGCTTCATTTTGGTGCTGCCATCCTCCATCTTGTCATACTGCTCCAGCATCTGATTTCCTCCTGCTGGGCCGACAGGTAGAATCAGCCGGCCGCCTGGCTTCAACTGGTCCAAAAGCTGAGGGAGCCACAAGGTAATTGGTTTAACAGCATGGTGATAACAAAACAACATCATCAGAGATTTGCATTCGTTCTCTGATTAAAAATGAGATCTTAAATTCAACAGAAACGAAAGCATTCTGACTCACGGCTTGGGGGACGGTGGGTGCTGCTGCACCAACATGGATTGCGTCATACGGTGCCTCCTCTGGGTGGCCCATTCGCCCGTCTCCCACTGAAACATACATCAGGATTTCACGTCCAGGCTTCCAGACTCAACACAACACTGATAGCTATCCTCAGATACAGTCATTCAACCTGTTGTCACAGCTGTTTCCAGATCTGCAGTGCTCATTACTCACTATGCTATTTCATCTATTCAGTATGAGAAATATCACAAAAAAACAAAAACAAATAGCTTTTCTCTAAACAGATGCCTGATAATGATAAATTCAGGGCTTGAATCTAAAATACAGAGAGCATTTTTAAGATGGTATCTATTATTTACATTAAAAGAAACCTACTCAAACGGCATCTTTAATTACCTTACTTTGTCTATTATCTGTCAAAACACCGAAAAGATTTTCTCGACTAAAATAATTCTATGATCTAAAATAATATTGGTGATATATCATTAAAAAGCCAGAACAATAAGTAATAAAAAAATATTTTTAAAAAGTCACTTGGGCTTTGTTTTAAAAGCAATGATTGAGATTTAATACATTTATCAAAAATCAACAGTTCGGCATTCATAATACAGATTGTTACTCAGATTTTATACCCAGATAATTACTGGAAATCAAATCACTTCTTTCACAATGAACTTTGCAGTCTGTAACTCAGCATACATATCTAAGTAAATACACAATAGTTGCAGTGTGTCACTGTCAACACTTGCAACAAACACTCATTTTCTATATCAGTGGTTCCCAATCACCTTGTGCATCCGATCAATTTTCGTCCACGTACTGTGGTTTTGTGAGGTCAGTGAGCTAGTGGAGCTATGGTAGTAGAGTAGTTCATGTCCATGCTGGTAACCCTGATTTTTCCTGTACTATTTATTCATGATAGTGGGTTCATGGTTTCTTTAGTATTTTCATGAAAGGGGTCCTCAAGGAAAAAAGGTTTGGAACCACTGACCTGAATAACACACAAGTCCAAAATAAACCATGGCTGTTTAACCAGATTTGATATTTTAAATAATTAACAGGTGACAGAATTAAATGTTCATCACCAAACATCCCCTTGTTATGCAGGTTACAATCAGGTACAGTAAGATCAATGAGCAAAATCATTATTAAACCTGAAGACAAATCAATGATATGAAAATAATGAAGTCGTAAAATGAAACAAAGTAAAACCAAAATATCAGTTGTCTGCTTTTCTGTCAATGACCAAAATGCAGCAACACTTCAACCCTCCTGCAGTGCAGGTGAAAGTGGGACTGCTTAATTATTTAATGCTGTGTGCTGTCTATAGAGCAGCTCACCCCTCCAGAGCATAACACTGTCATTTTCTTTAAAACAAACAAAGCCACAATGAAATGTTTTTAAAAGGAAAAAAAATAACTTAAGAAGAAATAAATAGTGCTACATTTCATCCATTACATCTTACCTATTAGCTTGACTTGGCCTGATGTTATCAAACTGGGGTCATCTTTCTTCACGTTATTTATAGAGTCATCTACCAGCTCTTTGATATGATCAATTCCTATAACTTTCCCTTTAGGACCTACCTGGAAAGCAGAGAGGAAAGGGTGGTGTTCAGTTTGGACAGAAATTTCACAACAATAAAAACATTTTTATCTGATACTACACTAGTTGGTTGGCATATTACTGAATTAATCTGAGTACTAGATCACAAGTCTACCAAATAGAAATTGTTTGTGTTTACCCGTCATGTGTGTGGCTCACCATTCGTGCGAAGCAAACAGAGAGGATTCCACTGCCTGAGCCGACATCCAGAGCTTTGGCTCCCTCATACAGTTGATCATGTAAAAGCTCCAGTGCATAGGCGTGCTGGGTGGGGGAGGGGCGGGGGGCATCGACAAGAAAACTGCATTATAACCCATCAATCAGCACTGCATCCAACACTGATCTCACCCAGGATGGGTAGAGAGTGCATGTTCCTGACCAACATCACGCTCTCATCTTTCTGTGGTTGTGTAACAGAATCTATGTTTCTACCTTCGACCATAAAAACATTAACAGAAAAAAATTCTGAAAATAAGTACAAAAATATCAAATTGTTAAGATTTTGGCTGGAATTTATTGTCATTTACTTAAAAAAATAAAAATAAAAAAGTTTCTTGATGAATCAATGGGAGCAAACTTGCAAACTCTGCTCAAAGTCGAGCTTCACAAGGTGTAGAAACGGCTAGAAATTCATACCATATGTGGGGCGCTGATGGTTGCTTGATATCCTTTTGGTGAAGAGAGAAGCATAGTTTTGGTTAGTTCAACCCAAAGCTCTCACTCTATAATGCATGTATTACTACACAAGCAGACATACCTATTGACTGAGGTGAGTCCATGTAAGGATTACACCTAGAGAAATGTGCTCGGTCTGTGGTCAGCATGACTTCATACACCTTGTCAGATTTAATAATGCCATTTTCTGAGGAAGGAAAAGAGTTTGTGTCACTGCACATTATGGAAACACAAGCAGAAACACTGGTAGAGAGATATTACATAATCTTGCAGCAGAATAACACACCAGTGTGAACAGGGTACATTTAGGAATTTAAGGCATTTCAAAACAAATTACTACAAGTACTGATGGTGTCCAATATAACAGCTCATATCTAGAGCATGTGACAATCATAAAGTTGGTTGCTATTCCTGTAAAACCTTCAGTATATTAAACGATTTCAGGCAATTTTCCAACTCAATGAGCACGACTTCACTACAGCAAATTGGATTTCTATAATATTGCATCAGTGTGGTGAATGATCAAGCATTGAAACAGACAACCCTGTTACATTAAACATTTGCACATTTTTTGGTTTATTTCCCAGAACATTTCCAGTGTCCATGTTGCATTATACAGTATGAAACCAAATATACTCTGAAGAATTATATCCATGTCATCTACCTCTAAGATCATGATGCACATAAATGGGAAACAACATAATAATATGAGTCTAACAGGTAAGCAGGACACTGAGACAGAGAGCAACTACAAATATCAACATTTATGAGGTATGAAAATTGAGCTTCAAGTAAAAATAATGCTAAAAGGGAAAAGGGGGAAATCAAATTCATAAAGAGAAGTGTATGTGGGTGATTCTAGCATGAAATTGTCTACAGAAAGCCACAGATACTGTATATCTTTGTGTTTGTGATAACTGTACAGTATTCCAAGTGTATACCGATATTGCATGACAATCATTCATATACAGTGAAACAGGATTATATTGGTATAGTGGTGCATGACAGAGGTAGTAGCAATGTTATACACAAACCCGGTTAAAAAAAAAAAAAAGAAAGAAAGAAAAACAGGCTACACCACACTTGCACTGTAACATAAAGGTGCTAAAAGCTCTAATTTTGGGGAAAAACTGAAAAAGATCTCTAAGAAGTGCTGGTGTCTTCAGATTTTTCAGTAGTTCCTGCAGCATCTTGAGCCAAAGGTGGGAAAGCCAAGATAGTCAGCTCTCATTACTCATTCCCCTCACCCTAAGAGCTATGTGCCACTCTGGGATAGATTACAAATAAACCAAACAAGCTGCCAGATGGACACCTACTGAATTCTGGAATTGAAATAACTAATAAGTGCACATTTTAAGCCATTCTCTTGCTTTCCTTTATTATACACAGAATTTAAATCTGTTTTAGCCAAAATACCCACACATGCTGTTTCTCTATTATAAACGCATTTAGTGAATAATCAAAACCATATTTTATATTTTCTGCAGTACGTAATCCAGTGCTGGACCAATATTGAATACAGCTATTACTGCCTGAGCTGCCCAGGAGAAAACAAACAATAAGACATAGACAGGAGTTGTGAATTAGCATGCATTCTGCATGTGACCTGCTTAAATGCAGATTGTGCAAACTTTGTGTTACATTTAAGCCATTTGTCTGTCTAAATAGGTCAGTGTCCATGGGCAAACTAATGAATGCATAAAACAGATACAATAAAGATAGGTTTGCTTAAACCATTTTATTGTTCCAAATTCCAATGCTTGCAATGTATTGCATCATAGAAAAACTGTGGGGATATTTGTCTTGAAAGCCTTTCAGACTAATTTACTTACCTTAACTGATTTCTTGCATTTAATTTATGTATTGCTGTAGAGCTTTACGTGTCAGTATGCTGGTTTAAGTTTATATATATATATATATATATATATATATATATGTGTGTGTGTGTACACACACATACACAAAAATAAATGCAATATATGGTCGATTATAAAGTGAGATGCAGAATCAGATCTATATAAATCCTACTCCAGATATTGGCAAAATGTTTGCAGCTTGCAACGCTATACCAACTAAACGGAATATAAATAGAACTGATAGAAACCCAGTAGTTAAAGTAGACTTGCACTTTCTACTCTGCAGTTATCATCGCCACTAAAACAGTTTTCAATATATAGGTGAGACGTCAAAGAGAGTGAGTATACAGTGAGTATCCTGTATCTGTGAAAGACTGACACAATGTGATAGCAGATTAAACCATGTGTCATTGATCATACTGGATCACACATCAGTCTATCAGGATGGCAGAGTCCTTCCCTTTTTATTGCAACTGAGTGTCACAGTGACACAGCAAATTATCCAGTTTCGGTTGTTCCACCAACAAAGGCCCTGCGGAAACTACCCTGTCATTTACAGCTGTCAGTGTCATTCACGTGAAAGAGCGGTGAATTTTACAGCCAGCCATCAATGAATGTGGGCAGGGCACTGAGTTAGCAGCGCTGCTATCGCTAGTTACAATGTGCCAAATGACGCACATACAGCTAGCAGGCTAGGCTAACGTCGCCCAAGACTGCAGCTGAATAAATATTCTGTCACTGCACATAATGAAGAAGTAATTTGATAGTTTCTTTTTCTGCAAAGACGGAAGCATGCATCTGTTTCACGGCGTAAGCGTGGTTTGTGAAAAGGGGTGGAGAGATAGGTAACGCTGGGTCAACAACATACCAAATAGCTTAGCAACCAGCTAGCCCCGCTCGTGCGCCAACCCCAGGCTTCAAACTAATGTTTTTCGGCGAAGTGTCGGCGACGACACGGTGCAACCACTTAAAAAGACATTTGGACTTACTGCGGAGGTTGTTGACAAGCTCTGCATGACTGGCTCCTCCAGATTTCCAGGCCATTATTAAGCAGACTTTGCGGAGTAAGTAGACAGCAGCTGTCAGTGCCGCGCCTGCGCCAACTGTTTTACCGATGAAGCTGACAACCTCCAGAGCAGACGGCGGAGCGGGAGATACGTCACCAGACATCCAAATTATTCTATTGCAGGCCCGCGTTTCAGACAGACGCACGATAACAAAACATAGTCATTTTATTAGATAATGAATCCGTTCAGATGTGTGTTGAGGCCAATGTTAGTTGAAAGGGAAAAAGCCACATTCCTCTTTCACTCAGTGCTTTATCGGATTTGCCGCAGTAGCATAAACATTGGCCGCTAGGTGTCGCAAGAGACTAGTAGGTACATTGCGAGAAAAGCTGACATTGTTGTTTGGTCTTACTCCGCCACCGTAGTTACGTAGGCAAAAAGCAGGCGCGTACACTTCTGTCTTGTCAATGAATGCTAAGCTAACATAGACAATAGTTTGTACATTTTAAGTGGTAGAAACTTTTTTTTGTATCATGGAGAGTATAAACGCTAAATACGTGTCCCAGAAAATTAGCAAGACTAGATGGCGCCCAGTATTATATTCAAATTTACAGCAACCAGATATCTTTGCGACTGGCTCGTGGGACAACGAGGTTGGCAAGTTTGCAGTTAACTTAATTTGAGTGGACATAGAAACAATGCCAGAAGAATATATACTTTTGTGTGTTTTGCCATTTAAGTTTGTAACTGTTTATTTATTATTTATACATGCTGTGATCCGTAATATGTTCTTAAAGCATTCTTTTACTTCACGGAGAGGTGTTGCTAATAACATCTAAACTAAATATGCTCTTCACAATCATTAATGTGTCTTAATCTAGGTTATAGTCGTGCTTCCTCTTTTGTTCGAGGAACACTATTACATTTGTTTACAATTGGCAGTTATTTGGTAAGTGGTTCAAGTCTCAATGTGTGTTTCTAACAGAACAACAAGATTTCCATTTGGTCCATTGGGGGTAATGGGAGTTCTGGTCTGGAAGATGGATTTGAAGGAGATCCGCGGCTTCTTTGTGAGCACAAACACGATGGAGATGTTCTTGACCTTCAAGTAAGAGGCTCAATTGAATGTGGAATGAGTTGACCAGCCTGTAATAGATGCTTTGTTGTGAATATCACCATTCACTGTAACTTATAGTTAGTACTTGAAAGCCTTTATTTACTACTTCTATAATTTAAAATGCTATAAATCTTTTTTTTTTATTATAATTGTTTCTTCTTACAGTTTTTGGACCAAGACAGAATTGTCACAGCATCATCAACAGGAACAATAACCATCTTTCGCCACCACCAAAACACTCAGGTGCAGTTCAGTTTTACATACAATTGTCATACACATTGGGAGGCATTCTGCTCAGCACAGAAAACAACAAACTGTTCAAATAAACAAGTAACATCTTCACGATTAAAGAGTCCCACCTTTGTCTCAGTGGACAGCCCTTAATTGAAAAGCTTGAAAATCAGAGACTGTACACGTTCTAGTTTCTGATACAGCTGAAAACAGTCAGTATGTAAGGCTGATATTGTAATTCACAGTAAAACCAAACTGCAAACATTCTGTGGCTACAAAAGCAGTGAGCAACAAATCAACCCTTTCTGAGTTTTTTTTCTCTTTTTCTAGTGTCCAACAAAGTTTTGGAAATGAATAGGACAAGAAACTGTACATGAAGTTAGCAGCGCAACTGTCTCCTGCTTTGTGGCTGTAGTGGAAAGATGTAATCACAGCTGGGGTCGAGGAAACCCCATTAGCCTGCAAGAGCATCCCCTTGTACTTGTGAGACAATTTTTTCAGTGTGAAAGAGAGAAATAATTACAACTTCTGTTCTGTCCTAGGGGTATGCTATGTCAAAACTTTTCATGAGCCTGCCTTTATAAGGGAAACTCATCTATGACCGTTTGGGATACCAACATGGTCCAGCTTAAGAAACAAATGGTTGGATGAGCTGCCGCATGGGATCTGTAATATCCTTCCCTTTTGAATTCATATTCCTTCTCTGTCCTGATCGTAGACCGTCTCAGTTTCTCAGAAGTGGGCAAGAGCCCACCGCTATCCCTGTGACAATGCTCCCTGCACTGGAGTCGTGTGCAGCAGTCCTGAGATCGTATCAGTTGGTGAAGATGGGAGGATCGTCGTCTTCAGAGCCGACCAGGAAGGAGTGATTCGAATTATAGGTGGGATGAAGGTTAATCTTTTGTATTAAGACATTTCCACATATTTCAAGTCACAGAAATTAACATGTTTATGTAATGTCTGATTTTTGTTAGAGAATGCCGACAGCAGCACAATTCATGCTGTGACTTATCTGAGGACGACAGATATTTTGACTGTGAACTCCATCGGCCAACTGAAGCTGTGGGATTTAAGACAACAAAGCAACTCACCATCCCAGATTCTATCCTTGTAAGATCTCTATCAATGTATTACAGTGTGTTTTTCTATTTTCTGAAAACTTTATATTAAGTTTTTTTATATACTTTTTACCAGGTCAGGAGATAGAGTTCCTTTGCACTGCGTTGACAAACATCCAAACCAGCAGCACATTGTGGCCACAGGAGGCCAGGATGGTATGCTCTGTGTCTGGGATGTGAGACAAGGCAACACACCCTTCTCACTTATGGAAGCCCACTCAGCTGAAAGTAAGACTTATAGTCAATCAATCTGGCTTTTGTAAAATGAACATTTACCTTCAAAGGCGTTATGTATGTTAAAAGACTTTGCTATGTTTTTCCAAACAGTGTGGGAGGTCCACTTCCACCCGACAAACCCTGATCATCTGTTCACATGTTCCGAGGACGGCTCACTGCTGCACTGGGAGACTTCCTCTCATTCAGACATGCCTTCCTTCTTACAAGGCAAGTCAAATTTGCAGGGAAAATATATTGAATCGGAGATCATTCTTCCCTTGTTATTCTATTTGGCCAATGTTGAACAAAAAAGAAAAAATGCTATCAATTGTAAAGATTCATCCTCCTTTTTTACTATGGAGATGCAATTTACAAGCAAGTACTAAAATGAAAAAAAAATGTATTTAATTTTGATAAATTTTTTTGTTTTAACCACAGTATTATTACCAATGTGAATTTCGTTAGACATGTTTTCCTCTTCTTGCCTTTAATTTACATCAAAGCATTCCTACAATCCATTTACTTTCAATACTTAGCATATTTATTGTTGTTCTTTTTTCCGTCAGCTTCTGGCTTTCCAAAATGTACACTGTCCCCAAATTTTATCACTCAATAAATAGAAGAGTTTCTAATCATACATGATGTGAGAGTGCCAAATTAATTACTTTTTATAAAGTCCAATCTGCTATCTGAGAGTCAGTCAACAGTTAACAAGCTGGTATATGATGAAGTATTAATGTTATAGTTATTATTGTGCTCTTCTGTAGTCACACTGTAATACGCTTTATTCATGTATTGCCAGGTGGCAGGAACAACAGCATGATCTCTCGCAGTGCAATGGCCCCAGCTGGAGGGAACCAGTCCCTCATCAGCGCCTGGCTTAGTGGAGACTCCAGTAAAGGCCGTCTAGAAACGACACACATGCTGCCCAGCCAGACGCTATCTGTTAACAGTTTGGATGTGCTTGGACCATGTCTAGTTTGTGGGACTGATGGAGAGGCTATTTTTGTCAATAGACAGGTCTCAGTTTAAATAGAACACATCTTTTTTTTGTGTGTACTACAAGATATGGATGATGTGCATTTGCTTTCCATTTCAGGCACAACAGAAGGTTTTCTTTTTTTATTACTATTATTTAAAAGTTCCAAAAGTACTGTATGATACATTTGGCTTTACTTGTGTGCGTGCCTGATATTGTGTTTGCTTCGTGAATTGCTGTTGCATTGATTAATTATTGTAGATTGTTTTTCTAAGTCATTCCAAGCAAGGTGGTTCAGTTAAACACATTTTTTACAGATTACATTCATAACAGTAAGAAATAAAAATATTTACAAAAATAAAATAAAATCTTATGAATGACTCAAGTTATCAGGTCAGAAGATAGTTTCTTTGCACTGTGTTGACAAACATCCAAACCAAGTTATCTTACTGCTAATTCAGTTTTTATCATAATTTAAGATGCAATTACTGTTTTATATAAAAACTTATATTAATCAGCTACAAAAACAAGCAGCATCCGGGTACCTTTTATAAAGTGTTTCATGTTTATATCAGGAAACTTCCGGTCTTGTATTTCAAATTAAAGTTCCAGCATGAAACCGTTGTCGAGGTTAGGGTCCCTCTCTCTTTGGTAATTGATTACATCTGGGGGGGGGTCTACTAAAAGTTAGCTGTAACACATTAATTTCAGCGTATTGCTACAGTATCTTCTTCATATCAAGGTTGTATGAAAAATACCTTCAATTGAGTCTAAAAAAGCAACGTAAACAGAACTTCATTGTTGAAAGTTACAAAACCGGATGTGGAAGGGCTTTGCTATGGGTGCATGTTTTTCGTTATACTTGTCATTCAGACATCCCAGGAATTCATCACGACTAGGAACCTACCAGCACGGCACAAGGACATTTTAAGTTAAATATCGTCCTTGACGCTGAGAAAGGTCAAGCTACCAGTGTTTGCTGTTGAAATAGGAAAAATCTCGAGGAAAGTGGCATTTCAAGACAGTGGTAAGTTGTCCAACCAAGTCCACTGTTGGCAGTTGAGTTCCGAGCTAACAGGCTAATTCGCAACCTGTTGTTGAATAGCAGCAAATGGATGCCTTTAAAAGACGGGCCGCGCAGGCACTTCTGTGCTGTTTAATGTGAAACAGGCTGGTATTATTCCCAATGCCTTCGCCAACGAACGGGTCGCTAATGAATGGAAAAATTTCGATTATTGGAAAAAAATGTTTTTGGCTCTGAATGTTATCCTACCTGACTCTAGAGAGGTAGCATTAAAGTAGCGCTCTGTTAGCATATAATGCTAAAGAAGGTAGCAAGTATACGGGGTCTGGGTCTTTAAAAGAATATATCTTTCGCAAAAAAAAATAATTTTAATTGAAAATTGTGAAAAGCAAGCTTTGCTAAAAATGTAAATGGTAAAGTTGTACAATAAACCTGTATATGACCAAATATGTTTCACTTGGTAAATGTTTATCTGTTAATTACTCCACTCAGTTTTTGCTCAACCTGTTTGGTAACATGTCATTTACTCCTGATTCCTGCTTATCTCACAGTGGAATTGATTATTTACAGCAGCAACATGCAAATGTGAAGTAAGACGTCAGAGACCCCTACTACCATTACTACTTGGACTGGTGACATCCCCCTCATCATCATCATACATGAGGAGAGGGGAGAAATCCGAAGGACACAGGCAGATGAGACCCAAAACATTCCCTGCCAGCAACTATAGTGGCAACAGCCAACAAATGTTGCAGGAGATACGAAACAGCCTGCGCAACTTGTCCAAACCCTCTGACCCACCTAAAGTGGACATTGGTGGACAAGGAAAAATGCACCTTGAAGATCCAAGGCAACAGGGACGCAGTAATAACTCCAAACACCCCTACCATAAGGCCTTACAAGAGATCCGCAAGTCTCTAGTGCCTTTTGAAGTGAGCAATGAGTCCAACAATTCAAGCCCAGATGTAAACAAGCCAATGTTGGAATCGTCATGTGCTGGGTTTGAGGAGGTAAGAGGATTATTCATGTGTTTGTCTTGTCCCTTTTTCATTTTTTGTCTGACAGATACCTTTTGATTATGAGCTGTGAAAGGGCTGTCATTCGATTCATATTTTCGTAATTGAGGACAATCACCTGGTGCACTTTGTGTAGAAGGTAATTGTTTCGAAAATTTCAGGTATGCAGAGTGAAGTGAAAAGCTTGCACAGGTAACAATACAAAAGAAGTTTCACATTTGTCAGTTGTCTTTGGCTTGACTGCGTGTATGCAGTGCTGGAATGAAGTTGGACTATGTATAGTGCAGTTTTGTTCAATTTTACAAAGTTAGGTTGAAAATCAGACATCCAGAAGTTATTTGATCTGAACGTATCATTTCAGTTTAAATCCTCTTCCTCCTTTCAAATGGAAGAATTTGATTTATCTGTTTTAGATAATTGATTTAAACTGTTGCACAACCAAAACGATAAGTGGAAAGATATAACCCCAGGCTAATTCGCGTGATTGTTTAGCAAGAAATATTGATGCTTTATTGGATATACTTAGAGCAACCAAAACCTCTTTGATTGCCCAGTCTCAGTTGTTCTGTTTTTGCCTCTCAAGCCGAGCAGCAGCCGTCGTGTCGGGGCCGCTTCAGACTATATGGTTAAAGTGAACTACCAGGAGTCAATGAGGGAGCAGATGTCTGTTGGCAACCCCAATTCTACTGGCCTGAAAGCTCCAGGTATGTATAAAAAAATTTGGTATTAATGTTGGTTCTCCTTTTCTGTATCATTTGCATAATTTTGGACACTTGCTCAAAAGAAATGGTATTATATGCTGATATAGAGTATGAGTTACTGCATCTCTTAATGTGATTATTGAAACAGAGGGTATTTGGTTTTCATTCACAGTATCAGTAACATAGCATGCATGTAGGAAAATTATACACCTATTTATTATTAGGGGTTTTTGTTAGCGATAGTATCGCTTTTTGATATTTCAAGTTGTTGCACAAATATTATTTTGGCATGTTAGAATAGCATACCAAGTTAATAATTGGGTATTACAAACAGTTTCATATCTAAAGGTGGTATAAAAGTCATCTTAAATGTTCTTTTTTTCTTATTTAGACCAGTTTTATTTCCGGTTGTAGATATGCTTTTTGATTTTTCATTTTTTTCTATAAATAGGGACTTCTCATATACAGCAGGCTGTGCTGAGAAGGCCAAGCTGGAAAGGCTCCAAGGAGTCTCTGGCTCCTCGACTTGGTCCTATTGTGGTGGATGGAATGATGTACCACGCAGATGGTCCCGGACCACCTCCTGCCTTCTCACAAGGTCACCCCGCTAACAACCAGAGAGTCAACCCTCCACTACCACCTCAGATGCGCAGTGTCACACCTCCACCAAGCCGCGGTACTATGCCTCCTGCATCATCCTGGGACAGCAACCCATCAACCAAGCGCTACTCTGGAAATATGGATTATCTTCCACCCCGGATCTCTCCAGTGCCCCAAGGAGCCTGGCCTGATGCGTACTCGACTTCAGCACCTCAGAATCAGCGGGGGATGAGCCCTGCCCCTGTGGGCCACCAGCCCATCATAATGCAAAACTCTGGGGGGAATAAGTTCATCTTCCCTTCCAGCTGGACTCAGAATGGCACACCTCAGCCAGATTACATGCCTGGGGGCAACAGACAGCCCCCTCCCCCTTACCCTGTCAATCAGAGCAGCCGTCACAGTCCCACAGACCAGCAGGCAGGAGGACCTGCATCTTCTCCCTCTTATATTAATGGTGGAAGCATCCCTCAGTCCATGATGGTTCCTAACCGGAACAGCCACAACCTTGACCTGTACAGCATAGGCCCTCCTCAGTCCTGGTCCCAGGCCTCTAATCAGCCGCAGTCTTCTTCTGGTACCAGCAGCAATCAGGACCTTTCTCCATCTTGGCAGCACAACATGCCAGTTCGCTCTAACTCTTTCAACAACCACCAGCTCAGTAGCAGAACTGCTCACCCAACCAGCTCGCAGCCCTCTGCCACCACAGTCACCGCCATCACACAGGCCCCCATCCTGCAGCCGGTGAAGAGCATGCGTGTCCAGAAACCTGAACTACACACCGCCGTAGCTCCCACACACCCTCCATGGATGCAGCAGGTTACGACATCTTCAGCTGCACCTGCTTATCCAGAACCTTCACCTCAAGTCCCTCAGATCCCTTTAGTAGCAGAGGCCCCCAGTTATCAAGGTCCCCCTCCACCCTACCCGAAGCACCTCCTCCAGCAGCAGGCTGCACACTCTCCTCCAACATACGATGCAGGGGCCAGTAAGCTCGGCGCAGGTAGAGACGAGCCTGCTGAGGAGGAGAGCGGCAGCAGCGGTGACAGTTCCAAGGAGAAAGCATCAGAGAGCCCTGAAAGCACCGCAGCGGTAGAGAAGGAGAGGAAACAGATCACAACCTCGCCTGTTCCCGTTCGCCGGAACAAGAAAGATGAAGAGCGTAGAGGAGAGTCTGGAAGACTTCCTTTGTACTCCCCACAAGCCTTCAAGTTCTTCATGGAGCAACATGTAGAGAACATCCTGAAGAACCATCAGCAGAGGATTCGAAGGAGGAAGCAACTGGAGAGCGAGATGCAAAGGGTGAGAACATCAGTGAAAGACTTTTCTAACCAGTTCTAATTGAGCTTTTCCACTTATTACTATTTTCTGACCTTTTTCTGTCCTACCTTGTCATCACTGGATTATCTCTGATCTTTTTCATGCAGTTTTATTTTTTTCTTAACTGTTCTTTCTCTCTTTCTCTCTCCCCTCGCTGTCACTAACAGCTGATCTAAAAGGTAAAGGTATCTGCTGTCCTGTGACACAGAACAGCCCGCATATATCAGCTGTTTAAGTAAGGTGTTGTTAAGAGCCTGCTATTTGTATTTTGAATGTACTGCATCACATGGAAGCATGTCACCCTCTGTGACTGAAGAAATGCATGTTACCCCATGACCTCCATCATACTGACTGTGACAAATGATGATTAATACTTAAAAGAGATGATATTGTTGATTTTTTTTTTCTTTTTCTGTATATATATATATATATATAAACCATTTTGCAGTGATTTGTCTCATTCCCATCAGTTTTTTCCTCTGTCTCTTTCTGATGGCATTTATATCTAACCAAAATCTTAACATGCACAGTTTTTCTTTGTTGGTGTGTGTTCTATACGACTGTTGATTTTTGACTTGTTTGTTGTCAGGTGGGTTTGTCTTCCGAAGCTCAAGAGCAGATGCGTATGATGCTCTATCAGAAGGAATCCAACTACATTCGGCTGAAGCGGGCAAAGATGGATAAGTCCATGTTTAAACGAATCAAGACACTCGGCATCGGTGCCTTTGGTGAGGTGTGCTTGTCAAGAAAAGAGGACACAGGATCGCTGTACGCCATGAAGACGCTACGCAAGAAGGATGTGCTGCTGAGAAACCAGGTGGCTCACGTTAAGGCGGAGAGGGACATTCTGGCTGAGGCAGACAACGAATGGGTGGTGCGCCTTTACTACTCTTTCCAAGACAAGGACAACCTGTACTTTGTCATGGAGTACATTCCTGGAGGGGACATGATGAGCCTTCTCATCCGGCTCGGCATCTTTAAAGAAGAGCTGGCTCAGTTTTACATCGCTGAGCTCACCTGTGCGGTGGAAAGTGTCCACAAGATGGGCTTCATCCACAGAGACATCAAGCCTGACAACATCCTCATAGACCGAGATGGACACATAAAGCTGACAGATTTTGGTCTCTGTACTGGTTTTCGCTGGACCCATGACTCCAAGTATTACCAGAGCGGTGAGTATCAGCTTTCAGTTCAGTTCACACATGTATAAAAATAATATAGTCCTGAAGGCAAAACTGTTGTAAGAATGTAGGAAGGTTTTTTTTTTTTACTTTACAAGTTTTTAAACAACTGGAAAAGAATAGTCAATGAAAGATGTGAGGAATTACTTTGCATCGGGTGAAGAGCTCATACATCCGGAGGGAGTTTTGTGTGGAACCTCTGCTCTGTATCAAAACGAGCCAACTGAGGTGGTTTGGGTATCTGATTAGGATGCCTCTCATTGGAGGCTTTACAGACATGTCCTACTGGGGAAGGACCTGGGATTTGCTTGAGGGTTTATATATTTCTTATGTCTTGGGAACGCCTCAGGATCCCCCAGAATGAGCTACATTGTCACTGGGGAGGGGGTATCTGGGTGTCCTTCCTAAACCTGTTGCCTCCGCAACCTGACCTTGGATAAGCGGTAAAAATAGATGGATGTAATCACTTGGCAGTATTCTTTGTTTTGTAAACAGTTTATGATTTTTTTATAATGCTCTGCTGAGAAAAAAAAAGTTTTTTTTGTTTGTTTTTTTAGATTAATGAGATTCAGAAACCAGAATTTTTTTTCCAAAAGCTCATTGGCTTCCATGGATTTTTTTCTGTTAAAGTTTATCTGAGCTTCATAAATCACAAATGTACTAGTTAAAAATGGGTTCTTATGGAAATTGATAGAAAAAAGAAAACCTAATTAAAACTTTATGACCATGCTGTTCATAATAATCTTAATACTTATAACCTTCTCGTAAAAATCTAAACTTTTTGTAAAGAGGCCCATCACTATTAATGTCCGTCCTGTTCCTTTGTGGTTGTCTTCCGGATGCTAGTTTACTGCAAACAGCAGCTTCCAGAACCAAATTATTGGACTTTTTATCTTTTAGAAAATTATTCAAAAGTTAAAATACTCACTTTGTGAAGCTGAGGATTTGAAATAGAATTGACTATCAAATAAAGTTTATTTTCTGTCATTTGGCTCATCAATTGAGCTATAATGGATGTATTATTTGAACTCTCAAGTTCTGAGTTTTCTAGTATGAATATTGCTATTTATACATGGATGGCGGTATGCTGTTATTGAAAATGAACTCAAAAAATGTGGATCCCTGTCCAACCCCCCTGATCAGCAAGATAAAATATTGTGCTGTGTGATCTCTGCAGGGGACCACGTGAGGCAGGATAGCATGGACTTCAGCAAGGAATGGGAGGATGCAGCCAACTGCCGTTGCACAGACCGTCTGAAGCCGCTAGAAAGGAGAAAAGCCCGGCAGCACCAGCGTTGTTTGGCCCACTCACTGGTGGGGACACCCAACTATATCGCACCAGAAGTACTTCTCAGAACAGGTAAGTCCATATTTGTACTCTTGTCATTTTTTATGCACATAAATAAAAAAACAGGGCAACAGAAACAAAAACTTGTCCTTTATCTACATTTAGAAGTTGTTTGCTGTGTGGTTGATGTTATGTATCTTCTGCAGGATACACCCAGCTCTGTGATTGGTGGAGCGTTGGTGTCATCTTGTATGAAATGGTTGTTGGACAGCCGCCGTTCTTGGCGAACACACCCCTGGAGACGCAGCTGAAGGTATGCGAGGCGTCTGCGGTGAAATGTTTTGCATCCACAAAGTTCATTGTTCAACATTGTCTCTTTGCTGAAACCAGGTGATAAACTGGAAGAGCACGCTGCACATTCCTCCAAAAGCCAAGCTCACCCCAGAGGCGTCAGATCTCATTGTCAAACTGTGCCGCGGCCCAGAGGACCGCCTCGGTAAGAACGGCGCAGATGAAATCAAAGCCCATCCTTTCTTTAAGAGCATCGACTTCTCCAACGACCTGAGACAGCAGGTGGCGCCCTACATCCCCACCATCGCTCACTCCACAGACACTTCCAACTTTGACCCTGTGGATCCTGATAAACTGCGGAGCAGCGACAGCGACAACAACCACAATGACACCCTGAACGGTTGGTTCCGCAACGGCAAACACCCTGAACACGCCTTCTATGAGTTTACCTTCCGGCGCTTCTTCGACGACAACGGGCACCCATACAGTTGCCCCAAACCCATCGAGTATGAGGGCTATAACGAGGACGAGGCAGACTCCGAGGGCACGGCCCAGGAGACGGAGACTCAGGGCAGAGATCTGGTCTACGTTTAGCTGCTGAGGCCGGCCAAGATCTTTGTACATATGGAGTTTGTGAAGGGGGTTTGCAAAGGTACAGCATTTAATACCTTCAGCATAGGAGAGTAAATTTATAGGAGCAGTCAGAACGCTTCAGTATGCAATCATATTAACAGACTGACAACAAAAAAAGCACACAAGTTAAAGGAATAGTTTAATGTGTTGGGAAGTATGCTTTACTTTCCAAAAGTTAGTCAAGTAGATTAAAAAAAACGAAACTCTAAATATGAAACTGGCCTGGAGTCAGTCAGCTAAGAAAAGCATAAAGCCTAGAAACTGCTTCTTATTGCTGTCCAAGGGTAACAAAACTCTATACGCAGCCAAAATCCCAAATCTGTCAATGTTTTCATCATTTATTGCAAAGAAAATGTCAAAAGAAGAAATTAAGATACATTTTAGGAGGGGCTTGTCATCATTTGATAATAGTTGATCCATATATAAAAGCTTCCTGGTTCAGTCTGTGAATCAGCTACTAATTTTATTTTTTGTTTTTAACCTAAAGCTCAACACCAGAGTGAAATAGATCGTTTGGTCAGGAAGAAACAATCCCCTCTAAAATCTTAGCTTACGGTTTGAACAGTTTCATGCGCGAAATCATGAGTAAAACCCTCAAATTTTGGCAGCTTTTAGACGTGCTGGTAGGTAGATTTTGTTCCAGTTGGACAGAACCAGACCCGCTCGTTCCCATATTTGTGCAAAGTTGCCGCCTGTTGGCTCTTTCAATGTTCTCCTCTAACTCTGCTTGTCTTTGAAGTTTTATACCCAATTGTGCTGAAGGTGCACTGACGGATGTTTCGAATGTGCTGAAGATCAGATCCAGGATTTAAAAAGAAAAGAAAAAAACATCAGGGTGCGGTTTTTGCACCCAGTTGCAACCCCCCACCTGTAAAGCCTTAATTTATTTAAGCAACCTGGTGATACTAGTGTAGATGCTGCTTGTGTGGGAATTTTTGTTGAATTGCATTTATTGGTAAACATTTTTTTTTAAATAATCCTAATTTATATTTTAATGTAATTTGAAATGGGGATTTAGTGTTGAGGCTCGTAGATATTTGCAGGGATAAATTGCTCTAATTATTCATTGCTGTGCCTTTTTGATTTATGGTTCACCAAATATTAAGAGGGTTAATAATCAGACTGGCATTTTAAAATGAGAGTAGCAGTAGTTGATTGTACTACAGTAGGTTTTTGTTTTATTTTTCTAATTTATACCTAAAATTTATTTATAAATTAAGTTGTATACAGTGGATGTAAATAGTTTTCCTTCACTGAGCTGATTTTTGGTCTTTTCTCTGGGCAGGCCCTCCTCAGTTTCCCCTGCTGTTGCCTTCTGTCTTGTGTATTTCCAGTTTTTTTACACTAATTAACAAAACTAGATCAAATGTAAAATGTTGAATCTACTTTGCCGTTAAGACTTCATGCTCATCTCAACCAAAGCACTAAATAGGTGGGTTTAGACTCTTCTAATGACCCACATTAAGAAAGTAACAACAGCAACACTTTGAAAGTAGTTTTTGCGATATCATCAGAAAGGCCTCGTTTTTTCTGGTACCTGATCACTTCACTTTAAAAGATTTAACATTGTGACTCAGATAAAACACTACAGCTAAAAAAACAAGAGAAACTGGACTCTGACACATAGAATGATTGTTACCTGCTGTACTTTTCTTCACATGTAGGGGAAAAAAAAAATCTGAATGTAGTTACTGTGGACTTAATGATGACCACTATCATTCTGCACTGGTTTTGTGTTTTCATTGTGAAAGAATTTTATTTTTGTGAACGTTGTTGCTCTGGGGGGGTTTGGGAAGAGGGTGATGAATAAAGAATGTAAATAAAACATGTTCTACATGAACAACTGGCATGTCTGTCTTATTGGTGTTAAATAGAACCAGTTTCTGAACTGGTGATTTGATGTGACCATTTAGAAACTCAGCTGCTTGATTTGTTTAAATGTGTTATCCTTGTTTTTGTCTAAATGATAGTTGACAGTATTTCTAGACCTACAGTTTCTGTACTTCCAATGCATGAAACCTAAATGTACAAGCAGATTGAGCATGTTTTAACAAGCTAAACTTAGTACATACATTTGCATTACATTTTGGTTAGAAAGCACATTATCGCACTTTCTAATCTGTTACAATAACAGCGATCAAGTCTTAAAGAGCTGGCTATAATCAAAGAGCTTAAAAATATTTAAGCTCTTTAAAACTTTTAATGGAAGAAAATTTTCCAGATTTATCAACGCAAACTTTTCTTGGTTTATTGCGGATCTGTAAATCATTAAGTCAACCAAAATATACTAAATGTGCTGTTATTGCCAGCTGCTGTCACCAGAGGGCATCAAACACGGCAAATTGTATCACCATTGCTGTTAAATTACACTCCATACAAATTCAATAAATACTTGCACAAAATCTTGCAAATAATGTAGTCATGTGCCAGTAAGTCATTGTTCTGATTCAATCATATTGAATCAGAACAATGAATTATGAATTACTGCCTCTGTCTCTGTAGCTCAACAAAATGTGCACACTGAAAACAAACTGACCAGTCGCTGGATATCTGTATCCACTCTGAAGATCTGGTCCATTAGATCTTTATATAAAAAGACAAAAAGCCCAACTAAACATCAGTAAGCTCTTTTTCTGCTAAACTGGATTTTGATTTGGCAAGTGAGTAAATATTTACATAACCAACTGTAACTGGATGCTAATTCACTGTTTTAAATGTTTACAAGACGACTTGACAGCTTTTGATTTGTGAAGATTCAGACAAGCTGCATATTGGACATAAACCCAATATTTAGTCTTATTTATACAAATGGAGTCATCCACTTTCTCCCCCCCCCAAGGTTTTTCTTGACCTTCACAAAGTTCCCTCATCTCGTCTTATTTTAAACTCTGACATGAGCCAAGACATTAAAACTACACACTGAACATGATTGAGGACAAAACAAGTTAACTTAAACAAGCTTATTTTTAATGGATCTGCAAAATTGTTTGAATTTCCAAAGAGAACTTGTGTACCTCCCGCCCACAGTTACCCAGTGGCAAACGTTACACAATGTTACAGAAACGTCTCCAACCCAAAGAAATCTGCATGCAGGAAAAAAAAACAAAAAACTTAAAGAAAATGAAATTCAACCCAAATAGGGAAAAAAAAAACTCAAAGTAAAATAAACCGTACAGATAAAAATAAAACATCAATAAACAGGACATACTGTATAATGCTGTTCTCTTGGCTGAAGAAGAAATTCAAACTCTTTAGCTTCAGTTCAGCTTCTTCATGATGGTCTGAACTGACAGAATATTAAACTGTGATTTTATTGGGTAGTCGTGGCTCCGCCCACCACACAGCCCCGCCCCTGTCTTCCATATAAGGCACAGGACAAAATAAACCCCCAAATACAAAAGGAGCTAGCCACGCCTCTGTCACTTGGTAACAAATAGTAAATGACCAAATACGGTTAGACAACAGAAACCTCACCAAGTGTACAAAATGTTAATCCTACATGTGTCTTTTTTTGTTTCATTCTTCTCTGTACTTGGATTTCCTCCGACTGAAAGTGAGTGCTGCGGGTGGGTGGGGTTTAAGAGGAGAGAGGGTGTCCAACCAGGCAAAAGGAAATATTAAAAATATTAGCTTGTCTTTTCACACTTTTTTTTTTTCCTTTTTCTTAACAACTTTTAAAACAAATGACAAGAAACGTGACTGGATTTCTCTTTTTATCAGAAATAAAAATGATCATCAGATGCAGAGTGGAGGAATATGGTGGGGTGGAGGGGGTTAGATGAGTGGTTTATTGTTTTATTCTGATAAAGAGTGTCAGTGTGCAAGAAAAACTCATGAGACAGGTTAGAGGGCGAGAGTTAGAGTTAGCAGTTAGAGAGAACGTGTGTGTCTTTGTGTGTTTGTGTGCTTTAGTGTGGGTGAAACAGAGGAGTTGTTCAACTGCAGCACTTGCTCTTCCAGCCTGTGACTCCACCTCCGCTGCTGATGTCGACATTTTCACTGTTTGGCTCTTTTACAGGCGTCTGTCACACAAAACAGACAGAAAAAAACCCAAAAACATTTAATTAAAAACGAGAAATACAACAAATTTGTTGCATTTGATACATGCAAACCTCTCGATTTGTCAACGTAAAACAACCTCTATGAGGAGGCCATTTCTTAATCGATGGTTTAAGGTTTAAAAATCAAACATTCTTGGTTATATAATATAATATAAACCTCTTCTGGGCCTTCGATGTACACTATTCACAGAAAGTTAGGGATATTCAGCTTTCGAGGGAAATTTACAGAACATATAAAATGTTCACGCTACTCTGATATTATATCAGGAATGTGGGGCATTTAAGTTTCATTTAATTCATTTCATACAATCTATAGAAAGAAAAAGCTGAAAACAGCTGGGTGTACCACAAAATAAAAAAAATCACAATATCTCAATAGCTCTTCATGTGTTCGGTGTCGTCTTGGTCTGATGATGTCTGAATGTCAACAGTGAGATAAAGAGGAGTGTTTAGTGAACGTTTCATGGTTCAGACACCTTTTGGGATTCTTTTTGTGGTTATTCACCTTGTTGAGAACAGCATGTTGTACAATAAGTGCTTAAACATTGAAAAGTTGTATGTGTGCATTCTAAAGCATAAAGACAGTAAAATTAAGTTCACAAATAAAGGTTATAGTGCATTTAAAGTTCATTTTGACATCATACAAAAAGGCAAATATCCCTAACTTTTTTTGAGTAGTGTACTTAAAGCTGGATTTCTTGCCTGCATCATTTCACATGTCTGGACTGTGTCAATCATATATTTGGCGCACTTTCATCTGGAGGAGAATATGGGCAGTAATGCATGTTTTTTTTTTAGCTTTCTTATCTTTACAATGGCCCACTTAACGTTCCCTTCCAATGTACCAACTGAGCTTGACTATAAATATGTGAACTTTAAAGGTGCTTGGACAGCAATTCTTAAGTTCTGGGAGACTACAATCCTGCTGCCTGTGTGAATCTGGTTACCAGTTTGTTTTAAATTCAAAAAATGTCACACTTTGGATTGGGAGTTTTTTATTGATTCAAAAGGTTTTTGGGGCCCCGAGTGGTTGCCATGGGTACTGCACTTGGAAGATTGATGAACAGACAAAGATAAATATTTGTCAAATAGTGAGGTCAAGTTGTATGTGAGAAGATCATTTCTGGTCTTTAAGGCTCCAAACTCCATTACTTTCTTTTTTAAATAAAATTAAAAACACTGACAGCCGCTGTCCTCTTTACAAAAACATCAATTAAAACTTTGCATACTTTGTCACACTTTTAAAAACAACCAAATGCACTTTCTCCTGTTGCTCATTATCATTTTATCACAAGATTACTACCACAAAATACAAACCCCCATAAAATATGACTGAAAAAAACCCCCAGACACTCAACTTCTCAGACACACATATTACACACCTTTCTGAGGATGTCTTCTGCTAACGTGAGGAAAGCCTTCTCAATGTTGATGTTGGCCTTCGCACTCGTCTCAAAAAACCTAATGCCGTGCTCCCTTGCGATCTGTGGGGAGGAAACAAAGTTAGAGTCTGATGTCTGAAGAAGATCCAGTCCAAAAATAAAGTTGCTGATCTCCGTGCAGGACAGGGATCGGGTTTCACTCGGACATCGCACCATTCCAGTCAGGTAGGTTTTTAATGCAGGAAAGCAGACGCGGCTCTGATGCTGCTTCGTCTGCAGATTGATCACTGGCTCTGAGCTTGCTGCAGTACTGTGAACCAGAATCTAAACAAGCAACAAACATTCTCATCTGATATGAATGACTTTACATGTGAGGAAAGTTAATTAAATGCTCATACAAAGAGCTGTTGTGCATCTCACCCATTCACAGACAAAGTGCCAAACAACGAGGAAAAGAAACTACTGAGACTAAATATTATGACCCATCACAGAAATTCTATGGTTTGTGTTTTCCTCGGAAACAGTGGTGAGAACCTGCTGACCATGGCATGCAGAGACAGGTAGCAGCTACCTCACCAAGCCTTGAAAGCATAAAATCTTTTAGTGGATCTTTAAAGCTAAAACAACCCAATTTTACATGTATTGTGATGTTCTGTCAGTCTGCTGATACAGCTCATAATACATTATTTTATGTGTAACAGCAGCCAGTGGACTTCTACAAGTTGCAATAAGATTCACTGCAGAGGACTACACAATGAGATGATCTGGAGTTGAAAAGCAGAAGCAACAAATGACCAATAAACACACAGGACCTCCATCACATACAGGTGGTCACATCTGCATCTCACCTGCTCTCCCCTGGCTTTTGGTACAACCCTCTTGTCCTCCATGTCACACTTGTTGCCTAGCAGCATTCTCTCAACATCCTCGTTTGCATGCTAAATATAAAAGAACAAGAGAGAAAACCCAGAAGAAAGACACCGTTAGATTACCTTCTTGTGTGAGCAACAAGCTTCATCACAGACATTGTTCACATTGGTGTTTTCAGCAGTTAGATTAGATCGTAAACCCACCGATCAATCCAATGACACGGGTATGCAAGCAACAAACACGTTTCTTTTATAAATGTACTTGTCATTTCAAACTTTTCACTTGCCACAAGAGGGCAGACTGACTTGTAACACCAAGGACAGGAGTCAGGTACTTTCTAGATTGACAAGAGTGGAAAGAACTTTATAGATGACTAGGATAAGCAAATTATGAATAATTTCCAGAACAACAACAAATAAGTACCATTTATTAAGCTATCATGCAGGGGGTTTTCAGTCTGTGCAACATCCTTTTTTAAACACAATTGATTTGTTTGACCTTCTCTGTAATTCTCATCTTAAAGAGCCAAGTCTTTTTTGCTGTTGGAAAAAAAAGTTTGTTGGGATTTATTATGTGTTCTGTGGAACCATTAGTCAAAAAATACACTTGCAAACACCTGTCCATGAAGTGCAGTAGCAATGTGTATTTAATCAGCAATCGATCACATATCAAATAACTTGTATAGTTGCCGCGATTTATCAGCTCCAATACACATTAATGAATGGAGGCAAACAGGTTACTGCTGAGAAGGGGAGAAGATTTAATCAGCACATTGATTTAAAAAACTTATTTGTCACTTCTGGTGTAAGAGCAGCATGAAAGTACTTTAAAGGTGGCAAAATTCCTTACATCCAATTAGGTTTTGTTGGAGTCAACAAGCTTATAGAAAAAAAGAGGTGCAACATGAACAAGGCCATGTTCTTACTTGTCAGGAAACTCATTGTGCTCCCTTTCCTCTTCACTGTGAGGGTGAGAAATATTACAATAAACCTTTCCAGACCAGCCCAGAACCAGACATCCTAACTCAGTCCATTTTGCTTTCTGCTCAACACTTTCACACAGATTGTGTCATAATATTAAAACATTTAATGCATTAAATAAATATGTTTGATAAGTGATATCTTACTATCACGTTAACTGATCGAGTGTGTTTGATGTTAAAATAATGGTGACAGCTCTTAGAGAATAATCATTTCTGAGATGAAGTAAAACAGATAATATAGGTAAAATTGAAGATGTATAGCAAACACCAGCGGGACAGTACGATGAAGATTATCTATACAGATGCAAAGAGGTGCAGCTTCCTAACTGACTATACCTTAAAGTCTGTCTGATAATCACAATTTTGAGTCTTGCTGGCGAGCTGGATGTCATTAAATGTTGACTATTGACAGACCACGCCACACAGGTAATCTATGATAAATAATATTACTAGTATTGTTTAATAAATAAATAAATAACCCAGCAGTTATAAACCCCTCCAGGAGGCAGAGAACAAAAATCTGAGTTGTTTCCTGAAACATTAACACTGCTCCCAGGGGAGGTGATAACCTTTCACACGCAGACTGCTGGATGTTATTCTAGTTCAAAACTAAATTGAAAGTCTGAAATTGCAAACATGCCTTTGTTGGGACTGGAGAATTCAAGACTTAACTTCCGCTTCTGGTCACATTCAAGAGGTCTAACAGTCCAAACACTGTCTCATAATTATTGAGGCGGATGCAAACAGGCATCTGTCTCGTCTAATGCGATTTACTCCCAGACTCCTGTTCTGCAGCTCATCGCACTCAGTTAATCTGGATTCTTACTCATGCTGACTGCCTTCCCCATGAGTATTTATCACTGTGTCACTAAGCCAACGATAAAACTAAAGAAAATAACAATTCTTAAAACTTTCCAAGAACTATAAGCCCACATGATAGTCAGTGTGGGTAGACTGTTTTCAGGTTGTTGTATTTTTGTTTTTTGCCAATGTGCATCTCACCTCATCGATGTTACGCAGCCATTTGCTGATGTTTTCAAAGCTCTTGGCGTTGGTGATGTCGTAGACCAGCATGATGCCCATAGCTCCTCTGTAGTAGGAGGTGGTGATGGTGTGGAACCGTTCCTGGCCCGCTGTGTCCCTACAAACAAAAGATGTTTTATTTCTATGCACTTGCATTTTTTCTTGGATCAATTCCAGCTGTGGTTCCAAACAATAAATGGTGCAGTAACTTAAGATTCTCTGAGCATCTGGACATGCAACACATGTTGCTAGATCAGGCTTTTCTTCTTTCTGTGAGCTAGTGTATTACTGACAGTATACTCAAACAGTTTTGTGACCTTTTCTGAAGAAAACTCAACTGTTGAATTAGGATATAATCCTGTAAACTACCCCAGACTGCAGGATCTGGTCTTACTCCCACTCAGGTTAGTAAAGAATATTTTATAAACTGAAAATATCCCCCGTGAGGTTCAGAGAATGGCTCATTCTGATCAAAATTCACCATCTATGGCTGGAGAGAGGTGTTGATCATGTGTTAATGTTTTGCTAATGAGTAACCAATGCAGGAAGTTTAAATGAGAGAATGTCATACACCGAGTGCAGAGTACTTCATGCTTGACGGAGAGAGCAACATGATTGTGCAGAAAAGCAACTTCTACCTATAATTTCAATTAATTCGTAAAATAATGAGATTTTTTATGCTGAACATTCATCCACAAATGTTATCTTTTGTTCAAAGACATAAAACCAAACTTTTTTTTACTTTATTATTTCACATAGTGATGCATTAGCCCGATATGTTAGATATATAAACAGCACAAAAAGAAAGTAAATTTCCGTTTGGTGGATTATTTCTTCTTGTAACAAGACTTCTAGCCAATTAATCTAATACTGTTGGCAATCTTATTAATTTCCGTTTTAAATTGCCCGCCCCCATGAAAAACCAAATCTTATCTACCAATGCCACAAAGCTAATTCTGTTATTGACTCCTGTTAGGTAACGTTTACAAGTCTGAAGAAACAAGACATACTGGCTATTCAACAGGCGCCTCAGTGGCATATGGAAGATCCATTCACAGCTACAATAGCCTAGCACCATTTCCTCATACTGGCTACCAGCTTGGTCACACACTGCTGTGGGACAGCATCACATTCTTCAATGAGCATTTGTCACAAATCAGCCTGTGTTGGTCACCGACACAAAACTTCACACCCAAGCTGATCCCAGTGTTTAATGGGGTTGAGGTCAGGACTTCAGGCAGGCAGGCCATCCCATCCTTTCTACTCCCAAATTCTGGATGTAGTCTCTGATAAACCTAGCTCTGTGGGGGCAGGCACTGTTATCTTGATGGCTAGAGCTCAGTCCAAGACTGTAGCGATATGGGCTTGTCACTGCTAGCAGGATCTCATCTCCACATCTCTCTGGATTGAGATCGTCTCCAATTATACATCAGTCAAACATAGCATGATGGACTGCTGTAGCATGGTCCATGCTCACAGGTGCTGCTAATCAGGTATCCGATTGTCAGCACATGGGGTACCAGAAAACAGCATAATAAGCTGCTTGGCACTGCCAGAGGAGATTTGGTATGTTTTTCATGGTGTTCATGGCACATACTCAACTCTGCTGCTCATCCCACAAATTCATTTTACTTACAAATGTGGAACCATCCTTCTAAAAGAAAATAAACAGGCTTGCCAACTAGGGGTGTCACGATTCTCCAAATCCTCAATTCGGTTTTATTTTTTATTTTAGGGTTACGATACGATTCTCAATTTTTTTTTCTCTTTTTCCTCACAGCACAGAGGCCTATACCATTTTGAGATTAATGTAGTCTACGATCATTAGATTTATTCATTAAATTTTGTACAGTAAATCTTATTTCAAAAGATGGGCTACATATAAGTG